>VBSM01001124.1:69828055-69873833 GCA_008086735.1 Cheirogaleus medius
ATAGTTTTAAACAGTCAGTACCAATTTGATGGCGAGTAGATGTGGAGCCCTTTTGCATATTATGTGTCGCTTCACTTTGGATAACGGGCTTAAGCTTAATCCAGGATAGCATAAACAGTGTTAGCTCACTGTCGTTTCTTAGAATTGAATAATATTCCATTGTGAGCATATACCACATTTTAGTTATCCACTCATGAATTGACGGGCACTTGGGTTGCTAAACTTAATTCTTACTGAGTAGTATGGGCTGTTTTAATTTTTGAAAATTTTGTAATTTTACTTTAAACATTTTCTTTAACTTCTTCCTCCCTTAGTCATCTGCAAAAGACTTTAACATGCTAATGGCAGATAACACAATCAACCATTTTTATCTTATCCTCATGGTATTTTCCACTACAACCTGTGTACATCCAAGTTTTGACATTGGGTTTTATAATCTCTTGAAAGCAGTAACATCATAAGAATAAAAATGGATATAGATGTGTTGATACAGGAGTATATATGGGGAAAGAGAAAGTTCAAAGTTGAAGTTACATTGAGGCACTGTAAGTGGATGGATTTGAATTCAAGCTGTTACTTACTAATCCTGTAAATATAAGTAAGTCCTTTAAGTTAGTATGCTTATCATTAAAATGGAAGCAGTGTTACTGGCTTTTATTTATAAGTTGATTTTAAGGATCAAATAAAATTATGTAAACTTGCTTTAAATTTTACAAATTAATACATAATTATAAAGCGTTGAGGCAAGGGGAGAGGGAGAGTTGAAAAATAACTGCAGGGATCTGAAGGCTTAAGTGAGTAAGTTTTTAAATGTAGCTTTAGTGTTGGCATGAGAGTGGCCTAGAATCATGGAAGGAAGAACATGTCATTGCAATAAGCTGTCTTTTTGAAATGATAATAAAATCCTCATATTTCCACAGAGTTTTACAGTTGATAGAACACTCTTGCAAATACTAAAGTTTCTAATCATTCTGAATATTGTTTAGTAAGAAAAATGATAAAATCAAACTGGTTTTGACTACTGATTTAACTTCTGTTTTTTGATTGAAATTAAAATAGTTATTCTATAGTAAGTGATTAGTTATGAAAACACAGCAGGTCACATGGTATGTTCTGCGGTTAGTCTTGAAGGAAATTTGAAATATAGAGTCAATTTAAAACATTCAGATGAGTTATGCTCCTCTGACTTCTTTTGGAATATTTCTATTTAATTCTCTTCTAGATCTAAAGAAAAGGAAAATGAAAGATTAAAAAATCTGGAGATGTCTCCAAGTATCAGAGTTTAATAGAACAGTATAAATTTGAATTGGCAAATGCTGTTTCCACACATTTGGAGTTTTTTGAACTGTATGGAACATTTGCAAATGTGAGTTTTTAAGATGTTCATGAACAGAATTTTAATAGGGTGGGAAAATTGAGGAAATTTAGATTATAGCAAGTACAAATACTTCCTAATTTAAATAAAAGTACATGTTTTATGAATAAAATGTTGCCTTTTTTCTAATTGGATTTAACTATTCAAAGGAAAATAATAGTAGGGATAATTTGTGTGATCTATACTTGGGACAGGAGAATGCTCCTAAAAAGTAGTATGTAGATCAAATTTAATGTTGTAGGAACATTAGGTGAATACTTAATACTTTAAAATAGACATTTTTTTGCTAATATGAATAAAATTTTTGTTTTTGTATATTAGGTTTTTCTAAATTTGTATATACCTGAAAAGTAATGATTATTATTTTGAGTCACTACCTTTGAAAACCAATTTCAGCCATAGACCCAGAGAAAATGTACAATTACTGTATACACCAAAAAAAAAACCTGAATTATACATTATGATCATAAGTTCATAGAAAATTTATCCATGAACTCCAGGTTAAGAACCCTTTTTGCAGAGAATTCGTATTGAACTCTGTAAGATTTTTTTTTTTTTTTAAATTTTGAGATAATTGACATTCAGTTAGTCACAAATGTTGGATCTAAAGATCTAAGTGAACCATTCAGTTTATCATCAAGAAGGTCTGCACCAGTGCACAAATATTTTAGTTCTTTAATTTTTAAAAGTTTTGCAAAAGAAAGCCCCATGAATTCCTTTTAACACTGCTAAAGATAAGGAAGTCCCCTCCTCAAAAAAAAAAGGTATCAAAAGCAAGATTAGAAATAGGGATGGAATATTTTTAATTATTTTAAAACACACCTGGTCTCACTGTACTTGTTCTTGCACTAGTGTTTTTATTTTCATTATGTTGATTAATTTTTTTACACTTTTTCTGATTTAAAAGCTTTTTCTGCTTATCTTAGTTTTCTTGGAAGCAAGAAAAAAGGAATATTGGAAAAAATAAATTTAACTGGAAGTCAGAAAATACAGGTTGTAAGTGCACTTCTGCCATGAACTATGTGACTTTGGAATGGTGTTTCTCTGCTTTAATGTCCTTACAATGAAGGTGTTACATTTTAAATGCTCTTTCAGATGCTGTTGAATTCCAAACTCAAATTTCTTCTATTTCACTTATTCAGGATGCCAGATTTTTTTTAAAATCATACTTTCAGATGGGTAAATAACAAACCTGAGGAAGAAGTAAAATAGACAAAGAGAAGTCATATGTAGTTTGTTCAAAACTGCCAGTCACTAGAAAGAGAAAGTGAGTTGAGAAAAGTGGAGAAAGATGAATATAACTTGGAACAAAAATATGGAGGTTTGAAGTATACTGGGCATGGAGACTCTCAGGTCTGAGTATAATGATTTCTCCGCTACCACCCATTGTCTCACATAGATTCCCTAAAGCTTTGAGCCTCAGTTAACTAAATAGGCTCAATGTTCATAAGCCATCTTAATTCCTGATTTACTCCAGTGGTGGTCTGTGTATGTCTGGCATTTAGAAGGACTCTGAAAGTCCAGCAAGCCTACATCACACTTGTTCCTTGGAGTTAGAGAGCTTGGGGAAGGCAGGTAAATTTCAGGCCTGTCTATCCTAGAGAGCCTTCCTCCTGAGCCTACCTTAGAATCAAACCTTCAAGCTGATGATTTCCTGAATTTATAAATGTGTGAAGTCCAGGAATCTCAGGCTTATTGTGCTGTGCTTTGTGTGCATGTGCGTGTGTTCATGTAACAGCAAGGGTTGGACCAAAAGAAGACAGTTTTATTTGCTTATCTGACATTTGGTTGAAGTCTAGTCATCACATGTCACACACATCCAACTACCTATTAATTACCTCATTCCTGCTCAATGTTATTATTATTTATTGTGAGATTTCACACTTGTCACATCACATTAGATAATGAGGTTTTTTTCTTTCTTTTTTTTTTTTTTTTCTGGTTGGGGGTTGATTGAAGCCACTAGCTGGGAAACAGTTTATCTGTTTTAGTGGTTAATTCTACCAGAAAGAATGATTTGCAATTCTAGTTTTGCTGAGTAGACACAACTGGCATCTGCAGATGCTAAAGTGTTTTTAATTTTGTTTTTAAGTGATTTTTTTTAAGCTGAAGGAGAAAATACTAGTTTTAGTTTTAAGTTTTGAATATCAGTAGTATAATTTTTAAAAGAAATTAACAGGATATTGAAAAGACAGCTTAGTTTTTCTATTTTTTGTAGAGAGTCCCAATTTTTTAGTATTTTTACTATAACCTTATATTTTGAAGAACTATGGACCAACCTTTACCACCACTTATCACATATGATTGTCAGCATATAAGAAGATCCTTTTTAAGTTAGAAATTGATTTGCAAGTATTATTTTATTTCAATAATTATAATTAACTTTTAGAGAATTGTTGCAGTAAAGTTGAAGGAAGAATACAGATACTCATTTAATATTAAGAGTGTCTTAAAAGTCTGTTTTTTCATTACCAAAAAGAAAAACCCTCTTCAATTAAAAATGAATATGCTTTTAGTATATCATGATTAGGTAAGCTACTTATATGAAATGATTTATATATAAGCTTGACATAGTAACTTACTCATAAAAGGTACCCAGAAGTTTATTGAATTTTGGTGAGTTTATAAAGAATGAATACAGTAGTATGGGGAATATCTTGAAATATCTAGTTACCACTACAGAAAATTATGGCAAATGAATTGTAACTTATGAATTGAAAATTAAGCATAGGATGGTATTTTTCAGCCTAGATAAGCAAATCTATTTCACTTTTAAAGTCACATAATGTATTTCCTTAGTTTTGTAACATATCATATCTTAAATTTTCTAATTTTTAAATTTATATTATGACAATTTTTAAACATGATAAAAGTTAAGCTACTTTGTTTTCTCTGAGTGTTTCATTTTAATAATGTGATGTTTCATACTTAGGCATAGTTGTCCCTTTTGAGAAATTTTAATAATAAAACAGAAGAGCCTTTTTTCTTTGTTTATTCATTTTATGTATAGGGGGTATTTATTTTGTATAATATTTTCCATACTCTTTGGGCTAACAGAAAACAACTTTAGTCATTTTTTTAAGTGTGTAAAAAGCAGAAGACTAAAATTAAATTTTCTAGAAAAATAAACAGAAAATACTGCAATTTTCATATTGTTTTTATCTGTTTTCAGTACCTCTTGGTAAGAGCCCCCTGTATTGAAACACTACTGTTAGGTGTGACAAGAAAAAGTTGAAAATCATCAGTTGCAGGATACAGAATGTGTAATGATTGAATGCATAGTCTCTATGGACAGGAATACCTGAGTTCAAGGATTCATTACTTACTACCTCTTTTAACTTGAGCAAGTTACTGAACCTTTGTGGAGGATGCCTTTGTGTCCTCCCTTTAAAAACTGTAATATTATATAAGTAATACTGTAATAATACTGTAATATTACTAGTAATATTACTGTAATAATACTAGTAATATTACCTCACTCAGAGGGTTCTTTGATGACTGAAGCAAGAGAATGCATGTCAGGAGTTTAGCAGAGTTTCTGCCACATAGTAGGCACTTAAAACATTAGCTGTAGTAATAATAATATAATGTGAACATTAGTTATTTTAAGAAAGTAGAGTCAGGTGGAAGAAGAATCAGTGTCAATCCTTAAAACTTTTTATTTTTCGTTTTTTTATTTCAGAGTATTATGGGGGTACAAACGTTTTGGTTACACGAATTGCTTTTGTGCCATTTGAGTCAAAGTTATAAGTGTGCCCATCGCCAAGATAGCATGCATTGTATGCGTTACATGTTAATTTACCTGTCCTCTCCTCTCCCCTCCCACCTGCTTGGTTTCAACTGAGTTTTACTACCATATTAAATTCTTAAAACTTTACTCAGTAGGCGTATAAACAGTATAAATGACTATGTATAGTAGTAAATTTTTTTTAAGTGCTAAATATTAAGAAATAGAACTGGTGACTGCAATTTGCTAGAATTTTGAGTTTTGCTGGCATAATTAACTAACAAAGAATTTAGTTGTAGTAGACCGAAAAATTATACAAATACTTGAACTTTGAATCACACACTGGAGACAGGAAGAGCATGTTTTAGAAGAGTAGGAAAGAAATTCCTGATGGTCTAAGGATTCTTGTGGTAGGAGACAGTAATAAGTACAGAAGCTGTGACACAGAAGTTTTGATTTGGTTAGAATTGACAGTGTGAATGAATATAGGCATGGTACAAGATCCAGGTGCTAGGAGAGTAGAGGAACAGGAGTTTAAATGCAGTGATCTGAAATGAAACATTAGTTTGAAAGATGGCTGCCACAAGGTTCTAAAGGAAAAGACATAGCTAAGTCTCTTCTTACCCTCTCTTTGCTGCAAAGGTTGTAGACAACTAGGAAACAGGATGTATCGTGGAGATATATGGTTGTGAAAAGAGTACCTGAGAAGTAATGTGACAAGACCCTTAGAATTCAGTGTTGGAGATGTGTTATTGACTTATAAGCTCTCCTCTGAATATTCTTGAAATTCTAGATTGTTTTGTATTTACATTTTATTTGGAATATCAAGTTTGAATTAATCCAAAGGGTTTTGTTTAAGGTGTGTCACAAATTACCATGCAGCATCCAAAAGCACTGAATTTTAAGATACTATAACAATAATAGGCAACATTGTTATTGCAGTTATAATCAATGGGTGAGAAAACACATTTGAAAATTATAAAGCATAATGTAAATTTAAAGTACTTCCAGGAAACTACAAATTTTAAAGGGTTACTAGGTTGCAAGAACATTGTGTTTGCTTTGGATTACATCCTGCATTAATTTTTATTATTTGGCAGATAATCCTCCCCCTGACAATTGGACGTGAGGCAGTTCTTACCTTTCTGTTTCTAGCTCTTCTAATGTTTTAGTGATTTTTTTATGAATACCATGCTATAGAGTTCTTATCCACAAAACTATTTTGAATTGTTAATCTTAACTCCCTAGGATTCTGCTAACATTTAGATTAAGTCTTATTTTAAGTGTATCTCATACATACCATTCTTTAAAATGTAAAGAACTACCTTCTCCAAGAGAACACCCTTGTTCACATACTTTCTGTGTGCTAGTGTAATGTCTTTATTAGCCATTACATTATATTACAATTGTGTTAACTTATTTGATTCTCATTTCTTGTTGATTAAATGAAATGAATAAGGAACTGTCAGTTTCTAAATTTACATAAATTAGAAATTTTGGCTCATCAATATAAACAAGAAAATGACTATTATTTAAAATATGTAATTTGAATAACTATTGGGGTGGTTTTTGAAGCTGTCATTGCCTTTTTGCTTGATATGGCACTTACTCAAATTATTAGTTAAATCTCCACTCAAATCTTTTCATGAATTCTGATGGTCTTTAGGACATTTGGTAGCATATTCTGGCCTTGCTGAGTCCATTTATGAGGAAGTTATCAAATCTGTCCTTTGGATTAAGTGCAGGGGTTTCTAGGCCACAAGTATATCAGAAATTTCCCTTGTCATTTTCTCATTGTTTACTCTGTTCATCAATATAGATGAAAATCCAGATATATCAAACTAGATGACAAATTGGAATGAACTCCTTAAATTCAAATAATGTTTAATTATTTTACTGTTTTATATTGAACACAAAGGAATTTTTTTTATCAGTCTATCAGATTATATTTCTGGCATAACTGAAATTAAAAGCCATTTCTTCCCTCTTTCATGCAAGGATAATGGAATACCAATAGTTAATAGATGATCTTGCCTTCCCAGAAGTTTTTCTTTTTATGAACATGGACCCCTTTGTAAATCTGATTAAATTTGGGAAGCCCCACCTCAAAAAAATACATAAACATCTATACTAGATACATAACATTTTGCTTATAGCTGCAGGGAATTCACAGTCTCTTGATAGAATGGGTGAGTCAAAACCTGCCCATGTAAAATAGTTAACAATGTAAACCAGTACAGGAATTAACTGGTAATGGCAATTCCCATTTTGGGTTTCTCATATTCTCTTTGTGTTTTGACAACACCCAAGAGTTTGTATAATAGGGAACCAATATAATATATTAATAGTAGAGCTCTTTGGTTAGTGCCTGTTCTTATTGGATTATGGGTTTAGTCCCAAATCTATAGATATTGCTGCTCTCTGAATAGTCTTGTACAAATGGGAAGCTAGTCATAGTGTTAAAATGACAACATATCAGATAAGGCAATAAAAAGTTGTAAGAGTTCAGAAAAGGTGAAAATAATTTTTATTTGTGGTGATGATCTTGTTCTACTCTGTAGTTATGGCCACAATTTTACTTGACCGTTAGGGGACTTTGATTCAAAAAAGGGCCCACACTGATTGAAAAAGGGTCCTAAGAAATCAATTGAGAGATTAATAGAATTGCATATATTATAACAATTTAGCAAGTATCATTTTAGAGTCTTCTCAGTATTTTCATTTGCTTTTCATTTCCATTAACCAAAAAAGCTAGAACTCATTTTAGAGTGAATTATTTTTCTTGTTAAGTTTTGTAAGGGTAAACTCTGTTCTCTAGGATTCAAATATAAGATGAGAGCAAGGTAGATCCAGAGCAGTAGAGGCAATCCCTTATTTGCTGCACAGGTAAATAACATCTACTCAATGCATGCATTTTGAAGTGGGATTATAGCAGGGAAAGTAGATAGTGGAATTGTATGGTATTTTTCAGTAACATAATAAGGGATAAGAAAGCTCTGTGTAGAATTTTGGCATTGAGAAATCATACTTTTAGTGAGGTTACCTTTTCTCCATCTCTCTCTGTTAAACCCTTGAGAGATGGCAACTATAATTGTTTCCTTTTCTTCTTATCCCTAATCATTGTTATTGGTCTCTTATTTTTCACACTTTAAACTCTGAAACCCCAAGTCTTCCACTTCTTAAATCTTTTCCCAAATCATTATAAATGTTGTGACTGGGCATAATCACTATTCTTTACTTTCATAGCTTTCTATGATTCATTTTAAAAAATGACAAATAAAAACATTAACACTGCATGTTCCATATTCAATAAGAAAAATCTTATGTTCAATTCACAATTGTAATAAAACTTAAATAGTGCATAACATAATATTGTTTTAGTTCAAGATAGATAAGCATTTGTGAATACATTTGTTCAACAATATTTTTCCTTCACTGTGTGTATCAAAACATTATTACTATGGGCCATCTGCTAGAATAGAGAAATCATTTCACTGTAAAGAACTATATGTTAAATTGCCAATTTTTGGTGCATTTTGCATGTATTATGAAGATCTTGATGTTATGATTTTTTTCACCTAAGGTATAAAATAACAAAATTAAATATAAACTCTAAGTGACTCCCTGTTGTCTGTAGAAAAAAGGGTCGTTTCATTAGTTTGCCATTTCAAAGTCCTTCAAGTTTGAACAGAGCTAAAAGTCCAATCTGATCTCACTGTTTTTCTTTATCTACCTTACTGCTTACCAGATAGTCTAGTCAAAGGAAATATTATTGTTTCCTTTAAATCTCCCTCCCAATCTCTGAACATGAGGTCTTTGAGGACAGATACTACATCCTACTTGTGTCTGAATCCTCATTGGTTGCTTGCCTAACCCAGAGTCACATGGTAGTTTTAAGTCAGTGAACATTGAACAAATGAATTATACTCTGTGTATACACTTTACCTCTGTATGTACCGTGTTCATTAAGTCTAAATCCTAGAAGTCCTCCGCCAAGTCCAACATAATATCTCCCAAGAACCTTCAATTAGCTCTAAACTTTCTCTGAACTATTAAAGCATCTTATGTAAAATTTTTGTATATATTACCATTTTTATTGTGTATGATATATTCACTTAGATAGAGGCCTTAGCCTTATCACATTTCTCCTTTTGGCTTGGAGCATAGGCTTTTGTGCCACTCAGTCTTGGTTTTGAATACTGGCTGTACCATGTGTATTCTTGGACAGGTTGTCATCTGTTAAATGGAAACTGTGTTATCTATACCTTGGATGGTTACCAAGATCAAATGAGATAATGTATAAAAAGAGCAGTTGACACTCAGTAAAAAACATAGAGCCTGGGATACTTGTGACAGTAAATGTTCTGACTCTTCTCCTTATCTGACTCTAAGCTCATTGATGGTAGGAATTGTGTTTCTTTTTTATCTACCAACTGGGCCTAGCAAGTGCATTAGTCTTAATAGATGTGCAAATATATGTTGAATGAATGAACAGAAATTTGGACATTCTTGACAATGGTAGTATTTCTGGTAACTTTATGTAAGATTCAAAATTTGATTAGTAAACATTACAAAAATTAAAATAGATATAAAACTTGAGTATTTGTGTTATTTATTTAATTCTTGGGCTTCATTCCAAGTATATTTATCAGTCTCTAGATATTTATGTAGAGAATATACTGTAATGTAACTTATCCTAAAAAGGATCCCCAAAATACAATTTTTAATCTGGTTGTTGTATCAGGCATCTTTTCAGCCAACAGAATTTAAAATACTTTAGGAAAACTGTAAGTTACTTAAAAATACAATCCAGATTTAAATTGTTTGAACTCCCTTAGATTCTGATTCTTTAATGAATTGAATCATGTCATGAAAAGAAAAGTGTGTTTTTAAGTCTGTTACTGTAGACTATTCTCACTTTGAGAAATGTTTCAACTATATAAAGTTATATATATTTAGAATTGAAGAAATCTCGAGAATAAAAACCTTATTTTTTTATTAAAAATTTAAAAGATCTGATGATAAATTAAGCATGTGAAGTTAAAGGTTTTTATGTTTTAAAAGAAATTTATCAATTTTTAAAATTGATAGAAAATGTCTTTATAGTACTTTAGTGACTAGTGAATGTTGAACAATAAAAGACAACCTTATTCTGACTTTCCTTAATGCTATTGACAATTTTTATATTTTAAAAACCAGAGCAGCAAAAACAAAACGAGAGCAACACTGCAAAAGACAAGCATTATAAAATTGATTCTAAGTGGGTAGAATAGGCGTTTCTGCGTCGGGAAGTATGTTAATCTCCTAGGTTTCCTTGTTTTTATGCTTTTCTTTAACACAGTGTTCTCTCACCCACTCCCCAAAAAAGACTAAGATCTAACTTAAGGTTGTAATTGGGTCACCAGCCCTCTTAGTTCTGAAGAAATGTGCAGATTGCCTTTCTTTGACATCACTTCTTGCTCCTTTAGAACATTCCCCGAGTGGCTGTTGCATGTCCTATCCCTGTGTTAGATACTGGTGGCTACAAAGATGAATGTGAGTCATTTATTCCCAGAAGCCTACAGGCCAGAGTAGCCTTTCTAACCTCATGTTCCTTACTTCTCTATTGTCTTGAGAAATGTTAATAAATATTTCATAGTAAAGGGGTTACATATTTCCTTGAGTTTGGTAATAGTGAATGCTTTATCCCCATTTTGTTGACACTACCAAGATGTCTTTCAGTAAAGAAAGCAGTGTAGCTTTCTGTAATACGGTATTACCTTAGCTTATTTGACCATAGGACCCTGTTTTTGTGCCATACATATCAATGTTTCGAGGGATATAAATACTCTTCATCACCCAGTTTGGGAACCTGTAAAGACATATTTATAATGTGATGAATGTTATGAGAACAGCAGGGGTAGGGCAGTTAGGGAAGTTTTCACATAAGCAGTTTCATGTTAAACCAAGTCTTAAACCACATGTTTATAAGGGAAGGAATGGCAGTTTAGGACAAGGCAGAAAGAATAGAATGTGCAAAGGCACAAATGCTTGACAGAGCAAGGTATATTTGCTGAAAGTCTAAGTAGCTCAATGTCATTTACCCAAAGTGGAATTGATGTCAAGGAAGAAGCTATACTAGAGAATGAGTCAAGGCCCTTGCAATTTATTACAAATCTTGAATAACATGATTGATTTATAAAGCAGGTAGTAACCTAAATTTCAAAGTTTTGTAATGTCACTTGTGCTTTATATTTAAAGCTGGTTTTCCACAGGGAAAAACAAAGATTTCAGATTTATCAAAAACTAGCAAGAATATAAGGTAAACTATTATGGCTGAATCATTTACCATGTGCTGCTATTGAGTTCTTAATGTTATTTAATCATACTTATTAAAAAATTTGTGTTATGCGTGAACATTTTAATAAGTACATCTGGAATGATGAGGCAGTATCCCTTGTAAAAAGTTTCAAGTTAACTAATTTCTATATTGGAATTAATCCTAGGAGAATCGTCACACAGAAATACAGAACAATGAAATATTTTACATTTTTAAATTTAAGGTTTTACTGAGGTTTCTCTTACCGTCATTGATGCTTATTACAAAGTCCTGGAAAATAAAGGGGGAAAAAAAAAAAGAACAAAGTACACTTATGCCATATAGAGACAAATGTATGTTGGTATATTTATATTTTTCTCTAGATAAAATCTACATTTTTATATTTCTACTAAATATAGTACTTATTTTTTTTTACATTTTCCACATTATGAATTCTTTGTAAACACCATATTTAAACACTACTTAATATTCCATTCAGTGAATATGTTCACATAATGCTAGTCTTCAGTTTTTCCATCCATATTTTTACGTGGTTTCTATTTTTTTTGTTATTATAAATAGTGCTTTGTGTATATAATTCCTGAATTGGAATTATTGGGTCAAAAAGTAGGAATATGTTTAAGGCTCTTAGTGCATGTTACCACATTACTTCCCAAAACAGTGCTGTCATTTATATTTCTACTCAGAGTGTATCAAGGGGTTTATTTCCTCAGATCTTGAAAACAATCATTTAAAAAAGACAACTTTGTTGGTTTGATAGTTTAAAAATATGGACATAGTGTTTTTTTCATGGTTTTAATCGTAAGCAATATTTTAGTTAAATCTTTCTATTTAACACTTTTTATAAACAAATTGATATGAAGCTTTTTTATTTTTGAGGTATCCGTCTCGAATTGAAAAAATCGACTATGAGGAGGGCAAGATGTTGGTCCATTTTGAACGCTGGAGTCATCGTTATGATGAATGGATTTACTGGGATAGTAATAGATTGCGACCCCTTGAGAGACCTGCACTAAGAAAAGAAGGGCTAAAAGATGAAGAAGATTTCTTTGTATGTAGCAAGCTTTTTTCATTTGCTAATTGGGTAGATATGTAACGACATATTTTAAAAGTATTCTGTTAAATTTTACCAAAGCCTGTTTTGTTTTAAGGAGATGCTTATTTATTATACATGGAATTTATCTTAAATGTTGTTTGAAATAGGATTTTAAAGCTGGAGAAGAAGTTCTGGCTCGTTGGACAGACTGTCGCTATTACCCTGCCAAGATTGAAGCAATTAACAAAGAAGGTATGTGTTTGAAATGATCTGAGACTTAAAATGGGATTGATAGTAAAATTTTACTATGTTTTAATTTTAATTGGTGTATGTAATTGTTACATATAACTCTTCTCTTTGTTTTATATTTTACTGAATGAATTTCATGCTAATGTTCTTTTTTGGAAGCATTAATTTGTTATATATTGTATAGAATAAAATCACACATAATTTACTGCCAAAATAAACTGTTTAAATTAGTAGAGATAAATAGTTGGTTAAAATTTTTCAACTTTCAGTTCCCAGGCTATTATATTATATGCATTCTATTTCTACTTCTCTGTTTTTAGTTTGTAGCTGTTATATTAATGAACATCTCAACCAGAGTGTGAAGAAAGGTTAAAGATATAGGGAAATTCAAATCAATTCAACTCACAAGTGAAATACATACTGTATTTTCTGAGGAGAGGGTATGGGACTTTATCAGTTTGAGGATTTCCTTTATGCCTCTCTCTCCCCTCCCCTATCATTAGTTTCTATAGATAATTGAGTTAATTTTCCTAATAGCCTTTTGTGGACATTTGTTAGAATATTAGATACTGATCCATAGTTACTTAAGCAGTCAAAAATGTTGAAAATAGTCGAAATTAGGTGTATTATTAATAGTATGGCATAAGGCTGGGAAATCTATTGGACAGATAATGAATTTAAAAAATAGAACTCATAGACTGATTAATTTGGAAAGATGTGAGAATTCATATTTAAATAATTACTGAAAATAAACTTAAACATTTTAGTTTTTAAATTTCTCATTTAAAAAGTTGTGAAATACTTGCAGGTGTACTTTTCAAGTCAGTGATACATTAGTTTTCTATTACAACTATTTCTTAAACTTGACCACTTATAATAGTCCCCCCTTATTCACAGGGGATACATTTCCAGACCTCAGTGGATGCCTGAAACCTCAGATAGTACCAAACCCTATAAATACTATGTTTTTTCCTATACTGTACATACATACCTATGATAAAGTTTAATTTATAAATCAGGCACAGTAAGAAGTTAACAGCAATAATAAATAGAACAATTATAAGAATATACTGTAATAAAAGTTATGTGAATCTTCTCTCTCCCCCTTTCTCTCTTTCTCTCTCAAAATATCTTATTTTATAGTACTTACCCATTTTCAGACCACAGTTGATCACAGCCATGGGAAGCAAAACTGCAGATGAGAGGGGAACTACTGTATTCATTGTTTTTAATAAAGAAACAAATATTGAATGACAGCTTCCTAGCAAGAAAGGCATTTAGTCTAAGTAAAGGGGACAATTCCTTTAAACTGAGTCTTGAAAGACTACTAAGTTTGCTAAAGAAGTGATAAAAGGGCTTTTCTGGCAGAAGAAATGATATATGGAAAAAAAAAAAAGAAATGAGAGAGGAATGCCATGCCATTTTAAGGAACTGGTATTTATTTGAATTAGTATATGAAGTGTCTTATAATCTTGCTAAAGAATTTTAATTATATTTGGAGGTGATGGGAACCATGGGAGAGATTTAAGCTGAAGATTTAACAACAAACTTGAGAGAAAATAGGAAGTAAGAGAAGATAGAAGAGGAAAATATTTAAAAAGAGATGCAGTAAAGAATGTTAGGTGTGAAAAGGTAAATCATAATAGTCTAGCTAGAAATCATACTGTAACTTTACAGAGACCTTAGTCCAACGTATTATCGTTTCTTGGCCTTTTGGCTAAGATCAAGTGTAAAGACCTTAATCCAATGTATTATTGTAATGAATTGAAATCATGAATATAGCTATGATTTTATTACCACTAGTTACCTTGCTATAGAAAGAATTGAGAGACATCTTGGTTGTTAGATGTGGAAGTTATTTCTTCTTTTCTGATGGGGCCTGTATCTCACTATGCTCTTTTTCTTCTATGGAGCTGTGTTATTACAGAGTTTACATTGCTGAGTCTAACTCAGATTGGCCTCTGAGTGTCTAGTCCAGAGCCTAACAGAGCCTAACAGACAGTCAGCAGTGATTTAAGGAAGGAAAGGAAGAAGTAATCAACCTTTTCTGTTGGATCCACCCAAAACAAAACAAAGCAAAATTAAACAATGCTCTCTACTTTAATTAATAACAGTTTCTTTAAGTGTAGAGAGCTTTGGGACCTTCCTTCCATGCTTAAAGTTCCTTGAGTTTATGCAAATGCAAGTACGTTAACACATACGCACAATACACACTCAAAAACCAAAACCATCCTCATTCTTTATCCTATCCCTTTTATTGACAAGTATTTAATATAGAAAATTAACCTTGCATTAGTTGAAGAGTAATGATACTGATTGTAATCCCTGCCATTTCACGAGTAGTTTCAATGAGCCCTTAGTGAACTATTGGCAGATATTTGTTTTTTAAAAATCTTCACTAGAAGTATTAATTTTGTGATTTCTATATGCCCCAAATTGTAGATGAGCCTACCCCTTCCAAAAAAAGAAAAAAGAAAAAAAAAAGGCAAAGGAAGCCCTCACTTCAGTGTAAAAACAAAACTAACAAATGTAAATGTTTAAGTATTTCTAATACAGCTTAGAGAAGTGAAGAAAAGGGGCCAGTGTGTCCTGGAGTGAAGATGTGATCAGAGAAGTTTTCATCTTGGGGTGGTCCTTGAAGAGTGGATTGGAGTTAGACATAAGGAAAGGAGGAAGGTATCACAACAGAGTAAATAGTGTGAGCAAAGGCAGGGAGTTATGAATGCCTGAACAGCCTGCTGTGCATCCTGGGCTTGTCTGGAATGCCATATTTAAGAAGGAAGAGGACAGACAATTGAAGGAATGATGGTAGTGCAAGGTGTATTTTTCTAATATCTTTACATCCTTGCTGTTCACCTGGTCTATTGTTCTCATAACTTGAGTTTAGATCTTTGTATCTGATATTTAGCATTATGCTAAATATTCAAAGTACAATAGAAGAAAACTCTTTGCACATATATGCCATAGGCTTTGGTGCCAAATCCAAAGCCATTAATAACAGTTATCACGTTTCTTGTTTGTACTTCCTTTGTAAAGGCTAAGTATCCGTTTACTTAAAATGACACTCTGTCCTCATTTGGGAAATGGTAGAAAAACATTTATCTGGGAAATGATAGAAAGGCATTTGAATTTTTGTAAGTATAAAACATATATAATTTATATATTTTATAATAGTACTGTCTTAAATTGACTTGAAAGCATGGAGTCTATAACAAAAAGTGAATATGCTTCATAATAGACATACAAAAAGACTATTGAGTCCTAAAAGTAGAATAAGTTAATAGGAAAGGCACTGATGGCTAGATGAGGTTGGGAGTGTTAGTTATGGCTGTGCTACTGCATAGCTGAATGTCACTGGATGTAGCATTTAGCCTTTCTGGAGTTTGGTGTCCTGAGCTGCATATGAAGACTTACCCAGATGACTGGTAAAGTATTATTTTCTAGCTTAAAAGTCTGGGAATCTATAATTCTTATTTACCAGTTGGTTACTATTGCTAAAGGAACAATCCTTTCCTGGGAAGATGATCTTTTCCATGTATCATATCTTTCTCTATGTTACTTATTTTGAAAGAAATATTCAAAGAGAGCAAATGATAATTCCTATGGAAATATTATACATTTTTATAAACAGGGATTTTTTCAGCTATATTATAAATCTAAACATTTATTACAGAATAAACTATAAAGTCTCCCACTAAAAATCAGAATTACATGCCACTAACTTATCAAGACTTAATTTGTGTACTTTTTAAGGGAAATATGAGTTCAGACTTGTTTTTAGAGGGACAGAGAAAGTACACTTGATAGAGTCCTTAAAAGGGCTATATGTTTGCAGTTCTTGCAGTCCAGAGCATTTATTTATATCAGGTCACTACTTGTTCCTGTAAGTTTGATTGTATTTTCTAATGATTCTGACTTGCTCCTATTTCAGGAACATTTACAGTTCAGTTTTATGATGGAGTAATTCGTTGTTTAAAAAGAATGCACATTAAAGCCATGCCCGAGGATGCTAAGGGGCAGGTAAGAGTGTTCAGTATTCCTAGCTACTCAATGAGATATCTTCTTGAATGGTGACTGATCAAAATATATATATTTTAAAAAGTGATCTAATTGTAGGGTTATGTGCTGATAGCCCCAAATAGCAGCAAGAAAAAGAAGCTTAGAATGTAAAATAAATTATACACTTGATTTTTGCTTCTTTGGTTTTAGACCTGCTAAAGTTATAGGTCACTAGTTTCTGTTCCAGGTGAAATCCCAGCATCCACTAAGCTGGTGTTGTCCTATCGACCCAGCTGGATCGTGTAACCAGTCTATGGGAAGTGAGGTAAGTGCCTTTTCTTTAAATTTTGTTTTGCTTTTCCTGGTATATAATATCATTTAGAAAGTTAATTTTTATATAAAATTTTACATTGAGCTTCTTATCTTCTTCTTTCCTTCTACAAATCATAGTTATTCATCTTTCTTTAAAAGGCGCTTACCTGACACTCTGTAGGCTGTTCCAGGTAGGGCTCTCTGAGTATATGATAGAAGCAGTGTATTATATGCTTTGTCACTGCTCAAAGCAAGAAAGAACGGTAAGCATTTGAAGGACAATCTGGGATGGAGTAAAAACCAAGATTCCATTTGTTGACTGTGTTTTCTGAAATACTGGAAAGAAAAGGTGCCATTAGAAATTTAAAATATTTTCTTTTATGTTCTGCTGTTATTTGGGATTTTCAGCACCTGGACCTACAATTAATTTTAAGAACTTGAAAGTAGTCTATAAAAATGTCTAATATGGAAATATGCTACATATTTATTCCATACTGTGCAGTGAAAAATGTCCTGAAATGTGTTGAAATCATCTGGTCAGCTTCAGTCAAGTATCAGTATTTAATGATCTAGAAATGTATGTACCACCACATTTAAAAAAAGTTATTCCTGAAGAAATCTTCTGAGAAGTGGGATGGTTTTAAATCACCTAGTTTTCAAAAATTTAGTTATGAAATGATCAGCTAGCAGGGTTTTTCCGCCAGTAACATGTAAATGCAATTAAAAATGAAACTGCTTTTGGTCAGGAAATTGCTTTGTATCTTCCCACATGTATGTATAAATAAAATGTTCTTTTAAACATTCAATGGTGTGATTTTTTTGGTTACTACATAGAAAGATTGATTAAAAAGTTGGGAACATAGTTTAGTTACATACCTGTTTAAACAAAAGTCTCAATTTTTTGTTTTATTTTATTATTCTGGTAATTCAGATGTTCATCAAATGACACTAATACTATTGTCTTAGAACTTTCTTTTTTTCAAAGGGGGGTATTGAGCCAATTTGCTTTGTGGTGATATTGTAGGTTGTAAAAATTAAATTTATTGGATGTTTTAGATGTTTATTTTTAATAAGCATTTTAGTCACACCATGATATATATTAACATTCAAATCAGTTCCAAGAAATAAAATTACTGAAAATATTTGGTTAGTGGTATATTTCCTTTAATTTTTTATTTTTTCTTCACATTTCCTAATTACAAACACATTAACCATATTTGTAGAATTGTTTTTAATAAACTGCCATTTTATGAGGGTTTTTTTTCCCAAAAAGTTTTTGATTTGTTTTCATGTAGGAAATAGGCTAAATCAGTTGTTGTTTGGGCAAAACTAAAGGAGTGCTGTCTAACATATTATCTTCAGGATTTTGAGTACTTTGAGAATTCCTATATAAAGTTATAAAGTAAATTTTTTTTTATTAAACTAGCCAAGAATAATATATCAAATAAATGCACAGCGGAAATGCTCTTTCCTAAACTTTCTGTACGACCTGTATAAAATGTGACATTAATAACAATTTTATATATGTAAACCTATAGGTTAATTAATATTCCTAAGCCAAAATAAAAGTCTTAATGCTATCATTTCTGACTTTGAAGGAGTTGGTTAGTACTAGTGAACCTCCTTGCATTCAGAGGTTAGCTTGAGCACTTTAAAGAGCTGCTAATACTGCAGTGGGTATAGTGTGAGCTGTAGTCCTTCCTACACTGTATCTGTAGACATTTTTCTCACTGGGAAAGAAAGTAATGGTAACATATTGAATGCAGAAAATAAGATCCCTTCTCTCCCTACCTACATACCATTTTTCCTTCTTTTACATAATTTTGAATGGAATGGTAGTGTTAATACATAAATAGCTATAAAACTGATATATTTGTAGAATAAGGATTGATTCTTTCATCTGATGAGACCTTACTTATTGTTACTTCTGATATTCCATCTTGATAAAAGCAGTAATAATTACAGGGTGAGAGATTGAGCCATTGTATTTTTAATTTGGAGGCTTGTAACAGGGCAAGCACTTACTTTTTTTCTGCTATTCTTTTTTCTTCCTGAGAGTTTAATGATACAGAAGTTACATTGTGACTCACTAGTGTTAAAGGTTGGCTCATAAGGTCCTTTACTATTTACAAACCATTTTTGCATACATTGTTTAATTGGATTCTCATAGCAAATCCTTTGATATAGGTATGGCTGATATTTCTGTTTCACAGTTCAGGAATTCAGTACTTAGAGAACTGAGTGACTGACTTAAAATTTTACTTAACTATTCTGTGCAAAGTGATTCCTTGAACTTAGATCTTCTGATTTCAAACACAGTGCTCTTTTTAGTACAATACTCTATTATACTATCTACAGAGAACTTGGAAATTTATCATTATTAGTTATAATTCATGGAAACATCATGCTTCAGTTGTTTTTGGCAGTGATGCTTCCCTATTTAAAATGTCAAGGGCAAACAAAATAAAATCTAAAACATACAAATACAATAGCAAAATATGGAAGAATTAAATCACATGGCTGCAGTGATTCCCCTGCAGTGATTAACATGTCATAATATTAAGAAGCAATTTTTAAATATCTAATTTAAATTTTTAAAGGTACAGTATGATTCTTTTTCTAATTTTCTCTTTATTGGAGGCAGAAATCAACTTGGAATGGAAATTACCCCTGGCATTTTCCAGCATTTCTTTAACAACTTAAAATTTTGTTCACAATGTAGAACCCAGAATTAAATGCTGAACTTTCAATAAGTATGCAAACATATGCTCTCTGCTGCATTTAACACTTTACTTTGCTTGTCTGGTTGTCCTTACTCTTGTTTTTGTTTCCATTTTGTTGATTGCTCTCTTACAATTTTTTTTCCCCCCATTGATGGTGCTTTCTTTCCTTACTACTTAAATGTTAGTCTCAAGGTTCAGTTTAGCCATAGTGCTTTTGGCTACCGAAGTTGCTTCTTGTACCTTCCATCACTCTTTCCCATTCCTGTGTGCTTTGACTTCCAAGCCTTTATCTAATGTTTTTCCTTTTGCTTGGAGTGGCCATTTTCTCTTTTTCCACCGCCCTTTCCCTAGCAAATTTCTGCTTACCTTCAGGGTGCAACTCACCTGTCTTTTTTCCTGAACACTAGTCATTCTCTTCAGTTATAATTAATCTTTTCTTTTCTGTTCTCCTATAGTATTTTGGTTATTCCTCTAGCTCATGTCACATTGTCATGTAATTAATTTTATTTACCTGTGAATTTCTTATTGGCAGGACCAGTCTTTTATCAATTGAATGCTTAGCCTGTTTCCTGCCATATATAGCAGGGTATTCAATAGAAAATTGGTGATTGAATGTGTTAGGTGCAATTGTGTGATGTTTTCAGTTAATTTCAATGATGCAGGAGAAAAGTAGATATATAGTTGTTTTTTTTTTAAATGGTTTATTGTTTTCACCATATATTTTCAAGGCTGAAGAACTACCAGCCTATATTGCTTATGGCTTAATTTTGTTAACGTGTATTCCTGAAATTTGTTAATGCAACCCATGAATTAAATTCATTTGATGTTGAAAAATTGTTTGTAGTTGCTTAGACTAAGTATTTAATATATAATGTGTTTTAGATGAATCTGAATTGGTGATCTGTTTGACAGAACTTAGTAGCCTCAGTGGAAGATTAACTTTGTAGACATATTACAAATATGTGTTTTAAAAAATCTTTCTGTTTGTGAAAATTAAAATGTTAGTACCACTTTACACTTTTTTGAACCTTTCTGCATTTTTTATAATGAACATTTTTAGTTAAATATAAAATAGTAAAATTTATTTAGCAACAAATTACAAAAATTAACACAGGAAAAATAAATATTCTCACCTCAGAAAAATGCTCCCAAACACAGACCCAGGGAGTTATATTGACACCTCAGAAAAATGCTAGCAAAGGATAGACCTAGGGATTTTTATAGGGAGAGAAATTAATCTGGAGTTTGACAGTGTATGCTTTACTTCGGTCTAGACATCATAGCTTTTTTTCTTCAGTAATATTAAGCTTTTGTGATAAATTGCTATCCAAACTTTAAAAGCTTTAGAAAATATTAAAATTATACCTTCCTTGATTTCTATGAAATTGACAATAATTTGAATGGCACATTCTTCCTAATAAGGAATATTAATTTGGTCAATGGGAGTATATATTTTTTTAACTTTGTAGAATTGCAGCATAGCATTTTTCTCTTCTTTTATGATGCTTTGTATTGTGGAAAAGAAAAGCAATGCAGCATTTGAACCCTAAAATACTAGGGTAAAATGTCATGTAGTATTCCATATTTGCCATAGGTTTCTTCTGTTAGTTTAGATTTTATTCCTGTAAAAATATTTCAGAGGAATACTTGTTATTGAATATTTTTCCTATTTTATGGAAGATTATATAATCCAACTAACCTATTAGGTTATTAAATTTGATAATCTACCATGTTGATGAGCTATTATATAAACGTAGTTATCTTGATATTCTTGAGTAGCTTTGAAAATGTGATACTTTATTCATTAGTGTAATTACATTTTGATTAATTTTTAATACTTCACATGTTTTGTGTTTTTCCTTTGGAGGATTGGATAGCTTTAGTCAAAGCAGCTGCTGCAGCTGCAGCCAAGAATAAAACAGGGAGTAAACCTCGAACCAGCGCTAACAGCAATAAAGATAAAGATGAAAGAAAATGGTTTAAAGTACCTTCAAAGAAGGAAGAAACTTCAACTTGTATAGCCACACCAGAAGTTGAGAAGAAGGAAGATCTGCCTACATCTAGTGAAACATTTGGTACAAAATACATTCTTATGTTCATTGCTGATAACCCTGGTAAACTCATATAGTGCATAAGTCCAGATCCCTTAGCTCCCTGTAATTTTGAACATATAATAATATAATTAGACTTTTTTCCCCTCTCACAATATGATGGCTAACTTTTTTAGCATCTTACAGATAGATCTGATAATTAATAGTCTAATATGAGTGCTTGATATTGAATGTCCTCAATATTCTGGAATAAAAATGAGTTGAGATTTTGATTTGTAACTTCTTGGTTGTAGGTTTTTTTTTAAGGTTTTTTGTTTTGTGTTTTTTCTACAACCTTTTTCCTTCTGCATATATTTCAATATGCAATATGGAAAAAGCAGTAAGTCATTCTTTTCCTGCTTTTTTCTTTTTTAAAGAATAACTAGGCCAGGCACGGTAGCTTACGCCTGTAATCCTAGCACTCTAGGGCAGGCTGACGTGGGAGGATTGCTTGAGCTAAGGAGTTTGAGACCAGCCTGAGCAAGAGCGAGATCTCATCTCTACTAAAAATAGAAAAATCAGCTGGACACAGTAGCATGGGCCTGTAGTCCCAGCTACTCGGGAGACTGAGGCAGGAGGATTGCTGGAGCCCAGGAGTTTGAGATTGCAGTGAGCTATGATGATGCCACTGCACTCATGCTGGGGTGACAGAGTGAGACTCTGTCTAAAAAAACAAACAAACAGGCTGGGCACGGTGGCTCACGCCTGTCATCCTAGCAGTCTGGGAGGCTGAGGCCGGAGGATTGCTTGAGCTCAGGAGTTTGAGGCAGCCTGAACTAGAGCGAGACCCCGTCTCTAGTATAAATAGAAAAAAATTAGCCAAACAACTGAAAATAGAAAAAATTAGCCAGGCACGGTGGCTCGTGCCTGTAGTCCCAGCTACCTGGGAAGCTGAGGCAGGAGGATCGCTTGAGCCCAGGAATTCGAGGTTGCTGTGAGCTAGGCTGAAGCCATGGCACTCTAGCTCAAGCAAGAGAGTGAGACTCTGTTTCAAAAGAAAGAAACAAACAAGAATAACTTCTTAGTAGTCTTTTATTTCTAATGTATCAGTCTGGAGGGATTTGTGTTTTTTAAAGTTCTATATCAAGCACTAGATGTTAAAAATTATGCGCAGAGCATTTTTACTATTTTGTTATTTAAAAAAGTTCATGTGTTTTAATTTTGGATTCTAGATGAACTCTCATATATGTGTTCTATTAAAAGTAGGACTTCATGTAGAGAACGTTCCAAAGATGGTCTTTCCACAGCCAGAGAGCACATTGTCAAACAAGAGGAAAAATAATCAAGGCAACTCATTTCAGGCAAAGAGAGCTCGACTTAACAAGATTACTGGTAAAACTACAATGATTCTTTTTGGGGGGAATGGAGGGTTTGGTTTTAGAGTAATTTGTTTTCAATAAAGTAAAATAAAGTAGTTTATTTTGGGTGCAGTGTCATGAACTGGTTAATAAGAAAGACAGTTACTTCTCGTTCTTCAAGTTCAAATTCTTTCAACATTGTTAGCTTTTTCTATTGTCAAATGTGAAAAATACCACGTATCTTCCACCTACCTCACAGGGATGTTGTGAGGATTATTGTTGATAAGATCAAATTTTACAAAATTCTATAGTTTTTAAATTACTTTGGTGGTAGGAGTAGTTTTCTAGAAGAATTGAATTATCTTCTTTTGTCAACCTATGGTGAGGTAATTTATGAGATTCTAAATTTTTTTATATAAACATTCTTATACTTGACCAGGCTTATTTAAGGTTGGTACTATATATGGTTGCAAAGATGAATATCTGACTTAAATTTACTTCCTGAATCTGTTAATTCTCTATGTAAAAGTACTTCTCTTAATATAAGTTATTTAAAAAAAAAAATTCCACCCTTATCTTCAGATTGGTCTCTAGATTCTGGGCTTGTTTCCATTTTCTTTCTTGTAATTTAGGAAGTAGCAGTGCTATGGAAAATACTGAAAATTCTATACTGGTTAGTGTTCATAGAGGAGGGGATTGAAGTATTAGAATTGGGGCCAGTCTTAATAGGCCCTGTCATTTTCAAGGCACATTCAGCCTAGCAATTCTAGTCTTTAAAAGAAATTATGAACATATTTTATTTTTCTGAGTATAGTTAAAAGGGGAGCTTAAATACTTTAATGATTTAGTTGTATATTCTTATTATAAGAATGAGATGGTTTTTAGCACCTTTGGCCTAATAAAGCTGTATAAACCTTTGTTGGCATTCATTTAAATAATTTGAAGAAGCTTGGTTGCGTTTGTCAGATCTATCTAGGAATAAATTGTATTAAACATTTTGACCATTTTCTGAAGAGAAGAGTCCACTGAAAGATGACTCTGGAGTTGAGGGTTCTTTTGAACTACTGTTTTATTATAGTGTTCATCTAAGTCAGTGGTGCCCAACCTTTTTGGTACCAGGGGCCGGTTTCATGGAAAACAATTTTTCCATGGACCGGGGACCCGGGACAGGGTGTAGAGCTCTGTGGCCTAGTCCCTAACAGGCTGTGTACTGGTAGCAGGGTTTGGGGACTGCAGATTTAAGTGATTGCAGTTGGTTTCAACAGGTGAAAATATATAGTCTCTTTCCATTTGTTTATATTATTTTCATGCCTTTCTTTATATTTGGCCAGGACAGGAAATATTTCAAATCAGTTCACACATTATACCTCTTCCCTAGAACCTATTAGCCTTGGAGAAAGCCAAAAAGTTCTCTAAGTGATTGTTCTGATGGCAACTTGAGACTTTAGTTTTGCCTTAAAGTATGGAACCCAGTGCTGTGTGCTGGGTGGAAGTGGAATAGTATATCTACGTCCTGTGATACAAAGATTGAGACAGCATTATTGGAGGAGTGGAGATCAAAGAAGATGAAGATGACACTGACATGCTACGACTGCCAGCTTACCAGCATCGTGTTTTTTCCCTTCCATCTGGATAACCTGGTTTTGGTTTCAGTCATCATACTCCTATGTATGCCTTACTAGGAGGTTCACACTCATCATTTAAAGAGTAAAGAAAAAAAAAAAAAAGGAAAAGAAAGAAAACAGCTGAGTCAACAATGATGCATTGTATCTATGTGATCTTGAAAAGACAGTAGGGGATGGGAAAGAACCATTTACCGTGTGCCAAGTTGTAATACTGGTGGTTTAGTAATGCCCTGTGCAATTTGTGGAGGAACTTTCTCTTCACTTTACCTTGGGAATTGCAAATGAATAAGTGATAGCTTCGCATAAGATTTTATGAATGTGAAACCATTATGATCCCTTCTCTCTATTTACTCAGAAGATTTAAGTATATAATAATCCTTTTAGTAGTTTATCTCTCTTCATCTATTTCTGGTTTCATGTTACAACTGTCATGCAGAAAGACAATAGATATTATAAGATTGTTTTCAATGGTTGAAACTCAGGCTTGCTCCTATACAGTAAATTTCATTTGTAGTTTATAAAAAGAAATTAGAACTAATATGAAATTGCAGTTTTGTTATGGAATTATGGTATATTTTAAGTTTATCAAGCTCACCTATATGTGTCTTTTTGTCCTTTTACTGCTGAGATGAATGGGGCTGGGATCATGGCAGTCTACTCTGCTGTATTTCCCTTAACTCCATTTTACTATTTTTTTAAATAGTTCTGTTAATAGCTGAAAGAAGTGGACCAGCCTCTAGATAATTTTAATTAATGTATTTATCACTTTTTCTATCCCCTTCCCCACATATATACCCTACAGTGATTCTAAACCTGATTTCTGTATAGAGGAGGATATAAGGATGGCTGTTTTCAAAGTTTCCAAATTAGGTACACATTGAAAATTTAGTTGCATAGTATGTATGTGTGTGTATATATATATTTGTTACATATATATTTACTATATATATTTTTTCTTCCGGGATCTTATTGATACTATTATATGCTTTATGCATACTGACTTAAAATAAGCAATTTTACACAGAAAATCAGGAGTCCATACTTTCGTGACAAAGTTGCAAGCAAACTGAATTTGAGTAGATTTAAAATACAGATTGTCTAGGGAGTGAAAGAAGAAACATCAAGAGTTGGTGCATGGCCTGTTTCTAATAGTTTTTAGAAGTTCACCCAATTTAGATACGTTTGTGCAACAAATGGAATTTTAAAGTTCAAAAAATCCTGATGTTTGAATTGACCGGTAATATGTTTATTGATGATAATATCAAGAATATTTGACTCTTGGTCCCAGGAAGAATATTGTATTTTGAAATGCCTGGATGAAAAGTAGACCAAGAATTCAACTATTTTTTCTTGCTTTGCTCCCCTTTGCCATTCCAGGGAGCTCTGGCCTGTGTTCTATTTATTCCTTTTGGCAGGGAGAGACCAACTGTATGTTTTATAGCTGACGTTGAATTTTGTGAAGTTGTGACTTTGTGGTGGGACTCGTGGAGATTTGATGTCCTTCCACCTGATGTTTAAGTAATTTCTTGAAGTTTCATAGAGCATTGTTATGGGATAATTTTATCCTATAGATATATTCTTCTAGAGGAGGGCCTGTTAGTAGTATATTGATAGTAAGTATTTGCTGATAACTAAAATTAATTTCATTTGTACTTTTATTTTCTTCCAATTCCTTCTTCTTATTTTCTGTGGATATTGCATTTCTTCCCAGAATATTAGCAGATTAAGGTAACAGATTTTGGACTGCCTTATCTTAAGGTAGAAGTAGCCAGAGTCATCTCTTCAAGTACTTATTTCTTCATTTTTATTTATATTTAATAACTCTTTTGTAAGTTGGTGTGAATATAAAGCATAAAAAACTTTATTGATCATATTTGGGCTTTTGAATTTTTCTAGGTACCAAGTATTGTAATTTTTATCTAATCTTAAATAGTTGCTCTTAAATGTCCCATTATTTTCTGTGAACATATTACAAAGTTTTATTTTTCTTTCCCAAACTATTAAATAGGAATGGCTCTTAATTAATTGGGTCTATAATATCCTAAAGTAAATTCACAGGTTTTGGGTTAATTATTTTGTTTCTTTTAAAACTTATGGTAATTTAGTTTTGTGGTTTGCGATCTATTCCATCTATTGATGAGTATTACAATCTACTTCTGTAATCTGTATGAAAGGAAAAGATATAATTATTTAATATATTGAATAGCAGATATTTATCCTGTTTGAATAGCCCTTAGAAGTAGAACCTCTGCCTAGCTCCCTGCAAAAGAAAAATTTCCCTAATTAATTTTATTTGAATAGTTCATTGATTCTTAAGAATATTAGCAGGAGAAGAAAAACCTAGTGGATGTGGTTTTAAATGTTAAAGACTCCAAACTGCATCTTTTTCAGTCATGTAAAAATATGGTTAGAATATAATTAGGATTGAATTTATGATTTAAAAACTTTTTGTAAAATTGTTATATACTTTTTCCTCATTTAAGTCTACACTTGATATAGTGTGAGACTATGTAGATTTTTACCTCAAAATGAGCTAAATGCCAGTTTTAATACCAAACATTGGCATATCAAAATCATTGTTTTACACTCTTACCTTTTTTATTTTAAATTACAATCCAAGTGCTAAATATTCAACTTTGCAAGAAAGGAAAGTTGCCTTTTGTGTAAGTTACTATTTGGCTTTAGTAATACTTTAAGAATGTGAATTCCTACCTAGATCATTTAACATCCTTAGGGTGGATATTTAATTAAGTCAAGACATGTTGCCTCATGGATAGCTCTACCTTATGTGGCTTTGGGTGGGGGTGCCTTTTTTCTATTACATGTGTTATAGACAGCTTCAGTAATATAGGTGGTATAATTGCTGTGTTAAGTTTACTATTATGTTGATTGTTAAACATGCTTTCTTTGAAGCAAAAGTTTTGTGTGGCCAACTTTGAGATGACACAAAAATGATTTTTGGTAGACTTTTATGAGCAAGGTGGCCATAAACAAAAACATACTTATTATTATACAAGGCTTATAAACCTGGCTTTATTGAAGGTACCCAACAGGCTTTGCAAAGAATTTAACCAAATAAATGCCTAAAATTTATTAATTAAAGCAGAGTTTTAATGTTTTGTGAAATTAATTATATAATTATATACTTAAGGTAAAATATTATCTTCTAAAATTGACAATTAATGGTATACATTGGAGAAAAAGTGGAACTTCCAAGTTTTTTCATCATTTGTAGAATAAAGCCATAATATTAAGTTCAGATGTTGTATGAAGGACCCACACTTTTTTTCCCCTTAACTTAAGTGGATCCATCAGTGTTTTTGTAACTTGTGTAAGAAGATGAGGGATAGCTGGTCAGAGGTACACACATAAAGCTTAGGTTAAAGGATCCAAGTGAAATTAAAAGTTGGGAACCTTTTATTTTAGCTAATAATACAACAAAAAAATCTTATTTTGTATTCCAGATGTTTGAAGAGATTTCTCATATCTTAATTTTATATTTTATTTCACTCATACAGATAAAGCCTGTATTATAAGTCTAAGCAATCTTAATATGGACATTAAGCCATAGAATTTTTAATTTTTACAGAAATAATGTGTGTGTGTCTGTATATGTGTATGTTTAAGAATCTCATCAAGAGTAGTATTTTAAAAAAACCCACATAACTATGTAAGTAACTCTCAAATTCAAATTCAGTCCCTTACTATTTAAGGGTGTTTGTGTTTTTGAAAAGTAAACATTTGAGTGTATTTACTTCCTAAATATTGAAAAGTAGGGGAGATTTCAACTATTAAGATTTTTGAGAAGTTAATTGGGGTGAAAAAAATGTTTTTTCTAATAAGCAATTTCTGTACAATTTTTCTCAAGGTTTGTTGGCATCCAAAGCTGTTGGGGTGGATGGTGCTGAAAAAAAGGAAGACTACAATGAAACAGCTCCAATGCTGGAGCAGGTATGAAATGGTAGCATTTGATTTTTTTCGAGGTTCCCACTGGAATGATCACGGAGCTCTAGTATCTACGTAATTGAAATTGCCCTTTTGATCAGATAAGGGAATAGGAAGCTAATTAATTGATGATATATTTTTAATCCCCTTTCTCCAAGGTATACAGATAAACTACAGACTTTATTAGTGTTTGTTTTCAATAGACTGGCATTTAAAGCCTTTGTCTCCCAAATTGGAAGGCCTGGAGACAGGCATCCCAGGGTATAAGCTTCCAGCTGGATCACCTTTAACTAGCTTACAAAAAGACCCTTACACAAATACTTTTCATTTGTGAGTTAAAACAGGGTTTTTTGACATCTAATAAAGCTTCTTTTGTAAGAAGTTTCTTTTATATTGTAACAATTGGTGTTGTTAGACTGTGTTTTATGAATTGATCAATGAGCCATACATTTTTGCTAGGATGTATATTTTAATAACTACAAAAAAAAGAGTTTAGAAAACTATTAAGGATCTGTCTTTAAACCACCTAATAGAGGAATTTAAAAGCGAAGGTTGCAGTTGCTAGATTTTGCCTTGGCTACCTTCAGATTCCCACAATACCTGTACATAATGAACGTGCATGCTTTTACATTCTCTAAGGGCTTAACTTCGTAGGCACTGTAAGACTATAAGAACACAGTAATAGCCATAACTGGATTTCCTTGGTTCTCCTGTTTTAAAATCTGAGCCTTAATGTAGTTTTAAAATATCCTTTTTGTATTATTTTAATTTTCTTTATTAGTAGTCTAATAAAAAAGACTTTAAAATGAGTATCTTTTGCTCTTAGATGCATTTTAAAAAACAGTCCAAATTTAATTGATATTGTATTGAGTTTTTCAGGGTTATTTTAGGCCTGGTTTGATAACAGTGCATTGTTTTGGTGCCTCCATTAATGTTGTATTAAATCTATGGTCTTTTAAATTGATTAATATGTCATTGAATCATACCTTCTGATTTTCTGTGATCATCAAACGGTTAAGTCTTTGCCGTTATTGTCAGTATATCAACCAAATTTTAAATGACTTTTTTACTGTGTACTATTACTATATTCAACGTCCCAGATATAACAATATTTTGTATTTTCACCACTGTTTATGGTATTCTCAGAATGCGATAAATCAGGGACTTGGGTAATAAAATGTTTCTGGAAAATTCATTACAATGTCAATCTTTTATTACGCACAATCCTGCTGAGGTGAATGTGATTGTTAAAAGTATTATTATATATGGAAGTCAGTGTAGAGGGCAGTACCCATTTTAGAAAGTACAGAAAACATTTTGAAATTGAATTTATGAAAGAAAGAAAGGGAAATTATGTAACTCGGCTATTTCTATTTGCATAATTTAAAAAATTTTGAGAGTCCTTGCCAGTTTTGTAACAGAGACCAATGATCATTAATGAAAATTTTGTTAATTATTTTAGATTTTAAGGAACATCATGCTGTTCCCTAATTTTTTGTCATTTAGGTTGATTTCAGTGTGAAAATGTTTTGTAACCAAACTTTTCATTTTTATCCTACATGTTAGTCCTGCTTCAAAGTTAAAAAGCCGAGTTATAAAGCTCTTAATTACATCTCAGTTGGTATCAACAGTAGACATAAAGGAGAGATATTGATTCTCACTAACCTCTGTTTTCTAATGAGTTAAAATATATCAGTCATGACATACATTGATAATAGGCTTATAGCCAAACTTACTGTGCTAATGGATTTATTTATATTTTTTAAAAATTCAAGCTCTGTGGTCTTGAACCCCAATTCTCAGCTTATTAATTATAGATTATTTAATTGTATTAGGGAAATGTCATGTTATATTTACTTTTGGATAAACCTTGCATTAGATGCATAATTCAGTAGGTTTTTAAAAATGTTAATTTGTCCTTGTTTAGAAGTTAAGCACCTTATCAAGATATTAATTTAAGTTTCAAAATCTTGTTTTATAACTTTGTAACTCGAGAGTAATGGATGCTGTAGTGATGTCTTTCACTTATGTGAAGATGAACAATAAAATTGTTTATTTACAAGTAATGGCTCTAATTACTTTTCTGGCAACACCTTTTATGATAAGCTTAGGAATACTTTCCATTTATGGAGTACCTTTTCAAATAATCTGCACTTATACACATTTATAATGAATAGATTCAAGAATAGAAATGATGACAGCTGAATGAACGGGACACTTGACACCTGGCCTTTGAAGTGGTATGGCCAACATGCAATTTGTAGGGCATTGAATACCAAAGATACACTTTTTTTTCCCACCAAAATTTGAATGCGTTGTATTTTAGTGGGAATAGAATTATTTATTTATTTGGTCCCCAGATAATGATCTTTCATATTCCAGAGAACTGCAGACCATAGACCTGATGGTCATCCCTCACAAAGATATGGAAGTAAAAAGGCTTCTTAGGAACAAGCATGTTGCTTAAAGTGCTAGCAATTTGACTCCTTTATAGAGGTCTATCAGAGTATAGATTTTTAAAAAAGGTGTGTTATATATTTTGCTCTCAGATATATATATATCAGAAAGAGATACAGGCATTCCAGCACCATAGATTGCAAATTCATCCAATGTGGCTATTTTCTGTTGTCTTTGAACAATGGACACATTCACACATATTTTTACATATGTAGGAAATTTTACTGCCAAATGAATAAAAATATTCTTTATGAAAGAACTGACAGAGTTCTAATTTTTTTTTAAAAGTATCAGTTGGCAGGAAGAAGGTAAAAACTCTCATCTAAGAATGCGACGTATTTTGTTTTTAAATCCAATGTTTTTAACTTACACTTTATCTCTTTGGTTTTTTTTGTTGCTTGTTTTGTATTGTTTTTTAGTCTTTTAACTCTATATTGCTGGTGGCTCTGATTTCATGATGCTTTATGCATATGAAACTCTAGCTTTCAGCACTGAAATGAGTTAAAGATAATGTTTCGTTAATTTGGTCATTGTTTTCCTGTTGAGATCTTTCTTTAAAGGGAAACTGTCTACTTAGACCTCCAAATTCAACTTGATAAAGGAAATTATTTTATAAGAAAACAGCTGACTGTCAAAAGCGTCAATATATTCCTCTAATGCTCTAAAACATGAAGATGCTGTTTATTTACCTAATTGTTACTAATGTCATTGGCAATTGAGGGGTTCCTAAAGGGGTATATTATAATTTAAAAATGAAAATATTTGTCCAGTAAGCTAACATCTTATATTCTGAGAATATTATGGATAACATTTTAAAAAAAACACATTTAGACTGAAAGTTGACAGCATCCCTTTAAAGACAGCCTATTCAACTTTTAGTTAATAATTTGTGGGGTTCTTTTTGGTTTTTCATTTGTAATAGAAATGTTATATGTGGCTTAACAATGTTTTTGGATACTAAAGTTGCTTAACAATCAAAATAGAATACAAGAACAAAAATGAAGAAACCAAAATAAAAATATCAATTTTTTATTATTTATTCAGGCGATTTCACCTAAACCTCAAAGTCAGAAAAAAAATGAAGCTGACATTAGCAGTTCTGCCAACACTCAGAAACCTGCACTGTTATCCTCAACTTTGTCTTCAGGGAAGGCTCGCAGCAAGAAATGCAAACATGAATCTGGAGATTCTTCTGGGTGTATAAAACCCCCTAAATCACCACTTTCCCCAGAATTAATACAAGTCGAGGATTTGACGCTTGTATCTCAGCTTTCTTCTTCAGTGATAAATAAAACTAGTGAGCACAGATTTTTAAAAAATAGTTACTTATCCTATAAGATACATTAAAACAGTTGGATTGTAGTTACATTGTATTTTTATGAAGTTGCTTTTTAAAACTCAAACTTAAGTGGATATGATAGGGAAGGCTTGAAACTATTTTAGAGGCAAAAACCATTTCTTACTGATTTATTGTTCAGAAACAACTGCTGGGTGAGAAACCATTTAATAACACAAATTCCACTATAGTTTGACTCTCCTCAACTAATAATCCAAGCACAATGAGAGGCCTGATTCATTACAAAAAAAAAAAAAAGAAGAAAAAAAAATAAAGAAAAAAAAAACCCAGAAAGATATAGAAAGATCCATGGCAGATCTTTTTACTTAACTCCTAAAACTATTCCTGTAGATTTAGTGTCCCCACTTATCTGGAATCTCCCTCTGTGATACACTTTATTCATTCTTATTCTAATATTCAGGGTAGACTTCGATTTAATCTTATTGATGAAAGAATACCTCCTTGATCATATTTTTAAAGATTTTACTGTTTCAGTACAAGTAATTTTTCAAGAGTTAACTTAGTCTTTTTAAATATAACATTTCAACATGGATTTAGATTTGCATAAGACAAGATTTGTGTTGAGCCTGAGTTTTTCATAGTACTTTGGTATGCTAAGTTAGAGACATGAAAAAGTTATCTGGAAAGTCACTGGGTAAATGATACTTTTCTTTTGCTCTTTATACAACAAATGAAATAACAACATGATTAGTAAATGAATATAACACGTTTCCTTATGAACTATTCCATATTATATCTTCCAGAATAGTTAAAGATACTGGCATTGAAAAGACTTTTATTAATCAAACCTATTAACCTTTTTTCCATTCAGTTGCCATATTTTCTACTAAACCACATTTTTTCACTTTTGATCAAGTTTTGTTTTTGTTTTGTTCTTTTTAGTGGATAGAAAGGATGGGAACACAAAAACTCAAGTGTTTCCTCATGAGCATCGTTTCATTACAGCATTTATCATGAAATAACGTCATTAGTAGTCACTGGAATGTCACATGACATAAGCATTTTATTTTGAAATTGTTTTATATCTTGGTATTATAACCATAGTATTATAACAATTGAATTTTATTCATTTCTTTAGTTATCACCATGTCTTTTCATTTTGATTGTTATAAAATTACTTTTAAATACCCAAACATCAACTTCTTTAGAACACTCTCATTTTCTCTTTCTAAATTAATATGAATATATTGGCCTGTGGAATCCTGCCTGTTCTAAATAGTTGATCATGTTTATATGCCATGTAGAAAGAAGAAATCTAAAAGTTAAAACAAAAAAGACATACATTTACAAGTATTTATGTTAAATTGTTAAAAGATGCTTAAATGACTCACCAAGTTAGTTATTTTTAAAAAACAAGCAAAAAACACATGTCGGAGAAAGAGCAATGTCATAATCTTAAAAATCTTCATTATTTGCTCTCAATAAGTATATAAAGTTGTATATTCAATTTTTTTTAATGAATCAGGCCCAGACATATGTTTATAAGATTCCATTTGGGGGAATGATGATAAGATAAAATTATTTGCATTAGTTTTACTTTGGCAAGTGAAGTTAAGTACTAACTCTATAATGTATGTCACTATGCCCCTGCCTTTTTTATTTCCTTAGAGTTTCTAGATTTGTAATGTAGCAAAAGGAATATATATATATATATCTTTTTAAATCTTTTGTTGTAAAGATACTATTTTCCCAAAGGAAAAGTGGCAATTTACACAATAATCTGCAATTAGAGAATTAACTATAATCTGTCACTTGGAGGAACTACTTGAAATTAATGTTCCATGTCATTTTCTTTTAGTTCTAGTAGGTTTTAGAATTTTTGATTAATTCATTTTCTGAACGAGGGCACAATTTTTGCCTTTGATTGCTTTTGGAACATGCCATTCCTTGTGGATATCTTATAACAACATCAGAGGACAGAATATGAATCCATTTTCCCATTTATCTCCTTAAATATTTTAAGATGATCCTGGTATGTATCTGCTTCGTGAACATTGAAGATCTTTTTCTAGGTTCTCCACAGCCTGTGAATCCCCCTAGACCTTTCAAGCATAGCGAGCGGAGAAGAAGATCTCAGCGTTTAGCCACCTTACCCATGCCTGATGATTCTGTAGAAAAGGTTTCTTCTCCCTCTCCAGCCACTGATGGGAAAGTATTCTCCATCAGTTCTCAAAATCAGCAAGAGTCTTCAGTACCAGAGGGTAATGTATATTGATTTCCTATAGAACCAAACATAAAGGAAGCTAAAGAAAATACTAAGAGATAAAGATTATTAAGAAATTCCTGCTTTTTGGAGTTAGAAGAACTTTATTTATTGAGTGCCGCCTTTGTGCCAGGCATAGTTTAACCTATGTAACACTTTAATCCACATTGATATTAACTGAGCTATTTATCTGTGTTGATAATATATTACATTCTTTATTTTGTATAGTGCCTGATGTTTCCCATTTGCCACTTGAGAAGCTGGGACCCTGTCTCCCTCTTGACTTAAGTCGTGGTTCGGAAGTTACAGCACCACTAGCCCCAGATTCCTCTTATCATAATGAATGTTCCAGGGCAGAAAAGGAATATACACAGATGATTACAAATCCTCCTTCCAAAGCAACGACTGATGGAAGAGGAGCTCCAACAACAGGTAAAAAAAAAAAAAAAAAAGACTCAAGTAGCTAGGCTGGCTGTTAGTGGGTATAAACATTTTGATGTTTAACCAGATTATTGTAATTCCTATATAGTTGCTTTTCTTGAATACTTTTATGTAACATTTATGGAAGATAGAGCTTCTCTGTCTATTTAAAAGTTCTTTGGTGTGATCATTTTATGATCTTTCTCCCTGAACATACTTGTCACTTTAATCTACTTCCTTTTCCCCGCTTCTTTTTTATATCCTTATTTCTACTAAATAGAAATATTAGAGCTAAATCATTACAAAAATTCTTACTTTTGAAGCCAGAAAATATTTATAGGTTTAGGTTTAAGGATTGTAATAGAATTTAATATTTAAGAAGCCCTGAACTGTATACCTATATCTTAAATATAATCCAAAATTTTGGAGCAGAATCCCCCAAATTGAATGTAATTTGTTGTAAAGTTATTTGGAGAGTCAAATATGTAAAATCAGCCATGTTTAATAATACATTTTTGGGTGATTTTGTGATACTTATTGCTATCTGAAAGCACTTAGAGGTATTTTATCAAGTTGATATTTTAAATCTAACATTAATTCATATTTCATTTATATAGTTGCATTGTTTTATTTAGAAGTTTTATAAAATTACAACCACATCCAAAGAGTACATATAAGAAAAAAAAGTCAAGTACTAGTTTCAGCTGCTTTCTAGTAAATTACTAATTTACTGTCAGATGGGTGCAGGAAGTCTGAATTGAGTCAGTTCTGAGGTAGAGAAAAACATAAACTAGATTGTAGATTGCAGCCAAGTGTTTTGGGGATAATTGTATTTAACAGCATCTTCCCTGAAACCACTTCGTCTGCTTGTTGGAGGAAGCATAAAATAAGAGTTTGCTCTTTTCCAGTGGTGGCATATATTGAAATAAAAGATTGAAGTAACTTAGGAAACATATACTTATGTTTTAGTTTATTGTCTTTACCTTCTTCCTTCTTTCCAAAATAAAAATGTTACGAATGTTAAATATACAATTCCATTGTATCTATAAAGGTTGAAGTTATTTTGCACATTGTAGTCTTTCCTTATTTTTTTTTAAAAAGCCTAAATCTGAGTGTTTATAGATTTTGAAACTTTTTTTGTAGTTTCTCAAGTTTGACCCATTATATTTTGACTCTCTAAGGCCAGTCTTTCCTTATAGTAATTAATTTTTCTTTCCCCCTTTCCCACAAGATTTCTGAATTATCATTGACCCTTTGAGATATTTTTTCCTGAGAAAAGTCTTATGTAGTTTTTAACAATCTGGAATTTGTTACTGTATTGAATATGTGAAAAATATACTAAAGTTATAATGATTCCCAATCCATTGGGAAAATTATTTTCAGATGTGCATGTGAACCTATATTTTCCTTAAAATACATCTATTCTAATGATAATAACAAGACTGAACTATAGATCAATATAAGTAGCTATGTAATAACTAATAGTTTTGTGCTAGCAAGATTATGTGTCCATAAATGTCAAAGTAATGATCATGCATGGAAATCCTTGCCTCACATGATTTTGCTTCTAACCAGAGTATTACCCTAGTCTTTTTTTTTGGAATTTCTAGTGTGTTTGTGGAGATACAGCTGATCACCTTAGCAGGAAGGCACACCAATATTCTATTCTTTTTTCAATATTGGCAGTAACTATTGGGAAAGTAAAAATAGTAAGACTGTTTTCTGGGAAAGTAAAGGTAGAGAGGAGTTTAAATTTATAATATGATGAATTTGTAGATTTGTGGAACAGCAGGGATCATCTGAGTATAGTGAGCTTAATAGCACAGTGACTGGCAGCTCTAATTGCTTACATCAAGGAAATGCGTGGTTTTAAATGTTAAATACTGAAAGTCAGTTTGTTAGAATGTTGAACATAGTATTTGAATGGGGGGAGGTGAAATTCTAATTTGTTTCTGTGACACCTTTTAATTTTTTATTTTTTAAGGGAATAGTGGAATTTAGGTCATATTCTAATTGGGCACATTTTGATTAAAACCTTATTTTCTTGTCTCACTTGCATTGAAATTCTAAGTAGTCTGCATGTTTTTCTCTTTTAACCTTACTGTTATCCACCACCTGTACACTGTTTTGCAGTATTTGTTGGACTTTTATCTGCTCCCCAAGTTATCATCTATAGTCAATGTGCCAGGTTTTTATGTGTTTGTTTTGTTTTTGTTTCATATATATATATATATGTGTATATATTTTGGTTGGTTGGTGTCCATATTCATTCTAAAAGTAACTTTTGTTACTATTGAATTTTAAAACTTCTGCAGAAAGCATTTACCAGAACTGGTATCAAAGACATTTTGTAGATTATGTTTGTCAAATTAAAACTCTTGGAGCATTTAGAATCAGGAGGATTTTAGCCATTAATTATGAAATAGTTTAACAAAATTAGATTTTTTCTTTTTTATGTGCAAGATATGGGCACACTGAGTTTAGCAGTGATAATAAAGGATTGATTAGATTATACAAATATTCCAATTATTATATACACCTGTTCTTAATGGGTTAAAATTTGCTTTTAATTGGTTTTCCAGTAGAGATAACAAGCTTTCAGTAATCCATGTACATTCTTCCACTGGGATGGATGCCAACATAACTAACCAGGGTTAGAAAAACTATTGCTGTCCACATTACCAACAAAAGTAATTGACACCTTTGTAAAAATTCATGCCTTTGTTTTTATTTTATTATCAGAATGCTTTATCTCATGGAGCCAACCATTTTAGGTAGGATACAGCCTCAGAAAAACTTAGTTGTGTTAGTACCTGGGAAGGTAGATTGGATCGAGTTTTTTAAAACATATCCTTTTGGAAAAGAAGGATATGTGCTCATGTGCTCTCAGGTACTTTAAGCCAAGAGATAACTATTGTTCACTTCTCAAATTCTCTCTTAAGATAGGGAACTGCCTCAGGAAACTTAAAATCTAGAAGGAACATAAAGCTAATAACTGAAATATAAATAAATTTTTTAATGTAATAGGTAAGTGCTTGAAGAGGTATATAGAGTGCTTTTGGGTATAAAGGAAGAAAACATGGCTTCAGGTAGGGAAGGAGATGGCTTTTTAGGTGGTCTTAGCCTGCTAAGACCTAGGAGTATGAGGGGACAGCCTACCTGCTGCCTCTTCTTCCTTCCTCCTTGAAATTCAGTTCTTCATTTATGGGGTAAGGAGACTGTAGTAGATGCTGTCTGTGGTCACTTTTTGTCTCTAAAATTTTGATGTTTTATTTATTGTATCATGCATCTGATAAAGTCTAACTTTATTCCAAAGAAAAGATCATAAAATGGTAGGATCATTAATTTTCAATTTATAATTTTCAGATACTCTTGGAAGTGATAACTTCTATTCTTAGTACCCCCTATAAAGACAGTAGATTATATGAATATAATTTTAAGCCTTTCTAGTTAGTTCTGTGTTGAAAGAAATAATTTCAGTAACACATCTTCATTTTCTCTTTTTTGAACAAATTAGTACAAAATATCAAGGAATATTTACCTCTGTTTTATTGCAGAATATTTTAGTTAATATGAATAGAATGGTTAGGTTGACATAGAAATGAAGACTGAATCTTTATAATGTCAGGGTGGTCATTAGCAGCCCACTGAGTTTTAAGACTAAGTTTTAAAATAGCATTAGATGAGATTCATTAGACTCTTCTTCAGTGTCATTCAAAGTCTTACCATATTAGTTTTTGAATGAAATATGGGCATATGTAAATAAATATTGTATAAATTTATCATCGTAGTTATGATAGTTGGACTCTTCTTAGTGAATTCTCTCTAGCGAGTCCATGAATTATATTATTGATTGATTAATATAATACATTTTATCACCATTAAAAAACAGAAGTAGGTCATGGGATTAGTCTGAGATAGTAGGGCAAAAAAGCGTGTAATAAACTCTACCTGATCTGAATGTGGCTGGTTTTGAAATGGCCTTTAATTTTATTCTAACATCTTACATAAACTTTACATTTATAATTTAAAAGCTTTTTTATTTTAAATTGTTGTTCAATTTATTTTACAGAGTTGTTCAAAACAATACTACAACTGGAGACTCTGTAATCTACCTCCACCCCCATACCAAATGTTCATGGCTTCTACGGAGGCTGGGGTTTCCATGGAGAGTCTCAGGGATTGCCTCTTTTTTATGCAGAAGAATCTGTAATATTTAGCAATCCAGAAAGAGGTTTAGAAAACACTCTACGCTACTAGTTTTAAATTGTGTGCAAGCAGGCATTGTTCAGAGATCTACCTGTCTTACTTCAATCAAAATAACTCCATTTGATTTTTGGGCTTTGTTTTTACATTATGTATTAGACTGCCATATACTATTTTATTTGAAGAAAATGTTCTGTTGATAAAATTTAGTCTAAAAATTATTATTCTAAACTAATATTCTAGTTCTTTGGTTTCCAAATTCTAGCACATGGTGAAATAAGGATAATATAGTGAACTTCTGATAAAACTAAATTTATGCTTTTATTGAATTCTATAATAGGTTTATATTGTTATTCTATTGTGTGAGAGTATTTTTAAAAGTCCTGCCATTATCGCATATATGAATATTTATTTTAATATCCTTACTTGTGTAAAATGTTGACAACCATTTGTCAGTCCTCCAATTTTACATTTGAAATTTTGCCATTTATGAAATCTAAAGGTTTGGGAAGTCTCCTGAAAACACTCTGGCTATGACTGACCATTCTGCTGTACTAACCTCTATTTTCTAGAGGAATTGTTCATAACTATTTTATTTGTCTTCCAAGTACCTAAAGGGGTGGCACACATTCCAGTCAATAATGGTAGCCCAGCAAGGCAGTTCCTTTAATCTTGACTCCTTGGCCCTACTTCCAGGAGATTCTGAGCAATATTGTTCCACTTTCACCTGGAGACTCAGTGCTCCAGAGGAATAGGAACCTAAGGGGGAATATTCATTTGAAGTGCTGTGTCTGAATATATCTATACTACCACTGAGGATTTAGAAAGCACATTCCTCATTATTTGCATTGTGAATGCTTTTTGGCTTTAAGAAAATTGCATAAAATTTAGGGTTTTCATAGTACAATAATTAGTAAACAGAAGGAAGTGGTGCAATTTGTTCAATATATAATAAGGAAATTTAATCATATTTCTATTCATTATGGTATGTTCCTTTTATTTTTTCTGTTATAACAAATGGAGATATTCTTACTTAATTTGAAACTTACATAGAGCCTTATTGGCATTTGATTTGAGTGAGTGGTATTGTTATATTTTTGTTATGTTTAATTTAAATTATATAAAATGTTTGAAATAGGAATGAAATGCTAGCTTTTTCCATACTATTATAGAGTGATTTAAAAAATCAAAAAGTAGTAAATGGTGATATTAAAGCATAATTTAATATACTATAATTATATTTTAATGGTTTCATGCTCTACTGACTAAGCTAGCAGGGCAGTATTTTTAATGCACTGTAGTATTTTTCTTAGATTAACCCTAGCTACAAATGGATATTAGCACTGGGATTGGGTGAATATGAGTTGAGTAACTTGATTAAATGTATCTTTGTCAGTTTACTACACAGTTATTGAGGTACCATATTGGTTTGAAAATGTATTTTGGACTATCAAATAATAATACCTTAGTGGCATGAAGATTATAAATATACCTTTGTATTTTACATTTATATATAGGCCAAAAATGGTTTGCAGAATAATTATATTTTGGATATTATTATTAGCTAATAATGCATTCATGATGGAGTTCAAAAGTACAAGTTTGTTTTAGGCAACAAGAGGTTAAATATTAGTTTAAAAATTTTATGCAGGTTATTGAAAGCCAGTATATTTTCATATGGAGTTTAATATTTCATTTGGATGATCTGAATAGCATTCATATCATAACTGTCACAGAAGCAGAAATGGTACATGGACCTAGTACTCACATGGATTTTGATGTCTTCTGGATTGCCAAAGGCAGTGATGCTAAGAGTAGGTCCTTCCTGATTGCCTAGTACAGTTATCTTAACTTTTTTTTAATGGTTAGACTTATGCGTATGCTATTTCTGGAAATGTTGGTCTCATTATTATCCTACCACAAAAAAGAAAATAAGAAAAACTGTTTATTTACCAAACACTGGTCTAAATATTTTACGTATTTCGACTCATAATCCTTTAACAATGTGAGGTAGATATACTTCTATTTGACAGATAAGGAAACTGAAACACAAAGACATTCTCAAGGTCATATGGCAGGTAATGGTGGAATCAGGATTTGAATCTGGGTAGTCTGAGGGAACAAAAATCATCTTTAATTTATTGCTGTTTTGAAGTAAGAAATCCCACTTCTTTGTTACTAGCTCAGGCAGTAAAATAATGTAGACCTTCAGGAGAAAGAGTCTTATGTAGCATTTTGTGGGAAATTGTAATTTAAAACATCATCCCATACTTTTTACTCTAACTAAATTTACATATTTTTCCCCTAACCCACAGGAATATCGAAAACAGAAAAAAAAGTGAAATTGGAAGAAAAAAACTCAACAGCATTTGGTATGAACAGAAAGTAATCTTTAAGCAAAAGACTATAAAGCTTGACAGAGAGGGAGGACATAGTCTGTCCCTTACTCTTTACCTGTTAATGCTTCTTTAGGTGTAAGTGATCATCTGTTTTAGTACTTACTAGTGTTAGTCAGCTCCAGATACATTACTTATTAAATACATATCTTGTTTTATATGTATTTTCTGCAAAGGGAGTCTCTGGCTTTCTCTAAGAACTTTTGTGTTTATCATCCCTAGCTAAAATTATGGCTATTTAAAACTGAGCCTCTAATATTTTTGAAACTTAAAGGATGTATTAAGATAGTCATTTTTTTCAGACTTTCTTCTTCAACATACCTTATAAAAAAGTTACTGAGTTTTCTGCTATCTTTTCTATCCTTTGTGCTGTAATGACTAAAAGTGATAAGATAATGTATAATAGTCTTAAATATTCTATACCTTGGCTAACTGGAGCTTGGGTCACTTAAAGTTGGTTAAATATGGTCGATAAATTATAGGCTAAACCATTCTGACTTAGAACAATAACTATTAGGATATACGTGATGATTTAAGTTGAAATATGTTCTAGGCTATTGCTCTAACATCTGTTATTTATTTATTTTTTTTAAGTACATACAATTAGGAAAAAGGATGCTGTAAAATTTGGGAAAAAATAGTTTAATGAAATAAGTTTTTTCCTTCATGTTCTTAGCCTTCATTGTTGTACACACAGGGAAAGTGTTGAAAGACTGAAGGAATTATTTATGGATTTATTTTTTTTTTAATTTTTCCAAAGAAAAGTTCATCAAGTTTTTTTTTCTAATCTTCTAGTATATTTTCTCATTAAATTATGTATGAGAATGAAAAGTCTCCTCAGTCAAGTCTTTTATAAATTATGGAGTTTAACTTCTTGTCACATCAGAAAATTGAGTGTATTACTCATTTATAGGTTTTAACTGCTGTCTCAATTAACTTTAAGGTATCAGTAGTTGGGATTTCTCAACATTGCTGATGAAGATCCCCTCTTATAGTCCAATAAGCTAATCAGCAGTTCCAGAGTCATGATATGAACAGTTTGATTGAATCCATCCACTCTGGGCAGGTGACTGGAATAGCTGATTAAAACATAAATGCTGCTTTTAGGTTAACCGCAAAGGAACAACTCAGGATCAGTCATGATTACTGAAGTATTCACTTTTATCTCTTAGGTAAGAGAAAAGAAAAGGACAAGGAAAGAAAAGAGAAGAGAGACAAAGATCACTACAAACCCAAACAGAAGAAGAAGAAAAAAAAGAAAAAGAAATCTAAACAGCATGGTAAGTATTCTATGATGGTTATTCCCATTTTTTAAAGTTCTAAGATTTCTTGGATTCCCCTTTACCAAAATGGAGGTATGACAGGGTCCCTATTTCTTGAGAACTGAGAAGTTTTGTCTTGTAATTTCAAAAAATGTACCACTTTGTTTTACTGTAGTCTATAAGTTAATCGTTGCAACTGATTAGAGACTTTCCTTTCCAGCAGTATGGTGGACTAGATGCTCTGACCAAGCACCCTTCAGCATGCTCAAGAAATTATTCTCAATCTAGAATCGTAGAGCCCCTTAAATTAGATTTCAAGATTGAGGGTGAAATAAAGGTATTTTTAGAAGAACTTGAAAAACCAACAGAATTTGCTATCAACAGTCCATATCTAAAGGAAATCCTAAAGGGTGAACTTGAAGGCTGAAAGAAAATCATGACAAAAGGAAGATTCGAGATGCCAGAAGACACGATGAGCAAAGTGTAAATATGTGGGTAAATCTAAACACTGACAATGTAAAACAATTTGATTTGTGGGGAAAAACAAAATGATAGTGAACAAAAATACAAAAGAATCATAACTTGTATTTGGGAGGAGCATTCTTATATTTCGGTGTTTTTAAGCTCCCTGAATTGTTCTGGAGGAATGAAAGGAAATTTGTGGCTTTTTTAAGCTTTAGTAAATTAAATGTGTGTTTAAAAATTTTAGCATAAGCACTGAAAGAATAGAAGGATAGGGTATAATTTCCGAAGTAGAGGGGGAAAAATATAGTGAGTAAACCATCCAAAGAAGGCAATAAGAAGAGAGAAAATCATAGAAAAAGGAGAAAAATTCAAATTATAAAATGTTAGAAATAAATCCAACTATGTCAGTAATTATAGCCATATTATAAAGGTTATAAAGATTTTAAAATTCAATTCTATGTTACATATAAAAGATATATTTAAAGATAAGGATAGAGAAATGTTGAAAATAAAAGTATGGAAAAAATATGGTAAGCAAGTACTAACCAAAAGGGAAATTAAATTAGATATATTAAAACAGATAAAGTAGACATTAAGACAAAAATCATTCCTAGAGATAGGAGGTTATCATGTAATGATGAAGGTTCAGTTCACTTTATATCTTCCTAGATCCAAAATTTCTAAATTTTATCACTGAACAATAGCATATCTTTCTTAGTAATTAATAAATTAATAAAACTAAAAAGTATTCTGTAAAGATAAGAAAGATAGCAGCAGTACAGTTGATCTAATAGATCTATATGGAACACTGAACTCAGCAGCTACAGAGTATATAGTTTTCTTAGCCAGACACAAACATTTCTTAAAATTGACCATGTGATATAGCTTTAAGCAAATCTCAACAAATTGTAATGATTGGTGTAATACAGACCCCTGGTTTCTGACCACAATATAATTAGCTAGAGCCAGTATCAAAAATATAAGTAGAAAAGCCCCGAATATTTAGAAATCAAGCAACACACTTCTACATAACTTATGGATCAAAGAACAAGTCCAAAGGAAAAGTAAAAAAGATGTTAACAACCTGAAGGATGATAAAAATGTTATATGTCAAAACTTGTGAATGTAATTAAAATGGTACGTACATGAGAATGTATTGCCATACATGCTTATATTAGAAAAGGATGAAAAACTGCTAAGTCTGCAGCTTAAGAAGTCAGAAAAGGAGAGGGCTTCCAGATGGCTCACTGGAGGCATTTCTTACACGTGTGTTTCACAAAGAAGAACCAAGTTAGTGAATAGATAATCATACTTCAAATAGATCATCCAAGAGAACACACTGGAATTCAAAAGAGAAGTGCCAGGAAACACCTAAAGCAAGGAAGGAGAGGGAAGTGAGACAGGCTGCTCAGCCAGAATCATCTGGGAGCCTGGAGAGACTTCCTAATGCAGGGAAAGTGTAAGCAAGAGACCCCCCAGCAGTCCACATTCCCACCAGGAATCCTGCAGTCATACCCACAGGAGAGCCCCTTGACCCTTGTGGGCCCTGAAACTAACATAGGAAACTGCCTGGAGACTGTACAACAACATTGTTCCAGAGAGGGAGTTCACCCTGGCTCCCACACACGTTCTTGCTGTAGCTGCTGAATCCTAAGCAATATACAGCAAGGTGCCATTTTGAGAGCTCAGTGCCCAACAGACTGCACACTGTCCTGGAACCTAACAGAGCCTGCATCTCCATATCTCTGGAGCCCTACTGACATACCTAGCCTACAGCCACTACTAGTTGTGGCTGTCTGTTGCTAGGGCTGAAGCACAGGCTACTGGCAGTGAACCTGCTGCCTCTGGCAATGGATCCTCCATACATTTTCATACATCCAGAGAGAGTCCCTCACCCACAACTGTTGTCATCGGAGCTGAAGTGCAAGCAAAGTGTGAGCTTCCATCACCAGGGCTGAAGTGCAAGCAAAGCACAGACTGTCACTACTGTTGCTGAAGTGTGACCAAAACACATGGTCCCCACCTGTCTGCCTAGCCTACTGCCACTGAAAGCAGCCTTTCCTTCCCTAGGAGCAGGGTGGCAGCATAGCTGCTGCCCCCCCACCCAAGAATTCCACCAGGGGCCTGGGGATCACCCTGCACCTGCTCACCATAGCCATCACCTATATGCACCATCAATAGACCTGAGGATAAGCCTGCCCAGCCCAGTTTTGATCTTGCCTCCTTTCCCCTTGCCAGAGCACATAGTCTAGAGCAGGCATCCTCAAACTACGGCCCGTGGGCCACATGCGGCCCACCGAGGACATTTATCTGG
>VBSM01001124.1:69873933-70111013 GCA_008086735.1 Cheirogaleus medius
GTATGTACCACCTGCAGGACTGGAAATTGGCCCACACAGTCCATCAGTAGCCACTGTCACATCAGTGTGTACTGCTCGGGACATAGAGGGTTGTCCCGCCACTTTTGCCATCGTCCATGCTGCACCTGCTGCCCAGGGGCCTGAGAACACACCCACCAGCCTGGTATACTAGTGCTACTACCAGCATCCAAGCAAGGCATCTGGAGGCCCCAGAATCAACTTCCTAGTACTCACTAACACTGGTGCCAGCGTATGCCACTCAGAGGTCCAAGAACAAGCACACTCAGCCTACTGCCGCCACCACTGGAACTTGAAAACTGCCCACACCCCCCGCATCCCAGTCACCAGGAAAACTTCACTACAGTCTCCAGTAATAACCACACCCTAAGCCACTGAGGAAATCAGATACCACTGACACTGTTTTCAGCTGAAGAGATCATACAGAGACCACATTACTGCATACAACCAAAATCAAAGCCAAAGTAGACTACCCAACAAACACCATAGATACCTCTTCAGGAAAAAGTCCTCCCCTGTAAAAGCAAATTCAAGAAATTAGAAGAAATGACTGCTGCATCAGATGCACAGATATCAATGGAAGGACGTGGTAAATATGAAAAACAAGAAAATATGACACACAAAATGGCCACAACAATTGTCCAGCAACAGATCCCCATCAAGAAGAATTCCTTTAAATGCCAAATAATTCCAAATATTGATCTTAAAGAAGCTCTTTGAGATACAGTAGAATACTGGAAAACTATGCAAAGAAATCAGAAAAACAATTGAGGATGTGAATGAAAAATTTATCAAAGAGCTACATATCATAAAAAAGAACCAAACAGAAATACTGGAAATGAAGAATTCGTTGAATGAAATACAAAATGAAGACAGATCTTATAAAATAACCCAGTCAGACATAAATTAAAAAGAATAAAAAAGAATTGTGTGAAGCCTACATGATATAACACACCATAAATTGACCAAATATTTGAGTTTTTGGAGTCCCAGAGAGCACAGAGAAAATAAAATTATGAGAAAGTCTATTTAACAAAATAATAGATGAAAACTTCCCAAGTTTAGCAAAAGATTTAGACATCCAGATATAGAAGGCTCAGAGATCCCCATATACATACAGTGCAGAAAGGTCTCCTCCATGGCACATTATAGTTAAGCTATCTAAAGTCAAAGGTAAAGGGAGAATTGTAAAAACAGCAGGAGAAAAGCAGGTAATCACTTTTAAAGGAGCAACCATCAGACTAACAGTGGATTTCTCAGCAAAAAAACCTTACAGGCCAGGAGAGAAAGGAATGGTATGTTCAAAGTACTGAAAGAAAAAACCTAGCAGTCAAGAATGCTATACCCAGCACAGTTATCCTTCATACATGAAAGAGAAGTAAAGTGTTTCCCAGACAAGCAAAAGCGGAGAGAATTCATCACCACTAGGCTGGCCCTACAAGAAATGCGTAAGTCCTATACCCGGAAGTGAAAGAATGATATCTACCATTGTGAAAACACATAAAAATATAAAAACTAGTGGTAGAGCTAACACGTAAGCAAGGATGGGAAAAGACTCAAGTGTTACCACTATAGAAAACCACTAAACCATAATGACAAACAATAACAAAAGGATATATAAAACAACCAGGATTCGATTAATAAAATTACAGGAATAAGTTCTCACATATCAATAAAAACCTTGAGTGTGAACAGATTAAGCTTTCAACTTAAAAGAGATAGACTGGTTGAATGCATTAAAAAAACATGATCAAACTATATGCTGCCTACAAGAAACTTGCCTCATCTGTAAAGACACATATAGACTGAAAGTAAAAGAGTGGAAGAAGATACTCTATACACAATGGAAACCAAAGCAAGCAAGAACAGATACACTTATATGAGATAAAATAGACTTTTAAGTCCAAAACAGTAAAAATAGACAAGCTGGTTATATAATGATAAAGAATTCAATTCATCAAGAGGATATAACAATTCTAAACATACGTGTACCCAACATGACCAGACATATAAAGAAAATATTAGGTTTAAAGGGAGAGATAGACTCCAATTCACTAATAGTTAGGGACTTCAACACCCTACTCTCAGCATTAGGCACAGATCATCTTGACAGAAAATTAACAAAGAAGTATTGGATTTAAAAGTATTGGATTTAAACTGCCTCTTAGAGCAAATGGACCTATCATACATTTACTGAACATTTCATCCAACAACTACAGAATGTACATTCTTTTCATTAGCACACTGTCCAGTATAGATCATATGCAGTGCACAAAATAAGTCTTAACAAATTTTTTAAAAAATGAAATATCAAGTATCTTCTCAGACCAAAATTCTCCTCAAACTATTTCATAAAATTAAAGAAGAGGGAATTCTCCCTAACTCATTTTACAAGACCAGCATTACCCTTACAGTAAAACCAGAAAAGGGCAAAACAAAAAGAGAAAACTACAGGCCAATATCTCTGATAAACATAGATACTAAAATCTTCAACAAAACACTAGCAAATAAATCCAACAGCACATGAGAAAAAAAATAATAATAAACCACAACCAAGTGGAATTTATCCCAGGAATGCAAGGATGGTTCGACATATGCAAATCAAGAAAGGTGGTACATCACATCAACAGAATGAAAGACAAAAACTATATGATCATCTCAACAGAAGTAGATAAAGAATTTGATAAAATTCAGCATCCCTTCATGATAAAACCTTTCAACAAACTAGACAAAGAAGGGACTTACCTCAATATAATAAAGGCCATATATGCCAAACCCACAGCTAGCATCATACTAAATGGGGAAAATCTAAAAGCCTTTCTTCTAAAAACTGAAACAAGACAAAGATGCCCACTTTTACCACTTCTATTCAACCTAGTAGTGGAAATCCTAGTCAGAGCCGTCCTGTAAGAGAAAAAAATAAAAGGCTTTCAGATTGGAAGAGAGGAATTCAAATTGTCCCTTTATGCTGATGATATGATGTTATATGTAAAAAAAAACAAAAAAAAAAAACCTGAGGACTCCACCAAAAAATTAGATCAGGTAAATTTAGTAAAATTGCAGGATACAAAATCAACAAACAAAAATCAGTAGCATTTCTATACACCAGTAATGAACTTGCTGAGAAAGAAATCAAGATAGCAACCACATTTAAAATAACTACAAAAACAAAAAGTACATAGGAGTAAATTTAACCAAGGAGGTAAAAGATCTCTACAAGGAAAACTATAAAGCATTGATTAAAGAAATTGAGGAGGATGTAAGCAAATGGAAAAGATATTCTTTGCTCATGGATCAGAAGAATCAATATCATTAAAACAACCGTATTATCTAAAACAATTTACAGATTCAGGATAATCTTTACCAAAATACCAACATAATTTTTCACAGAGTTAGGAATACAAATTCTAAAATTAGTATGGAACCATGAAAGAGCCTGAAATAGCCAAAGCAATCCTGAGCAAAAAGAACGTTGCTGGAGGCATCACACTACCTGACTTCAAAATATATTACAAGGGTGTAGTAACCAAAAAAGCCTGGTATTGGTATTGGTATAGAAACAGACACATAGACCAAAGAGACAGAATATAGAAATAAATCTGCATATTTACAGCCAACTGATTTTTGACAAAGATGCCAAGAACATACATTGCAGAAAGAACAACCTTCTTCAATAAATGGTGCTAGAAAAATTAGATTTCCATATGCAAAATAATGAAACTGGACCCCTATCTCTCACCATATACAAAAACCAACTCAGGATGGATTAAAGACTTAAAACATAAGACCTGAAGCTATAAAACTACTAGAAGAAAACATACGGAAAACACTTTAGGACATGGGTCTAGGCAAACATTTTTATAGCTAAGCCTTCAAAAGCATAGACAACGAAAAAAAAGACAGATGGGACTATATTAAACTAAAAAGTGTTTGCATAGGAAAGTAAATAATCAGCAGAGTGAAGGGACAACTTGTCAAATGGGAAAAAATATTTGCAAGCTATTAATCCAACAAGGAACTAATATATCTAGAATATACAAAGAACTCAAAAATTAAAAACCAAAAAAAGTCTCAAAATGTGGGCTAAGGACATGAATAGACATTTCTAAAAAGAAGACATTAAAATGGCCAACAGGCATATGAAAAAATGCTCAACATCACTAATCATCAGGGAAATGAAAATCAAAACCAAAATGAGATGTCTCCTCACCCCAGGTAGAATGACTATCATTAAAAAGACAAAAAATAACATGCTAGTAAAGATGAGGAGGAAAGGAAACGCTTATGTACTGTTGGTAGGAATGTAAATTATTAAAACTATGAAATAGAACTATTATATAATCCAGCAATCCCACCACTGGGTATTTATCCAAAGGAAAGGAAATCAATATTTGATAGGGATAGCTGCACTCACATGTTTATTGCAGCACTATTCATAACAGCAAAGATATAGAATCAACCTAAGTGTCCCTTAGCAGATAAATGAATAAAGAAAATTTGGTATATATACGTAATGGAATAGTATTTGGCTATAACAAAGAATGAAATCATGTCACTTGCAGCAACATAGATGGAACTGGAGGTCATTAAGTGAAAAAAACCAGGCACAAAAAGACAAATATCACATGTTCTCATTCATATGTGGGAGCTAAAAATATTGATCTCATGGAGGTATAGAATAGAATGATAGATACCAGAGGCTAGGAAGGTTGTATGGGTGAGAGAGCAGTTGAAGAGAGATTAATGAGTATAGACATAATTAGATAGAAGATAAGTACTAACGCTTGATGGCAGAGTAATGTGGCTATAGTTGTCAACAACATATTGTACATTTCAAAGTAACTAGAAGAGAGGACTTAAAATATTTCCTACATGTAGAAATGGCAAATACTCAAGGTGATGGATACCCCAAATACCCTGACTTGATCAATACACATTTGATGCATGTAACAAATACTCATGTGTACCTGATAAATATATAAAATTATGTATCAAAAAGTTAGAAAAGAACAAGAATATATGTATTTAATAAAAATGGAGAAGTAAGTGATAAACATATGAGCAGAAATTAATGAACTGAAAAAATGCCAGAAGAAATTCTAAATTTCCAAATTTATTTGGGGGAAAAACTAAAAAAAAAAAATCAAACCTCTAGGAAGACTGATTAAGAATAAAAGACAAAATGCACAAATAAACAATATTAGAAATAAAGAGAACATTACTTGCTCCGGACAAGAAGATTATGTAAACAGCTTTATGCCAAAGTTTGTTATAAAAGGTTAGATAAAACTATGGAGTTGCCAGAAATCAAAATCAAGAAGAAGGTAAAAACCTGAATAGTCTCCAGACCTTAAAATAAATTTAATCAGCATTTTAAAATCTCCCCACAAATAAAAAGGCCAGGCCCAGAAAGTTTGCTCTCAAGTTCTACCAAGCATTAAAGGAACAGATTACTCCAAGTTTACATCATTTCTTTCAGAATTTAGCAAAAGAGGGAATACTCCTACAGTAGGGTAAATAGTGTCTCCCAAAAACATATATATTTTAAGTCCTAATCCCTGGTACCTGTGAATGTGTCTGTATTTGGGATTAAGATCTTTGCCAATGTGATTAAATAAAGTATCTCAGAATGGATGGACCCAAAAGCCAGTGACTGATGTCTTATTTTTAAGAGAAGGGAAAGGGAGATTTGAGGCACACAGGAGAGAAGGCCATATGAAGATGGAGGCAGAGATTGCTGTGATACAACCCAAGCCAAGGAACTTGAGCCACAGAAGCTGTAAGAGGCAAGGAAGGATTTGCCCCTAGAGCCTTCAGAGGGAGCACATCTCTGTCAATCCCTGACTTTGTACTTCTGCTCATCAGAACTTTGAGAGAATAAATTTCTGTTTTTTTAAGCCACCAAATTTGTGGTAATTTCTTGTGGCATCCCTAGGAAACTAATAACAATTCAAAATTCATTTTAGATCAACTTTGCTATCAAAATCAGGAGAGAATAATGTGGGAAAGGACAACCACAGGATGTTCTCGCTTATGGACATGGATGCAAAACCCATACATATATTTTATGAAATTTAAATCTAGCAATGTATAAAAAAGATACAACCATGTAGGATTGGTATGCAAAGCTGGTTAAATGTCAGAAAACGAAATCATTTGATGAAATTCACCACAGTAACAGATAAAGGAAAACAAACATATCTATAAATGTAGAAAAACCATTTGATGCATTGGTATGTATTTTTAAAAGTACATATTTATACTTATATTTAAAAAAACTATTAATAGCTGTTTATAAAATCTTATTTAGAAACATTAAAGAAGACCTAAATAAATGGTAGATAATTCATGTTCATAAATTGGTAGATTGAAAAGTCAGTTCATGCAAAATAGATCTATAGATTCAGTGCTGATTCTGAAACTTAATATGGAATGTAAAAAGCCAAAAATAATATAGTCACTCTTGAAGATTAAAAGAAGACTTACTATTCAGCTATAGTTATTAAGGCAGTAAGGTATTTTGCAGGAACAGACATATTGATCAAGGACAGAACAGATAGTCCAAAGCAAATCTATACATATTTACATAGAGCTTGCATTGCAAATTACTAGGTAAAGGATAAAGTTTTCAGTAAGTGATAGTTAGAACAATTTGTTATCCACAGGAGGAAGAAAAGTGGAATTGGATTCATACTTAACATCATACACACAATTTATTTTAGGCTAATTAAAGACTGTGAAAGACAAAACTGTAAAACTTTAAAAGACAGTATAGGAAAATATCTTTAGGATCTTTAGACAGGGAAGGACTTCTAAACAAAAAGTGCTAGCCCTAAAGGAAAAGGTTATAAATTTGCGAGAGTGAAATTAAGAACTTTAGTTCATCAAAAAACATAAAGCCAGTGAAAATACAAGCTATAAAACACAAGAAATTACAACACATATATCTGACAGAAGATTAGTATTTAGAATTATTTCAAACTTTTACAAATCAAAAAGAAAAATGAAAATAACACAATATGAAAATGGGCAGCAGACTATAACAGGTACTTCACAGAAGAAGAAACCTTAATATGATAAGATCAATGTATAATAAAATGCGCGATCTTACAAGAAGCAGCATAAACACAATTTTTAAAACCTCATGAAGTCCATTTCATACCTGCCATACTGGCAAAAACGACAAGGTAGATAATATTAGATATTGCTGAGGAAATGGAGACCCCTCCCTGCACAACTGCTGTGGGAAAACAGTGGAAGACAGGAATAAACTTGAAGATGTGTGTGCCGTGTGGCCTCAGAATTCCTGAGGGAACTCACAGGATATGTCCAGAGGCAAATAGGAGTGGGTTCATAGCAGCGGGGGAAGCAGCCCGGCTGTCTGTCAGAAGTTGTATATTCCTTCAGTGGAGTCTGTATCACTAAGTAAATAAATGAATTATAGCTATATGAACCTCGGGAACAAAATGTTAAGCTAAAAATTAAATCACTAAAGAAAATGGAACATGATTTCATTTATATAAAGTTCAGAAAATCGTTAATGCTAAACAGTACTTTTTTTAGGGATTCTACTGTATGTAGGAAAAGAAAGAGAATGATGAACAAAAATTCAGGATAGTAGTTACCTCTAAGATGGAGAAGGAAAGTTGTTATCAGTTCAAATTGGAAAGTGGCACAAAATGACCTTCAAAATGAAAACTACATGATTGATACCTAAACATTTTGTGGTATTGATATTCTTTTATCAATATTTTTATCATATTCATTAAATAGTGAAACCAGTTTTGAAAAATACAAACCCAATTGGGCGCTTTCTTAGTGATCTTTGTTGGTAAATTCTTGAGATTTAAACTCTCTGTAGTCCAAAAATAACATCTAATTTTTCCACAGGATGTGAAGTTTCTACATTCTCTAACTCTAAAGCTGCCAGAGTAAATTTGAAGATATAGGACCAAAATGGGAGTGAAAAGCTTGAAACCACTTTCCAAAGAGAGCTCTGGGGCTCTGTAAACAAAAATCATTAACCACAAATTAATTTGATTACTGAATAAACTCCTGTGAGTGGTACATTATAATACAGAAGTGGGAAGCATCAAAATGCAGATAAAACCGCCAAAATGAATGTAAATAGCCCAGAATAAATTCTCCTCAAATGTAATAATTCATTACAAAGATGGTGGTGATTACCACACTCAATACCTGCTGTATATAAATAGCAGTGCTTCTGTGAACTCCCAGCTGACCAGAGGCTCTGAGGATATTTGGCTGGCTTGGATGTTCCAGTGGAGGCACCAGCTTGTCAGTGCAGGAATGGCCAGCTGTTTTACATCATCTTCTAGTGCATCAGTGAACTGAGAGATCTGTTCCAGTGTTTAGTAGTAGACACAGAATATGCAAAAATACCTGTGAAAGTGCAGGAAAAGATAACTATTCATATAACACAAAATAAGAAGGGGGCACACTTGGTAGCAAAGTGAGGGATAGAGAGAGCTTATGAGAGTGCAGTAATTGGTAACTTGAAAGAAGGGTGTGTCATTAGGATTAATAGAGAAAAAACTTGCAAAGAAAACTTATACTTTAGAATTATGATCATCCCTTAACTATGATAATCCTTTATAAAGAGCCATTTGGAAAACACTTTAAATGTTAGATATTTTCACCTTCTGATGAGAAAAAAATGAACATTATATCTTTATTTACATTTTAAAATCAGGCCTATAAATTAAAATCTTAACCTTATAAATAGAGTCCCGGTAAATGCTGAAGATGCACAGAAGCATTGCTATTTATAAACAGCAGGTGTTGAGTGTGGTAATCACCATCATCTTTGTAATTAATTATTACATTTGAGGAGAATTTATTCTGGGCTATTTACATTCATCTTGAAAGTGACACTTTTCCCAGATGATTGAAGAGTGATCTTTAAGTGGGAAATACAGGATTTTAAATAACTTTAAAATTTTAAAGCCTTCATAATGTTAAAGAATTCACATTGTTACTGAATGAGTTTCCTAGTATAATATGGTTTTTAGTCTATGATTAATACCATGAGGGAGTTTTAAAAATTCTTCCTTTAATTTACTACATAATGTTATTTTGCATATCCTGTGATACTTATTATGGACCAAACACTTTCTAAGCATTTTATGTATATTAGTTTATTTGAGCCTCACATTAACCTTTTACAGTAGGACCTGTTAATATTACAAACAGTTAAACAACAAAAAGAGGTAAAGAGAGTTTTTTAACTGATGTAGCGAGCAAATGGTGAAAAGCAGATTCAAACCCAGGCAGTCTGGCTTTAGAGTTTGAATTTTTAACTTTAACCACCATGTTATGTTGTTAATTTTATATCCTATACCTTAAATATTATTTATCAGACTATATATTCTTCCTTTCAACAAGTTTTTACTTGTCTTTGTCGCCACACTAAGCTCTTATCTTTATCTGTTTTTTTAAAATAAATTTATGAAAAGTAATAATTTAGTTAAATACTTCTTTATAATTATTCCATGTGGTAGTGGGTTAATGTATGTTTTGGTAAACAGAAGTAGTTTACAAGATATAAAACTAATGTTGTATTCAATCTGTTTATATGAGGAGTTGCCATGTTGTGATTTAAGAGTGATATCTTTGCCAGTTTTTAGCTTCGTTAGTTTGAGCAAGTCACTTCATATCTGTCTTTCATGTGTCTGTAAATATGAGGAAACTGAAGGCATATGGAGATTAAAAAGAATTAAAGCTAGAAAGGCAAAGAGAATCGAAAGTATTGTAGAGAAAAAACAAAGATTTCCTTCAAGGAGCTTGTAAGCAGGCATATAAGTACATAGTAAGGGTGATGCGAAGAATATATCAGCGTCTACCAGGGAGGTCTGATTTGTGTGGTAAGAGTGGTACAAAATCTATTTGAAATTTAGAAAAGTTGGCGTCATTAAGGAAAGCACCTTATGTAGGAGATTACTTCTGATCTAAGCCTTGAAACATAACAGTAAACTTTTATTCCTGATAGCCAGAGGGAATGGAGTGAGGAATATAGGTAGGGTGTAGAATGCCAAGAAATTATATTCATTTGCTAATAAAACAGAGATATTAAATGTCAGACATGTTTTATTTTTAACACCAAATTGAGATTGCTTTCATTATTTTTACAGTCAGACTCTACTACTACTTTTGCTGAGAATATAATATAGAATGTAGTCAATAAGAGGGCAGCTTTGAAAGTTTAATATAGGGGTTTAGCAAATGCTGTTCATAACACTTATAGCTGGGCAACTTTTGACAAATTATTTAAATTCTCTAAATCTCGATTTCTTCTAAAATAGTAATGATAGTTTCTGCTGCATAGATTTGTTACTAGTATTAAATAATGTAATTATTATAAAGTACTTGACAAAGTAATTAGTGTTTAATGCCTTTTCATGCCTGTCTCTAACGCAGTGTTAGTAGACAGACTGTGCAGTTACTTGCAGGCCACAAGAGACAGAGTAGCACAGTGCTACCCAAAGATTACTCTGTTGTCTAATAGCATCAACATTATCTGAGTGCTCCCACTCCTGATCTGCTAAGGGTGAGGCCCAGGAACATGAGTTTTAACAAGCTTTCCAGCTTGTGCACACTTTAAATGTTGAAATCCACTGATTGTGCTTGTTGTTTGAGTGTGCCACTTCTGCAGTCAGGCTCCCTAGGTTTGAATGTTGTCTTTGCCATTGTGTATCCCTGGACAGTTCTTTCATTTGCAAAATAGTGCTAGTAATCTTACCTCCCTCATTAGATGGTTGTGAGGATTAAAAGACTTCATACAGGTAAAGAACTTAAAATTGTATTTGGCACATAGAGAGCCCTCATTCAATGTTGGTCATACTGTGGAATTTATGATAACCACTATATAAGTTTACCATGGCTGCTATCACAAATTACTATATATCGGTGGTTTAAAACAAATACATATTTCTTATCTTAAAGTTCTGGAGGTCAGAGTCTAGCTGGGCTAACATAAAAGCTTCAGCAAGGCTGCATTCCTTTCTGGAGGCTCTTGGGGATAATCCATTTCCTTGCTTTTCTGGCCTCTAGAGGCTGCCACATTTCTCAGCTCATGTCCTTCTCCCATCTTCAAAGCTAGCAGTGGCCAGTCAAGTGTTTCTCGTGTCATTTCACTCTGACAATGACTCTTCTCCCTCCCTCTTTCACTTTTAAGGATCCTTTAGATTACCCTGGGCCTACACCGATAATCCAGGATACTCTTCCTATTTTAAGGTCAACTGACTAGCAACCTTAATTCCATCTTCTACCTTAATTCCCCTTTGCTACGTAACTTAGTTCCAGGGATTAGGACATAGACATGTTTGAGGCATCATTCTGCCTCCCACCAACCACCAACTTCAAATACATACTTAGTATATACCAGTGTTATTAGTACTCTTTTCTTGTAAACTTGCTTTTCTACTCTCTACTTTTCCTCAACCTTTCCCACTCTTTCTCACCTTTTATTCCCTAACCTGCCTCAACTGACATCCTTTGCCTCGCACAGCTGAGGAAATAGAAATAGATGAGTAAATTCCCGTCAGGTAGAACTTGCTCGTCTTTTAGCTACCACATCTCCATACTTACCCGAATATATCTATCTTTTCCTTTGCCTCTGTTAAAATGGGGGACATGTCTGTCTTGCAATTCTTAATCCCGGCATTTCTTAACCACCACCATCCTCCCAGCCCCTCATCTTTAGGTTCATGTGGATGATGTGTCAGATCTCCCATCTGAAGAAGCCCCCCCCTAAACTCGTATGCCTTCTCTGTTTCCTCCTCCTCCCGTTTATTCTTCAGTCCCCTCTCAGACCCGTTTTTACCACCTAGTTGCTGAAGCAGAAACCTGAAAATCAATCTCGATGCTCTTGACCTCCAGTCTATAACAGCACTATATGTTCCTCTAAATCTTCCCCTTAGTTGCTATTGTCCTATTCCAAGCCACCAGGATTTCTTGCCTGAACTACTGCTGTAGCCTCTGAACTATCTCCCTACTTCTCTGTGTGCTGCCTTTGTTTTTTTTTTTGAGACAGAGTCTTGCTCTGTTGCCCAGGCTAGAGTGCCATGGCATCAGACTAGCTCACAGCAACCTCAAACTCCTGGACTCAAGCAATCTTCCTGCCTCAGTCTCCCGAGTAGCTGTAGCTACAGGTGCGTGCCACCATGCCTGGCTAATTTTTTCTATTTTTAGTAGAGACAGGGTCTCTCTCTTGCTTAGGCTGGTCTTGAACTCCTGACCTCAAGCAGTCCTCCTGCCTCGACCTCCAGGAGTGCTAGGATTACAGGCCTGATCCTCCATGCCTGGCCCCTGTGTACCTTCTTGCACTCTATCCTCCATTCTACAACTAGAATGATTCTTCAGAAATGGAATTGGACTTGTGTCACATCCTGCTTCCCTTATACAACTGTTGAGTGGCTTTTGATTGCATTAGGATAAAACTTAAAAATAAGAAAAATTTTTAACTTAGTCTAGCTCCTGCCGCTCTAGGCTCATTTCTTATCCATCTCACTCACTGTATTCCAGCCACAGTCTTAGAGTTGCTAAATGTACCATGCTCTCTTCTGCTTCAGAGCCCTCCTACATGCCTACACTCACACTTTCCCCTGTTTTTCCTTCTCCTCACCACACCCCTACTTTCTGCTAAGCTGCATATGGCCTCTCCGTTTGTAGACATTTGTAGAACTCATTTCAAGTGGAGAGGAACAGAACTGTGACAGATTTCTTCTAGGACCAGTTAATTTCTTTCAGAGTGTTTTTTTTTTTTTTTTGCTCGAAGGATTTATTGATCAGATTTTCACTACAATAATTGGTGTGCTAGACATCAAGAAAACCTCTTTACAAATTGATAGAAAGGTTAATTTTCAACTTGCACATCTTACTGCAGGCGTAGTTGTGATAATAATGGTGATAGTGATAATAATAGTGTAGAAATAGTCCTTTTTCACTTCTGGACTCCTTCGCAAGAGTTTACTGATACCAGTTAGAACCTGGTGATCCCTCCTGTGTATATTTATTTCCTAAGTGTTCTTGCTAAACCTAACTTGTAATAATCTAGCTCTTCATGGATGAGAAGAGAAAGTGGTGGCATGATTATTTTACGTATCCTGAAACATGGCATTCTAATTATTTTTATAGTGACCATTCTTGATTACCTGAAACTTTATTAATATTTCTTTATGTATTTTATGTTGCAGATTATTCAGACTATGAAGACAGTTCCCTAGAATTTTTGGAAAGGTGCTCTTCCCCACTAACTCGATCTTCTGGGAGTTCTCTGGCTTCACGAAGCATGTTTACGGAGAAAACTACAACCTATCAGTACCCAAGGGCAATTCTGTCTGTTGATCTTAGTGGTGAAAGTACGTGTAACCATGTAATGGTTAAAACAAGATTTAAAATTCCTAAATGTGGAACTGAGAATGAAATGTACTTTGTAGAGTGTCTATTTATGCAGGGCACACAATTTAAAAAGTTGTTACATAAACTAATATGAAAAGTTTTAGCATTAGAAATTTGAGCTACTTTTTAATTTATGTAAAGTAAAATTGGCTTTTTAGTGGAAGAGATGGTGGTAAGGAAACTAATATTAGTGTCTACTATATACTGATCTTTCTGTAGGTTTTAACATAGATTTTCATATTATTCATTACCAACTTATAGAGTAGATACTGTTATGCACATTTTATAGATAAACAAGCAGAGACTACTTACAGGTTATGTACTTTATAAGCTAGTTAGTGTTAGAATTAAAACTCCACCCAAGATCTATCTTAACTCCAAAGATAATGCTTTTCTACTAAATAGTTATTATAATCTTACAACTATACTTTGAATTCCTGGTCACAGATACATCTGTAAATCAGAGGTCTGGGAATGTGGTCAGGTCAGTGATTTAAACTTAGGAACTAAGCACACTTAGGTAGGCAGAAGGTGATGTCAGGGGTGAAAAGAGCACAGGAGCTAGAGTCTGTCCAAGTTTTCCTGCAGTGGAAGATGTTGAAGACCTTACCTTCATTCCAAAATTATAAGCAATAGGAAGAGAGACTCTCCCAGCTCTAGACTTTGAGGGCAGTGGCATGAGAGTAGAGCTCCAAGGAGGAACCAGAGTCAGGGGATGAGGAATAAGGGGTAGGAGCCTTATGAGTGAGCACATTTCCTATCTGTTTCTTTCTTCCAAGTACCCTAGATAGTGGGTACTAGATTTAATATTTGCTTTTGCACTGTTACTACCTGCTCTCTTCTAGTCCTTACTCCTCTCTGGCTTACTCTGAGGAAAGCATTTTCTTCCTTTTACTGTGAAATAAGGACACAACACTTGTGAGATTGTAATTTTTTAAGAATTTGAGGTGGGAGAGGGCATTAAGGAAAAGTCACTGCCTCTCTTTTTCAGCATATGCAAGCTCCCCCTTTCCCCTGGCCCAGTGGTTCTTAACCCCAGAAGTACCTTACAGTCATTACTGTGAGGCTTTTAAAATATACTGATCCTGGGTCCTACCACAGAGCATAATTAAATGAGATTTCTGGAAGGATCCTAGCAAGATACAGTTTCTGGGTGTTTACATGTTGCAGAAGGTATTGAAAATCACATAAGAATACCCATACTTCAAGCCATCAAGATCTGGAGATCATCTCTTGCCAGAGAGAGAGATGGAGCATAGGGGTTTATATCTGGGCTGGTAGTGGTGCTGGAACAAGAACAATTGAGAAAGGGTGGAAAGAGTACAGATGTGCACCCCCAGTTCTGCCTTGTCTCTGTCCTGCCCTTCATATGATCAAGCGCTAAGCTAGGAGAAAGGAAGGGAATGTTAGTAAGGGCAGAGGTCTTAGGCCAGAGGTCCTTAAATGTTAACATATGTAAGAACCACCTGGAGAGTGTGCTAAAACACATTTCTGCGCCTTACCCTCAGAATTTCTGATTTCTGACAAGTTCCCAGGTGATAATAATGTTGCTGGTCTGGGAACCACACTTTGAAACTACTGTCTGAGGAAATAGCAGTGATAGTTCAAAGAATAGTGATTCGAAGGAAGCAGGTGTTGATGTGGCCACTCAGTTGGAACCATTTTCCAGGTATCTGAGTGTAAGAAACTTTTATTCATTTTTCTAATATAACTTCAATCCAATGACTCATTCGCTCAACTTTCAAAATTCAGCCAAGCATATTTAATGCTTGGGAGTTAGTTATTCAAACTGGATTTTCTGGGGAATATTTTAAATTTATATGCTAACACCTTTAAACCTGGTAATTTGGGCCGTGTAAGTAATATGTGAGACATATACTAATTCCTTTCAGTGATACAGTTTTCAATCAAATTTATTATTAACTGTGTTATGATTGCCATCCATTTAATACCATGTATTTGCTGCAACAGTGTTTTAAACTGTTTATCCATGTTCTACTCTGACTTTTTGAAACATGAACTTGTATTTGGAAAAGCCCAAGAGAAAATACTAATTTTGAATTTAAGCCAGAAAGATAATGAATGGATGAAATTTTCTTCTTTAGGTTGTTTTAAAACTAGTTATGTTGTTAGTACTAGATGTTCCATATCTAATTGATTTACTTCTTGCTCCATGAATATTTTTAGGTATTTCTCTATCATTATCTCATTTCTACTGACCTTACTTCCTCCCAGATGTCCTAAGACCCTAAAGAGGAGAAAACATTTATTTATTTTTCTATAAAACATTAACTTTAATAAATCAAAAACAGTAAAAAACATTGAGTCAGGGAAAAAATAAGATTAGAAACTTATAAAAAAAAGCTTATATAAAATATTTAAAATATAAATAGCATAAATTTTTTTAGTTTGAATCCACCCAACATCTATCTGGTCTGATTAAGTCTGAAAAGGAAAATTTCACTCCATTGACTTCTTCTTAGCTCTTCCACAAATAGTCCGAAGTAGCTGCTATATATATCAGATCTCAATCTAAGCACTGGAGATGTAGTATTCAGCAATGCAAGGTGCTTGCTCTCATGGATTCTGGCATTCTAGAAAGGGGAGATAGATAGAAGCAGGTGAAAGGATAACTCAGAATGTAGGGACTAGGACGGTGAGATGGGAAGGTGACTTCTCTGTCCTTGCAGTACTCTACTCATCAGCCTCCATTCAAGGAGCTCGCAGCAGCACTGTGGTCTTCTACTATGTGTCCCGTCGTGACTCAGTTTTCCTAACGTTTCTCCATCCAAACTACTGCAAAACCTTCTTTAGTTTTCTATCATCATTTCTTTCTATTTGTCATAAATAAAGATTCCTTTATGTTCATCTCAATTTATTTTCTAATAGACGAAGCAAAATCGTAGGCTTTGGCATTGACGCTGTTATAAACACAAACCTAAAACCTAGCATTTAAGCAAGTTGTATGTAGTAGTCATACATATAATCCAGTTTTTAGAATATGCTTAATTTTTAAAGATTTTTATCAAAATGAAGTTAATATATTTTAAAAATTCCTTGGGGCACTCGTAGTCCCATTTTAAGAAATACTGGTGAAGTGATTAAGAACACAGTCTTGAGAATCAAGCAGTCCTGGTAATCAGTCAGCTTTACCACTCTCTGGCTGCATTCTTCAAGCAAGTTTTATCTTATATTTAAAGTGCTTAGTATAGTACCTGGTGCTTATCGAGTGCAATGGTAGTTGATCCTACTGGTACTATTATTAATGTATTGGTATTAAACCCTAGGCAAATTGCTTAATCTCTCTGAAGTTGTTTATACTACAAATAATAAAACCTATAAAGCCATCTAGAGTTTTAATGAGGATCAAAAGGGATAAAATTTGTGAAAGTATATGGAAACTATGCAAGTTTAACTTATGAATATCAACTTTAGCCATAACTTCTGTAAGCACGAAGACTAGGGGACACTTTGAGTTACTTATAATAGTGTATACATTAAGATATAAAGCAGTCATAATTACCTAAGCTTCAAAAATTTGTTTCTGTGATGATAGACAAATACAATATTCTATTCCCATTTGTTTGCCCTCTCTGTTAAATGCTTAATAGCTTAAAATCATATCCCTTACCTCCTTTCTTCTGAAAAATGACATAAAAATAGAAAAAATGTGCTGAGTGTACTTTTTATGTATATTCTAGACTTATCAGATATGGAATTCCTCGATGATTCTTCAACAGAGAGTTTGCTTCTGAGTGGGGATGAATACAATCAGGACTTTGATTCAACCAATTTTGAGGAATCTCAGGATGAAGATGATGCTCTTAATGAAATTGTGCGATGTATTTGTGAAATGGATGAGGAGAATGGCTTCATGATTCAGGTAATTGGTTAACTTCTCTTCCCTACAGTAATGAATTATTTCAGGTGCTCAGCAAGTGCATCAGAGTGTTTTCTCTTTTTACTAACCATCTTACCAAAGACAGAGGTTTCTAACTTACTGTTGTGTTTAAAATACCATTAGTAATGATGAGGAGATCATCTCATCAAGTGAAGTAGACAATGTTCTTACTGTTTAGGGTTGCTCTCCCTTTAGTAGCATGCTTAGTTTGAGGCCTTCAAGCTGAAACACTTTTTAAGAGCCATCAGGGTGAGTAAGCCTCCACATTGAAGGGTAGGCAACAACAACCCTTCTCTTACTGGTATGGATCTAGGTTGCTTAATAATTGACAGTATATAGTCACCCTTTGGCGGGCAGTAATTGAAACATAAAAGTTACCAATATTTTCAAGAAATAAAGGAAAACTTTGTTGCAAGGGTTAACAACCTCTCCCTGTAGGAAGGATATCTTTAAGGAAAAGGAAACATAACCCATATTTTATGGTGACACATGAAAGATTTGGAGACATTAGTTATGGGAATGAAGAAAATGTAATCTCCTTTTTCTCTCCCTTTTTTCAGTAATTTTCTAAAATAAGGGATGTACAAATTTATAGTTTCCCCACACAAGTAGTACTTTAAGAGATCATTGCTGTAGGCACTGCTTACAAACTTGCTTTTTTTCTGCATTTTAATCAGCTATTTTTTAGAGTTTTAAGGATGCAATTATCTAAAAACCAATGGGAAATACAAAAAGGGAATTATGATGTTTTTAATGATTTAAATAATTTATCAAAGCACATTTTAATAGGTGTAAGAAAAGAAAGTGTTTGAAATAGTTGAACATTTCAAAGGCAAAGTTCATCTCAAATCAGGACTTGCTTTTGTTATGTTGACCAAGAATTGACTGGTAGTGGCAGCAAGAAACCGAGCTAGCTAAGGAAGAGTGTGTGTCCTTATTTCTAGTGAGTGACAGGTGACTCCAGTGCTCCTATTTCCCACAGTGTGAAGAGTGCCTGTGCTGGCAGCACAGCGTGTGCATGGGGCTGCTGGAGGAGAGCATTCCAGAGCAGTACATCTGCTACATCTGCCGTGACCCACCAGGTAAGACTTTCTGCACTGTGCTAATCTCACAGTGCCTACATGTCTTCTCACGGATTTCAGAGTGTATCAGCTGTGTAAAACACCTGTACTGTAAGTCCTCCCTTCATGTCATTGGTAGGTTCTTGAAAACTGCAACTTTAAGCAAAATGACAGTACTGTATGCCATAGGAATTTAGCTCTTGTTTACATCAGTTAGCCTGTGGTAAAATTGGTTTCATTATCGAGTACATCGTTTCACCTGAAGTCACAGTTTCCAAAAACCTATTGATGACACTAAGTGAGGACTGAGGACTTACTATACTTCTTGGTCAATTAGACTCTGCTTCCATATTAAAATTTTAATATATTGTTGCACTATTATAGTTTAATTTTCCATATTAATTACTTAGACAAATACATTAGCATAAAGTTACTAACAAAATTACTGCTTTACTAAAGGAAAAGAGGTATGGTTTTTTCCTGGAGAAGAATTAGCCTCTGTCTGCTCCTATGTATTAATTTCTAGCTAGGCTTATTTGTGGCAATTTGAGTGGCTCACCATTCTGAACTTGCACTCCTCCTGACCTGGTAGTGCTGCATAGCCAACTCTGCCTAGCCAACTCACTGTAGAGCAGATGGGGTCTCAGATCACCACCTGTGATCCCTTTAATACTGAGGATGTGGCAGACTAAGATGAAACCTGTGCCTTTTGTGCTTTCTACATAGTGCCTTCCTCTATGCTAGAGGGTCTTCAACTAGCATGTTCTGCATATTGAAAATAATTTCAGCCTCCAAGGCAGGAAATAACTAGGTATTCTTAAATAAAAGACAAGTTGAATTGGTCCCATGTCTATTGAAAAAAAGAAAAGAAAAAATTAAAGTAAGCAACAACAGAATTATTCTGACTCATATGGATATAAACATTTATTATTCATTGGATTCATTCAGTAGCAAATGTAGACATTTGTTATTCATTCAGCAGCATTTATTGGATGCCTTCTACTTGCCAAACGTCAGTGAGGTGATTATTTCAAACCATGCCTTCAGCTATCTCATAGTGTATAGTAGGGGACACAGATACATAAGCATCTAATTTTAATAGGATCTAATTTGTGTTAACATTGAGGAGATAGGATTATATAGAATTATGTGAAATCACAGACATGGGGGAGGGGGTCCATATTCACTCAACTAGAACCTTTTTTTCATCTAGTTCAAAACAAAGGCTAATGAGGGATAGAAGAACCCCTGTCTAGTTTTTATCAGCCTTTTAACCCTTTTTTAGAGGACCTATTACTGCTACATAAAAATTGAAAGCAATACACTCAAGGTTCCGTTTGCAAGTGTCATCTGCCATTGACCACATCCTTAAGGAGGTTTCTTCTCCTTGATGGGCAGGAACACTGAAGGTGCAGAGGAGCTCTTTCTGCACCAGCTCCTCAGAACTCTGTCTTACTCTTCTTTTGAATCTGCTCTTAGTGCTTGAGAGCTTGCCTTGCTTAATGAGTTACATTAGTAGGGTAGCAGTGAAGGGAAATCGGAATAAGTGGAATCTTTTGTGACTTTAATGTCAACTTCATCTACAGGTCAGAGGTGGAGTGCAAAATATCGTTATGATAAGGATTGGTTGAATAATGGGAGAATGTGCGGGTTATCATTTTTAAAAGAAAATTATTCTCATCTCAATGCCAAAAAGATAGTTTCCACACACCATCTGCTTGCTGATGTCTATGGTGTTACAGAAGTACTACACGGGTTACAGCTGAAGATCGGAATACTAAAGTAAGTGAAGGGTGGCAAAGGGAGGGTCACACTTCAATACACATTTTCATTAAAACCAACATTCTTGGCCCTTTGAAGGTCCAGAGCAGCAGTTTGGAAGAGAGAACAGGTATTTGAATAAAGTTTCATTTTTAAAAATAAAGAAAGATTGATAACCTTTTGGACAACTAGCTGCTTCCTGCTTATTGTCCTAGAATAGATAAGCGTGATGAAAGGTAAATACAGCATCTAGTATTTCAACAAATTTTAGTCTTACCATGTGCTCACCATGTGCACAAAATTAAGTGCCCATGCTGTGGTGAGCCCTATATTTTGTGTCCTCCTTTAGGAATGCTGTCAAGATGAAATAGATTCTAGGCAGATGAGTATATTTTTCAGTACCTTAAGATTAATTTAGAAGGCATGAAAGGAACTGAAAATCATGGAATCCACCTCTCTGCTCCACACCAAATATTAATAAATATGTTTTAGTCATCCCATACAATTTTTCCTTAAAAAAAAAAAAGTTGGAGCCTCCCTAAACATTATAGCAGAATATTCTTGAAGTCCTTGTTTCAGTGCTTCCTAATGCCTGACTGTAATTTTTCTTTGAAAGAACAAACAAACAAACAAAACTCTATATTTTATATCAAAACAGGATGATTCCCTGGTTCTTCACACGATTTTCTTCATTTGGATGCACTTGCCTTGGCCAGAAACTTGCCCCTTCCCGCCTTCCACCCCATCCCTGGGTCTCCCACATCCTATCCATTGTAATCTCTAAATATTGTTCCATCTGCTCCTCTTCCCTTCTCACTGATACTGTCTCAGACAGGCTGTTATAGGTCATATGGATGGTTGCCATACCTTTCACTTCTCTGTGGCTCCAGTCTTGTTCTCTTTCAGTTCATCCTTTGTACTGCTGCCAGCATGATCTTAGTAAGAGATAAATATAAGCTTGTCTCCTTCCAGCTTAATGTACCATAGTGTCTTCCTGGTGCCCAATGGACAAAGTCTGAGTCCTTCCATGACACATAATTCTGTCTACCATTTTGTTGCCACATCTTCCCTCTCCTAAACTTTTTCCCCCAAATATTCCAGCTATACCAAATCATAATCCCTGAATGAAGCAAGCTTTTTCATAGCTCCAGGCCTTTACTCATACCCAAAATAACCTCTGCTACTAGTCCTCCTAGCAGATGCGTTTTCGTGATTACCTGCTCACTTAGGGTTTACTGTAACCTCCTTGGCAAACTCCATGCATACTGGTGTCAGGCACTTTGTTATAATTTTTCGTGTCTGTCTCCCCTTACTAAACCATGAGTTCCTTTAAAGTAGGGCTTGTTTCTTACTCATCATTTTATCCCTAATTGGTAGCGTAGGGGTGAGTCTCAGTAACTATTTGTTAAATAAAATTTGTTTCAGTTGTATTTCATAAACCTGAATCTGTATTTCTTTATAAAAAGGCTGCATAAATGCTAAGACTTAAAGGAGGGTCTAATTTATTAGACCTTTTTTTAAAACCTGATTTTCCTTCTTGATATCTATAAGAGTTTATCTACAGTCATAATTTTGCCTTTTATTTTTATTTTTATTTCTTTATTTTGCCTTTTAATTTTATTTTAATTGGGCCATTTCTGCCTTATATGCCTATAGGTCCTCTTTAGTTAATATTTAAATATTATTTGCTATTATTTACTGTTTAGTACAAGTCTACTACATGCCAGAAATTGGTGCTTTTATGTGATATTTGGTCCTTACAATAAGCCTGAAAAATAGATCTTACTTCATTCTATAGGTGGGCAGTCAAAGACAGTGGTTATATAACTTACCCGCATTCCTCAGTGGCACAGCAGGATTCAGCCTTTCGGACTACTGGATTACAAAGCAAACTTTCTTTCTACTATGCCTTTTACTGATTCAGAATTTTAGTGTTTTCTGGATATTAAATTATTAGGGATCCAAAAGATAAAATTTATAATATCAGAAGCAATACTTGGGTATTATTAGAGGAAAGCTTATTTGACTCCTAGTGTTTATCTACTTTGGAAATTATTAATTTGCAAACATTGAGTTTTTTGAAAGATTTATGTCTCCCAAATGTGCTTCTTTCATTTTAGCTCTAATGATTGGATTCTTGTTTTACTTACTGTAGAACTTTAATTACTGACTATTCAATATCATGCTCACATGTTTAATGAGGATGGAATAAATGGGCATTATCATAGACCACTGGTGGGGTTATGATCAGTATAGTCCCTTTAGAAGCCACTTGGGCAGTACCTATCAAAATAAAAATATGCATATGTTATCCAGCAATTCCATGTCTAGAAAGTTACCTGACTAAAATATTCTGACTCATGTGCAAAGATACACACACATCTATCAGTGGAGAATTGGTTGACTAGACTAGACTAGTACATTAGTGCTATTCAGCCACTAGAGTGAGAGTAAGAGCAATCTGTATGTACTGATGTGGCAAGATGCCCATAGCGTGTTATGTATAAAAAAGGCAAATTTTATTGAGTCCCAGTTGTATAAAAAGAAAAGGCATATGCTTGTCCATTTAAAAAAATAATTTTATGTGTATGGAAAACATCTGGAAGATTATGCCTTATTTATTGTCATAGGGGAGGAGATTTTTACTATATATACATTTATAGTCAGGATTTTTTTATCAGTAACAATTATCATTCTGAATAAAAGTTTTTAAGTATGCCCGCATAAAAGTATTTCATATTGTACAATGAAAAAACTATAATGAAAAATCAGTAGAACAAGAAATGCATATGTCAAATGATGTGAACTATCAACAGAATTAAATTCATTATGGCTTTTTTGGATATTATTTTTTTTAAATTGAGAAAATTCAAGTTTTGGATGAAATCCTAGAATGAGTTAATCCTGCAGATCTCAACCTCTGGGCTCTGCTGCTGCTACCACCGGCTCCCCAGTCTGTGGAAAAATTGTCTTCCATGAAACTAGGGGTCTGCATAGGAGGAGATGAGCAGCAGGCGAGCGAGCGAAGTTTAATCTGTATTTATAGCTGCTCCCCATCATTCACATCACTGCCTGAGCTCTGCCCCCAGCCCTGACCCCTGTCAGTGGAAATATTGTCTTCTATGAAACCAGTCCCTGGTGCCAAAAAGATTGGGGACTGCTGAGTTAACCTAATGAATACCTTTGCTTTTGTCTTGAGTCCCTGACCTCCTCGTAACCTTGGTTTGAAATTTATTGTGCTATTCAACTTGTTAATAGAGTTTTCTTTTTTTCTGAACTACTATTTCTGTAACTTTGTTTTAAGGAATAAACATCATCCTGACCTTCATCTCTGGGCTTCTTCTGGGAAGCGAAAAAACCAAGATCAAGTAATAGCTGGGGTAGAGAAAAAAATAACACTGCAAGACACACTTAATCTAGAAGAAAAGAAATATGTACAGAACAACCGTAAAGAACCACCTCGTTTGCCCCTAAAAACGGAAGGAACTTATATAACAAGTGAGCACAGCTATCAAAAGCCACAAAATTTTGGTCAGGACTGCAAATCTCTCGTAGACCCTGGGAGCTCAGATGATGATGATGTTAGTAGTTTTGAAGAAGATCAGGAATTCCAAATGGGAGATAAAAATCGTTTACAATACTCAGCAAAAGAACGTGGAATGCCTGAAAAGGTAAAACTGGTTCATTTGTGTTTGCCTCGAAAATGTGATAAACAACAAAGGAAAATTGTATAAAATAAAACATACTGAATTCCCAGGTTTTACTTATATTTCCAAGTTCACAAATACCTTGTTAAGGTAAGGACATTTTTTGTTTTCTCTACAGAAAAACACTGGCCATTTGAACATTTTATTATCCCCTAATTCAGAACTTTAGTAATTTCAGTAAACCCTAACAAATGTTTCAATTTTATAACTACACTTAAATGCCTCCAAAAACTAATGAGCCACATTGTATTTCAAATGAAAATGTGTATGTGTGAGAACATGAAAGTACATAAGGGTGTAATAATTTGCCTTCCTTTTTTATGTGTGTTAGATGAAAGGTGGCATTCTGTCTTTTTACAAATTTTAGCATATTTGTAAATGCATAATGATCCCATTATGCAGTGCAGTAAGCTGAATTCTTATAGATCTATGTACATTGAACATTTGTAAATGTATTTCATTTTCAGTGGGATTATCTTAGAGATGTTGTGCCTTCATTTTTTATTGATTTTCAATTTGTAAGGCCACTTTGAAATTAGTGTTTTTATTTTTCTGGCTTTCAAGTAATCACTGTAAATATTAATAAGTACTTAACTAAATTTGGAAAACTTTTATAAAATTTGTGGTAAGTTATTTTGTCAAATTAGTATCCCTCATGGGAAATGTTATCTTGGGAAAATCTAAGTTCAGATTCTGTGTGTATGTTAAACTGTTTGCTCTTTTGAAGTTTTTGAAAGATTTTTTTGCCTTTTCCTCACCTCATTGATTTAACTGTAACAGTAAAGACCAATGTGTAGTTAGACTTTATACTGGTCTTTGACAACTTTCTTGATTTTTTTTTCATTATTACTTTGCCCTCACTCTACTTATGTCACCAGTTGAGATTAACTGACGAAGGGGCCATTATAAATTAGCTGGGCATTTTAGTTACAGAATAGAATTAGTGACTTCATTTATTTAGTACATTTTATTGATGCCTTCTTCCGTCTATAGCACTGTGCCAGGCATAGTGGAGAGATGGAGAGAGATGGAAATTGTGGGCCTATCTGTTCTTAAGGACCACCAAGTGAAATTTGATTATGTACCTTTGAGATATACCAGGAGTCAGATTGGTTTTCACCAGTCATTGTGGGTGATGAGGTGTTTAATGTATCTTTCCTTTATGACATTGCATTTCATCCATTTCTTTATGTTTATTTTCCAATGGTCCTTTGGAGAAGAATCCACCCGAAGGGAATACAGTATTTGTTTATAATGATAAAAAGGGCACTGAAGACCCGGGAGACTCACATCTTCAGTGGCAGCTCAATCTCCTCACACACATAGAAAATGTGCAGAATGAAGTTACCAGCAGGATGGACCTAATAGAAAAAGAAGTTGATGGTAATTTAAGCAAGAACTAAAGTACAGTTACTATAGTATGTTGATTATTATTATGAAGAAGTTACTTAAATTTTTTTAAATTGTGGAGTGAAAACTACAGAGCTCTCCATATTGCTGGAGCTTTATTGCTCTCTTTACATTATATTTAACACATATAGGACTTCGTAGGCTCAAAGCAATATGACTAGGTATGATCTTAAGTTTTTTGGTTTTTTTTCCTTCAAGATGGACATTTATTAAATGCTGCCTATCTGCCGGGCTCAGTTTAGAACACTTATGGAATATTTGTTACTTTTATTGAACTATGATTTCTTTGGAAGTCGGCATAAGAAATTTAAGCATATTTGAAATAGCAGGGGGAAAACATTTTGAATATTTATTTTTACTTTGGTTAGTATTTGTTGAGTGAAATTAATAAAAAAAAAAAAAACTTTTACAAAGTTAAGTAGGTAAACCTTAAGATTACATTCACATTTTCAAATGGTTTTCTCTTTTATTTTTAAATTTTATCATCACACAAGAGCCCTGAAGAGTAGACAGGAAAGATATTATTCTTATCTTATATTGGAAACACTAGAGTAACTTAGATTACCTGATTCCTAATTCAGTGTTCTTCCTATGCTTTCTCACTCCTTTTTCCTCCTAACCTCATAGGTTGTATTCTGCCTCCCCACACACACTTTTTTTTTAATTTTGCAAAAGCATGTGGTACTTCTCCACTACACTAAGTTAAAGTACCTACTAATTTTTTTTCCCCTTGAGAAAAGAAGAAATGGAAACCCATTTCAGAAGCATCTTCCACTTAGTTGTGAGTCAACTGTAGAGTTTAATGTTTTGAGTAGATTTTTGAAGAAAAGAAAATGCAACTTGCCACTATCCTGTATTATAGGGGTAAATTTCCAAAGAAAACATTAATACAAAGTGTAGAGGTAATTAATTACATTTTGCCTAGAATTTTAATACACTTGCATGTTTTTAAAAAAGCATTGATAAAATAGTGGAACTGAAAAGAATGCTGAGAATTGCTACTTCCTTTCCTTTGTTGAAAATAACTTCTGGATTTTTAAAAAAAATTTATAGAGTAGGTAAGTTTTGTTTTAAATGAAGTAGAGATGATTTAAGTCTAAATTTAATAGAAAACTTGAGCAGGCATAGGGAATAGTTATTTCCTGTTCCAGAATAGAGTGAAAGGAGACATTCAAAATGTAGTTAGTTTATTTATATAGAGAGATATATACGTAAAATTATCCTAAATGATAGATAAAGAGGAACTAGAACTTGTGGCGTAGGATGTGCAGGATGCTAAACCTCTCAGAAATGGCTTGAGTATATTGGCTTTCTAAAAACAGAGAAGTGAACTCTTCTCTCCACTGTTCCAACCTCTAATTACATCATTTTCTGTTTTTCCAGTTGCCATTTAAATTTGTTTGTTCTCTTCTCTTTTTTAGTTCTGGAAAGCTGGCTTGATTTCACAGGAGAGTTGGAGCCACCAGATCCTCTTGCAAGACTGCCCCAACTTAAACGCCACATAAAACAACTCCTGATTGACATGGGCAAAGTACAACAGATAGCAACTCTTTGCTCTGTATGACAACAGTGGACACTTAATGCAGAGAATGTGGCTTTCTTCAGTCAAATAGTTTTTATTATCCACATGACTGCTAAGTGGATAATTAAAAAGCTTAGTAATGTCTGGTCATTTACTGATTTGTGACATCAGTAGAATGGCACCTTGGAAGGGAAAATGAAGAACAACTTTATCAAAGAAGCTAATATTTAAAAAAAATTTATGAGCAAGCTGCAGATGATAATGTGTTATATGCCAAGGATCAATATGTCAAGGATCAATCTATACTAAGGGAATTGAATTGGCAGAATTTTTGAATAGTTGCTTACATGAAGCTCAAGATACCTGTAGAAAGAAATACGGTGTATTTATATAGTTTTTAGTAGAAAGAGCCATGTTTATAAACCAGCATTTGGCCAAAAACAAAATTGTAAAGGCAATTTAAATTCCTGAGCATTCTACAGGGTTGCTCTAAGAACTGTCTTCTCAGCAGTTGATCCAGCTGCACAGAAATTTAGGGTTTTATAGAAATTTAAACTTGTATAGGATCATGAGCTGTTTCTTGGGTGATGAATGTCCTTAATCAGAAAACTGACAGAAGTCTCACTTCTGGGGAAAACAATTGTGGAATTCTTACTTCATTATGAATGTATTTAAAAACAAACACCAAATAATTGGAATATATTGCAGGCATTAAGCTTATTAAAAACAAACTGGCTTGCAGAAGGGTCTGATGTGCCAAATGATGATGATACTGCTGGAAAGAGGATTTTAAATATTATGGGGAGTTCTCTCACCCCAAGTCTTACATAATGCCATCAGTCCATCTAAAACCTGTATATCACATATGTTATATATATCTCATATATATTGAATGGCAGTATTCAGGCTTCAACTTACAGTTTGATCCTGAGTATGCTTGATGTTTGCCTTCAGAAAAAAAATTGTAAATAACCTCAGCTGGGATGAGGAGTGACAAAAATATCAAAATGATTGTGGCTATGGATTTTTTTAACTGCTAGTAGTGGAATACTGGAAAAGCTTCATTTCTGAAGATGAATTTTATTTTTAAAAAATAACGCGCGCACTCAAAACTTTTAGCTTTGATCACAAATGGACAAATTTCTGAAACCAAAGGCAACTAAGTTGCTGTACTAGCTCTTGCTGGATTTTGAGTCTAGGTCCTACTGTCTGTCAGTGCTCACGTGAGTGGTATGCGCCCCAGTGCTGCCTACGCAGGTATGCGTCAGTGTGTATGCTTGTTTTAAACAAACACTCAACGTACACATGTACATAATCTACACATATTTATATCACACATATCTAGTTTTATTACTATAGTCTATACGAATTGGTGGTTAACATGAGATGTTACCTTTTAACAGACTGTTTTTAAAAATTAAAAATGTATGTACAGGTTTTGAAATTTTTTTAAAAAGGGGGAAAAAGACTGTTAAGAGGAGGCTATTTGATGACATATAACACTTGAATATTTTATGCCTCATTCTGTTTATCAGTTCTAGAGATCTGTATAAATGCATTTTAGAACTGATAGACAGTTAACTTGAATTTATCTTTGATAAAAATACATGCCACTGTACATTCAGATATTATTTAAATTTGCAAACACATTGTTCTATATGTAAGGGTACTGTATGTAAAACTCCTTATTAAAACTATTCCACATATCCTAAAATTTCAGCTTGCCTTTTTGCGGCCTTATATTTTCATGTAAAGTTAAAAGAATGTGCAAAACAGTCAAATTTTTATTGCCTTTTGAGATTTTCCAATTTGACAAATGTGCCAAAGATCAGCAGACATGAGATATAGTCCTGTGTATTTACTTGTGATACTTTAACTGTGTGAAAGATCTCACCGATAAATGAAAAGCTTTAGCAGAGGTGATATTGTGGGCTAGTTGCTTAAATTTGCATATTAAAGTAAAAAAAATAGTGCTTGTATTTCATGTGTGGAGTAAATTTGCTAATGTCTATATTTCAAGATTGACACTCTTTCATTTGTGTTTTATAATAATGGCTCTAATATTTTCCCTGTCATGGCTAAATTCTAGACATTGAATTTATATCTTCTTTTTTTTGGATATGGAGCAAATAGCATCCTTAACCCATGAATAGTGGTGTTGCCTAGATTCTTGTCACATACACAGAAGATGCTTTGCACTCAGTAGCATTCATCCTCTCAGTCCCTGGTGAACACAGTTAAATTAATGCACATTTGTTCTTGTAGTTTCTTAAAATTAGATTACTATATTTGTTAGCAGCCTGCAAATTGAAAGTTAGATTAATAAGTAGATTACTAAAATTTTTGCTCTGCTTATATGTATATGAACTGTAAATCTGAATTTTTAAATTTAGATCTGTAAAATAAATCTATGTCAAATTATTTTATGCACATATCCATTTAATATAGAGTATATCAACAATTGGTTGAAGCCTTTCCTTCTTTAAGAGAGTAAATTAGTTTCTGAAAAGTCAATTCATTATGAGAAATTTCAGATGAGATGATTTTCTTTTCTTTTAGTCTCACTTTAAATTTCAATATATATATTTAAATAGAAGCAATAAACTAGAGAGGGTGTTTCTTGAAAAGACAATGTTTTAATGGCCACCCAAACAGAATAGAATGTGCATTGGTGGGGAGTGATCCTTCTTAGTATGTTACTGATAAATATAACTTGGACTTCCTCTTACTTATTTGTGGTTCTACTGACTTCTTTTCAAATGTAAGAGTAATGTACTTTTTCTTTAAAGGAACTTGGCTATTCTTTTAATTTCAGGTAAAGCTCCTTTTCCTAACTCTCATCTTATTTCTACTGACTCACTTCCTCTTTGATATTCATATTTCACATGTTCAAATTGAGGCATACTATTCCCACTCCACAAACTGAATCTCCTGCCAACTTCCCTGTCTCTTAATAATTGTACCCTAAGAGCCAAGGGTTGAAACACTGAGTCATCTCTCATATCCATTTCATCAAAATAGATGATATTGTCTTCCTCCTTCTCAATCCCACTGGAAGTTTAATATTTTTCATAAAATAATGTCATGGAATTGCCACGGGCCTCTGGAATTCTAATTTTGTCTTCATTGGAATCCATCAAATTTGTCACTACCAGGCTAGAGGATTTACACTTAATGAGTGCCTGCTCTGTCCCTGTCATTGTACATGTTACCTGCAGTGTCAAATTTGTTCATAAGATAGGTAAAGTGATTGTTTTGTAGGTGAAGATGCTAAAGTTTAGAGACAATTAGAAACTTCTTCTGAGTAAGAAAATACAAGGAGCAGTTTCAGCATTCAAATCTTGTACAAGTTCATGTTCTTTTTCTAGCATATGTGTTTCAACTGTTGTCATTTCAGTTTTCTGTTCTGAAACTTTTAGTAACTCCCTGTTACAAACTGTCAGGTCTTTATGATCTGGATCTTTTGCAGTTTACATAATCAATTCTCAAATTCATTTAAATACAGCCTGTTACATGAACTATGCTTGTTTCCATCTCTTGCCTTTAATTGTTTCCCTCTTCTGGAAAATTCTCCTTTGTTTCTTGTGTCTCTATAAACCCAGACAATCCTTCAAGCTTCAGTTTCTCTTCCTATGAGAAGCAATACATTACTGAAGGCCTTTTATGATATCCTGCATTATAACAAGCTATAGAGGAACTACATCAGTGAATAATCATTTGGTAGAGCAGAATTGGAATTTACTTTGCAATCCAAGACTCAAACTTTCACTCTGGCAATTTACTAGTGGTCTAATTTCTCTGAGCTTTAGTTTCCATTTCTATAAAATGGGAATAATGCCTAACTTAGAACCTTTTTCTGAGAATTAAATAAAGGAAGTAAAGTACCTAGAAGTTATTAAATAAATTGAAAATTCAGTAGACATATTGAGGGTCATCCATGTCCAGCCATTAAGTTAATAGGCTGGGATGGCTATGGAATTAATGTTAATTAATGTTAATAAGACCAGTCTATAGGCTAATGGAAACACAAAAAAACATTTTTCGTGAGACAAGTGCTATTAAAGAGTACAAGGAGGCAAAAGAAAGATAACTAGACTTAAAGGAGCTTTGGGGAAATAAATAATGCATGTTAAGTAGAACAGTGTTTTTCGACTATGATATCTCTAAAAGAATTTTGAAAAAATCACAATCCACTCCTGGTACCTTTTGTCTTTGGGTAACCCTGAAAATAAAGCCAGCAACAAGCCTTGAGTGCACTTAGCTTATTCGAGAGACTATCCAAGGAAGTCAGAGTGAGAAGAAAGGAAAAGTAAGGGAGGGAGGGGAAAAGTTATATAAATACGCATAATTGAGGACACTGCTATGAGCAATGGGGCTTTGATTCTTCAACTTGAAGTTCATAAATTTATACAATTGCAAAGGATGTGATTTCCAACTTGTAAATATTGACATTAAATTTAACCAGTTACATCATTTTAAAAATGTATACTTAGAATATGGATGTAGTTTTGCTGCTTACCAACATCTGTTTTAAAAATACATGAGCAAGCTCTTCTTTAACATTTATAAATTTACATATTTTATATTCTCTTTTCTGCCTTCCCCACAGAATGGTATAGTCTATACTTAAAGATCTTTATCATCCTCTAATATTTTTGTCCACAAAAAAAGTGCATTGCAATTTAAAAATGTATAGGCTTCTTAATAGAGTATCAAAACACACAAAGCAAACACTAATATCACTGAATAGATAAATAGAAAAATCTACAATTATGGTTAAAGATTCAACCCTCCTTTAGTGCTAACTGATAGAACAAGTAGACAAAATCAATAAGAATATAGAAGACTTGAACAAAAATGATCACCCAACTTAATTGACATTTATGTAACATTTTATCCAACAACACAAGAACAATTAATGTTCTTTCCAAGTGCATGTGGACCACTCAAAAAGATAGACTATACACTAGACCATAAAACAAGACTCAAATTTTAAATAATTGAAATCATGCATAATATGTTCTCTGACCACAATGCAATTAAACTGGGAATCAATGCCAGAAAGCTATCTGGAAAAATCCCAAAATATTTGAAAATTAAATAACATAACTTCTAAATAATTTATGAGCCTAAGAAAAAGGTTATAAGTAAAATTAGAAAATATTTTTAAATGAATGAATATGAAAACATGCTAAAATTTATTGGAAAACAGCTCAAATAATGTTAGAGAGAAATTTATAGCTTTAAATGCTTACATTTAAAAAGAAAGGGACGCAACTACTGATACAATATTTCATCTGAAGAAACTAGAAGAAAAAGAGCAAATTAAAACCAAATAAGCAGGACAGGAAGGAAATAATGATATATGTTGAAACCAATGAAATACTAAATGTACAAACAATAGGGAAACATCAATATAAACCAAAAAGCTGGTTCTTTGAACGGAGCTAAAATTCATAAACTCCTAGGTAGACTGATCAAAAAGTAGAATGGAGGAGGGAACATTGCAATGTATCCAACAGATAATTTTTAAAAAGGAATATTATGACTACATTTCAATCAATTTAAAGCTTAGATGAAGTGGAAACATTCCTCAAAGGACACAAATTACAAAAGAATAAAAAAAAGGAAAAAGATTAAAGAAATTGAATTTATAATTAAAAATCTTTCTTCATAAACTTCAGGCCTAGATGTAAATTCTATTATATATTTAAGGAAGAAGTAAACTAAATTTTATGTAAACACTGGCAAAAAATAAAAAACATTTAATATCTTATTTTTTGAGACCAACTTTGACATCATGCCAAAACCAGAAAAAGACATCACAAGGAAAGAAAATTACAGACCAATTCATATTCCTCCTGAATATAGACATAAAATCCTTAACAAAATATTAGCAGACCAAATCTAGCAACATACAGTAAGGATAATATATCAAGATCAGGTTGAGTTTTCTCAGGAATATGAAGTTGGTTTACTATTAAAAAATGTAACATGCCAAATCCATAAAAAAAAGTATATGTTAATTAACAAGTATTTTATAAATTTATACATCCATTGATGATTAAAAGTTATCCAAAAGCAAGGAATAGAAAAGAATTTACGTAATTTTGTAAAGGATGTCTGCCAAGAAACTTAATGTAACATGATGGTAAAATCATATTTTCTTCCCTAAGACAAGCAATAAGGCAAGAATGATGTCCACTATCACCACTTCTGCCTAGCACTGAGTTCCTGTCAGTATAATATGTCACTGGACAATAAAGACAGAAAAAGAAATAAAAGGTACACCAATTGGAAAGGAAGAAGAAATATTGTCAGGTGACATGTACATAAAAAGTCTATGAAATCTATTAATACCAAAATGCTACCAAAACTAATATTTGTTTGCATTACCAATGAGCAATTAGAAATTGGAAATTTTTTTAAAAATAGCATTTTCTATGGCATCAAAATATGAATACCTAGGGATAAAATTGAGAAAATGTGCAAGATGTATTCAAAAAACTATAAAACAATGCTGAGAATAATTAAAGACATAAATGAATCAAAAGATATACGAGGATCATGCATTGGAGGACTCCATGTTGCTCAAAAATCAGCTCTCAAACTTGACCTATAAATATAATGCAATCCCAGTTAAAATCCCAGAAAGCTTTTTGAAATAGTAATTATCATAATGCTTCTAAAATTCATATGGAAATGCAAAGGACCTAGAATAGCCAAGGAAATTCTGAGCAAAACGAAGTTGGAGGTAATATAATCTCTGATTTTGAAGCTTATTATAAAGCGACAATAATCAAGACAGTGTAGAAGTGTCATAAAGATAAGAGTTGTAGATCAATGATACAGAATAGAGAATCCAGAAATAGACCTAAAAAATATGGTCATTTGAATGAAAGTTCTGCTGTTCTACATGCTTGTCAGCATTTGGTGGTGTCAGTGTTTTGGGTTTTGGCCATTTAGGTGTATGCAGTGGTATCTTATTTTAATTTGCATGTGGATATCCAATTGCTCCAGTATCATTCGTTCAAAAGACTATCTTTATTTTCCCTTTGAAGGACCTAGATGCCTTTATTGAAAATAATTTAGCCATAATTATGTCAGTTTATTTCTGCACTGTATAGTCTTTTTCCATTAATCTATATGTCTATCCTTATGCATATATCCAACTGTCTTCATTACCATTCCTTTATAGTAAGGTTTGGAATCATGTAGCATAATTTTTCTATGTTCTTCCTTCTTAAAATTATTTTTGTCAATTCTGGGTTTTGTACTTCTATAAAATTTTTAGGATCCAATTATCAACTTCTTTTAAAAACTGCTGAGATTTTGACAGGAATTACACTGAATCTATAGATTAATTGCCATCTTAACAATATTGAATTTTCTGATCTGTTAGCTTGGTGTATTCTTCCATTTGCTTAGAATTTATGCATTTTTTCTCAGCAGTTTTCTTATAATTTTCAGTGTTCAGATTTTGCACTTATTTTGTTAGATTTATTTCTATTTTAATATTCTCAATTATATTTTAAATGGAATTGTTTTCTTAATTTTTAATTTCATTTTCAGATACTTTATTACTAGAGTAGAGAAATAAAATTGTTTATATCTTGTATCCTGTGACATTACTAAAAATCTCTCATTAGTCCTAGAATTTTTATATATTCTCTAAGATTTTCTGTATAGTATATCATGTTTTCTATGAATAAAGACATTTATTTCTTACTAATATGTGTATCTTTTATTATTTCTCATTGCCTTATTGCACAGGCAAGAACATTCAGTACAATGTGAATAAAAGAGGTGAGAGTGGACATTCTTACCCTGTTCCCTTGGGGGAAAGCATTCAGTCTTTCAACATTAAAGATGATGTTATTTGGAAGTTTTTGGTACATGCCTTTTATTAAATTGAAGAACTTACCTTCCATTCTTAGTTTGTTGACAGTTTTTTATTATGAATGGGTGTTGGATTTTGACAAATGATTTTTCGTTTCTGTTGAGATGGTCATATAACTCTTGTATTTTTTTTTTTAATTTGGTTTATTAAATTAATTCTTTTGGAGGTTAAACCAACCTTGCATTCCCAGAATAGACACTCCCATGCCCCAGTCATGATGTATAATCCATTTTTTGTATTGCTGGATTTGACTTGCTAATATGTTGCTAAGAATTTTTGTATCATTTTCATAGGGATATTGTTCTGTAGTTTTCTTGAAATATCTTCATCTAGCTTTGGTACTTGGGTAATACTGGCTTCATTAAATAAATTGGGAAGTATTCTCTTTTCCTCTAATTTCTGAAAGACTTTATGTGAACTTAGCATTATTTCTTCCTTAAATGTTTGGTACAGCTCATCAGTGAAGCCATTTGGGATTGTCATTTTGGGAAGATTTTAAATTACTGATTCAATTTTTTTATTGATATAGGTGATCAGATTTTCAATTTCTTCTTTGAGTTTGTTTTTGAAGTTTGTGTCTTTCTAGGAATTTGTCTATTTCATCTAGTTATCTAATTTGTTAGCATGATGGTTTTCATAATTGTCCCTTATGATTTTTTAAAAATGTATGGTCTGTATTGATGTCTCTTTTATTCTTGATTTTATAATTAGCTGCTTCTTCCTTCCCTCCCTCCCTCTCTCCCTTCCATCCCTCTTTCTTCCTTTGCATCCTTCCTCTGTCCCTTCTTCCCTCCCCACCCTTCTTCCTCCACTCTGCCCCAAAACTCAGCAGTTTACCTAGAGATTTGTCAATTTTGTTATTTTTTTCAAGAAAGTAACTGTTGTTTCATTTTAGTTTTTCTATTATCTTTTATGTTTCCTTCATTCTGCTCTGATCTGAGTTTCCATTCTTCTTACTTTGAATTGTTTTGCTCTTTTAGCTTCTTGAGGTAGAAATTATGATTGCTGATTTTAGTTCTTTTTTAAATATAGATATTTAAAGCTATAAATTTCCCTATAATCAATGACTTATCTGTATACCATATATTTTGATATGTTATAGTTTCTATTTTCATTCAGTTTGAGATATTTTCCAATTTCCATTGTGATTTCTTTATTGACCATGGATTATTTAGAAATGTTTAATTTCTGACTTCTGGTTCCAAAATAGCAGTGTAGAGACAAGCTGACTTCTCTACTTTCCCACAAAAAAATCAAAAACAAATATAAACTGCCAAAATCTTCTCAAGTCACAACCCAAAGCTCAAGTATAAGGATGAGACAGTTTCCAGGACCACAAATAAGCAGAAAAACTACAAGCACATGATAGGAGAACTGGACTTCCACATCCACAACACCTCTCCCTTCCCATTCTGCCAGGCCCTGACTCTGTGGAAAGTAATTCCCTCAACTCCTGGTTCCTATACTGGAAAAAGTAAAATTGATGTGGCCAACCAGCTTCCTCACCTTCTTGGGCTCCCTGGCAGGTCTATCCTTGCCTTATCCCATGGGTATCATCTTGACTGCCTTAAAGGAGAAATATCTAAAAGGCCATGCAAAGACAAACAGGAGAGGCTGAACTGCAATCTCTAGTCTAGAAACTCTGCTCTGTATCTCCACCACAGGACACACCAAATAAGAGTGGCTATAAGAAGTACATTCTTTGGGTCCCCTTGACATCAACCCATAGCCACTGCTGGGTTATCCCACCCTGCTGGGATAATCACTTTGGGACCTCCCCTACCCAGGACAGGCAGTGCTCCCACCATTTACTAGAGCCAAGATGAACCTGGGCTTAATGCACCACCTAGAGCTGAGAAAGCAGTGATCTAGCATTGAAGATTCACTAAGCAAGTATATTTAATAAAAAGCAAAGCAAGCTGGACAGAGAAAACCAGAATAAGTAATCCTTCAATGCAAAGACATAGATATATGAGACCTGTCCAGAAAGTATCCAGCCATTGTTAAAATAATGAGAATGGTTTGCATGACATTGATGTAACCTGGCAGCCAAGGAGAGTAGACTGGAATGCGCATGTGTGAACAATGACGCCTTCACTGTACCAATCAGTGGGGCGCTAGACGCTATTGAGTGAGCGTGTGTACTGTGTGGCTGTCACATTCAAAATGAGCAAGTAGAGCAATGAATCTGTATCAAGTTTTGCGTTAAGCTTGAACATTCCTCTGTGGAAACTATTCGGATGATTTAGAAGGCTTTCAGGGACAATGCAATGAGTGTGGCACAAATAAAAAGTGTGGCACAAATGCTTCAATGATGGTCGAAAATCTGTTGAAAGTGATCCACATTCTAGAAGGCCTGCAACAAGCAGAACAACTTAGAATGTTGAACATGTAAGGTTAAGAGGTGCTGGGAGAACTGTGTGAGGTTCCAAGGTGCCTACTTTGAAGGGGATTAAGGTGTCATTGTTCTATGTACAATGTTTCTTGTATCTTGTATCTTCTTCAATAAATGTCTCTGTTTTTCATATTACATGGCTGGATACTTTCCGGACAGACCTCGTATACCCACAAGAAACATCAACAAATAGGGAACCATGTCCTCTCCAAAAGGACAAAGCAAAAAAAATACCCAGACTGACCCTAATGAGATGGCATTTTGTTAGTTCTCTAACCAAGCATTCAAAATAGCAGTTTTAGGGAAACTCAGTGATCTCCAAGATTAACACAGAAAAGCAATTTAGAAATTTATCAAAGAAATTCAACAAACAGATCAAAATAATAAAACAAACAAATCTTGGAACTGAGAAGCATGTTTGCTGAACTGAGATACTCTTTGGAGCTTCTCAACAGCAGAATGAACCAAGCAGAGGATAGAATCAGTGAGCTCAAAGACTGGCTATTTGAAAATACACAGTCAGAGGACAAAAATGAAAAAAGAATGAAGAAGAATGAAGGCCACTTGCAAGATACAGAAAATTACCTCCGAAGACCAAATATAAGAATTATTAGTGTTCAAGACAGAGATGAACAAGAGCAAGGGTTAGAAAACTTATTCAAACAAATAACAGAAAACTTCTCAAAACTTGAGAAAGATAAAAATATCTGGCTACTGGAAGGTCTTTAAGCACCAAGCTGATTCAACCCAAATACGGCATTTAATAATCAAACTCTCCAAGGTCAAGAACAAAGAGAAAGATCCTAAAAGCAGCCAGACGAAAGAAGCAAATAACATAAAAAGGATCTTCAATTCATCTGGCAACATACTTTTTAACAGAAACCCTACAACCAAGAGGAAATGGAACATTTTCAAAGTACCCAAAGGAAAAAAATGGCAACCCAAGAGGATTGGGGAGAGAAGATGTAGCTCAGGTGTAGATTATAGAGGTGCTGGAGCCTGCTGGGGACCTCACGGAGGAAAGCTGTGAAGCAGAGAAGGAAGAAGATAAAGGAAAAAGGATATTGGTGAGGATCAAACCCAGAGAGGCTCGGAGCCCATTGAAGGGATAAGGGTGGAGCCCTCTCTCCCTCCCATGCACCTTTGGTGACCAGTGGGCTACCAAGCTTCTTGGAGACTTTTCCACCCCCATGAGCCCAGTCATGGCAACAAACACAGAATAGTGGGGAGAACTTGCATAATCCCAGAGCTTGGACATTCCTGTGTGAGGTTCCCCTCCAAGGAGAAGGGGACTCACTACCATGTCATCCCTCTGCTCCTGAGGTTGCTAGCCAGTCTGCCTTCTCTCCACCTTTCACATCTTCTTATGTTTGTTTCACATACAGTGTCCACGGTTTTAGCTATAATTAGTAGGAGGGATAGGGACAAGTATTTTTACTCCATCTTTCTGGGCAGGGAAATCAAGTACCAGCAATTTTTATTATTGCCCTGGCAACCGAGAAGGAGGAAATATAGCTTTGGGTCACTGTGTATGTGGGAGAGGAGGAGAAGCTGTCCACAGCAGTAGCTTGGGATGCAGCAATATGGTGGCAGGCTGGAGTCAGGAAGAAGTCACTGGTAAGCAGTTCCCTGTGGCAGGTGACAGCTGATGAATGAACGTTGGAATCAGTAGTGTCTGATGATCCATTTGAAGCAATTTCCTTCTCTGTATTCCAGTTACTCAGCATTTCCTCCCAAATCTTTAGTAAGCACTGATTGTATGCAGCACCTAGTAGCACAGAATGAGGGAGATGAAGATGAATGTTATGCAGCTGTGTTTGGGGCTACAGAGAGTGAGAAAGGTGGTGCGTCCAGTGATGAAGGGCCTGCCAGAGTGATGGAGGCCTGACTCATTAGCATCTGCTGAAGACAGAGCAGGACATTGCCAGGTAGAGTCACCGCAGGAGCCTCATGGTCTCAGGGGTCAGTGGAGAGGCAGTGAAAGCAGGGACAAGTAGCTGAGTCATTATGAGAAAGAGAGTTTTGTGGTGGAGGAGGTGACACATCGGCTTGGTTTACACGAAGCTCACCGCTCTGTTGCTGGGGTGAAGAGAAGTACCTCTCCTCTTGCGTGTGGAGGGAAGCTCTTTGCATAGATTCTGAAAGAAGCTTGTGCAGTTCTGGCCCCCGGAGTGCTCTTGCTCCTACACACTCCAGACCCCTTGCTCTTCTCCAGGCGGGGTCTGAAGTGGAGTCAGGTCACGGGCCTGCCATTCCTTTCCCTCCAAGTGCTCTTCACTCCAGCGATACCCTAGCCTGCTTCATGGACCCTGACTCGGAGTTCCTAAAGCATCAAACCCAGTGGAGCAGGGACGCTCTTGGCATGGGCCTGGGCAGTTGCTTCCCGGGAGCCAGGCCAGCAAGAATGACTTAGCACCAGCCAACCCGCGCAAGCTGGGCACATGCATTTCGGGGCAATGGGAAGCATAGAGAGTGGGATTTGTGATAAACCTCTAACCACATTCCACTTTTTCTAAGACTCGTTTGCTTTAGAAACCTAGAAATGGAGAAACGAGGGGCTGCACAATGCTATGCTTATTATGTTCCTGGAGTGGGAAGGCTGCTGCTGGGTTTCCACAGCACGGGGTGACCTTGGCCCACACAACAGGGCAGCAGACAGTCAGGCAGGGGGAGTCCTTCCCCTGTGCCTCCTTGTACAGTAAACACCAGCACATCTCCCTAAATCACCTTTGCCTACCATCTAAGTCTTAATCTAAATTGTTATCTCCTACTCCCCAGGGTGAACTCATCCCTCTGCCCATGGAGCCTGTGGAGCACGTGTATGGTGAGTCTCCATCCCAGCTGTGAGGGCTGTATTTCAGAGGAATGTCCCTGCGGCTGGTGAAGAAGCCCCAGGGAGGGTCAGTGGGCAGGGAGGCTGCTGTGGTTGGCTAGTCCAGAGTGGGGGGCCTGGAGATGGTGGGAGGGGCAGACCCAAGAAATGAGAACGAGCGGACTTGAGGGGAGAGCTAGGAAGCGCTCAGGGCTGTCGGCACAGAGACAGCCAAACGTCAGTGTCCAGAGACGTGTGGATGAGCTTGGTTTGGGACGTGTTGAATTTGAAATGTCCTCAGCATGGTCCTGAGCTCCACGAAGAAGTCTGGCTGAAGACTGAGCTAGAGAGAGATTTGTGATGAACAGAAAGGGTGTGCAGAGCAGAGGTTCTCGCCTGGCTTTAATCCCACACCCTGGAACTTAAAATGACTATTGTGTTTTACTTTCATAGTTGTATCATGAACTTAATAATGATGACAGTAGCTGTTACCAGCTGAGTTGTGTCCCTCCAAAATTCATATATTGATTTCCTACTCCCAGTACCTCAGAACGTATCTGTATTTGGAGAAAGGGTCTGTAAAGAGGCAATTAAGCTAAAATGAGTTCACTAGGGTGGGCTCTAAACCCATAGGACTGGTGTCCTTATTAGAAGAAGAAATTAGGACACAGACACACAGAGAGGAAATGCCATGTGAAGACACAGGGAGAAGACGGCTGTCCACAAGCCAAGGAGAGAGGCCTCAGACGACACCAACCTTGCACACATGTCGATCTCTGACTTCCCGCCTCCAGAACTGTGAGAAATGAATTTCTGCTGTTTAGTCCCCCAGTCTGTGATACTTTGTGATGGCAGCCGGAGCAGACTAATGCAGTAGCCAATCCTGGGTACTTATTATATGTCAAATACTGTCTTAAGCACTTTACGTATTTTCACACATTTAATAGTCAGAGCAACCCCATTCGTAGTAGGCGGTACAGTCCATTGTGCAGCAGCTGTACTGGCCCCTTCGGCTCCCCCAGGTGGGGGGGTGCACCCCCCACACACCCAACCTGTCCTCTTGTCCTCTCCTCTCCCTGGAGCAGTAGTCCTCCAGGTTCTTAGGTCTCCACCCCAACCCCATGCCATGCTCAGCAACATGTCCTAGTTGCCTGCAAGCCCCTCCCCCTACCTGTCACCAGCCACTGCCCTGCGGGTTGTTCTTCTGTACGCTTGTCATTACCTGGCACGATGCCATCGGCAAAATAAGAAAGTCAGTAATGGTAATAACTGCTAGCATGTAATGGGCATGTACTCTTCAATGTCTCCTCTGTTTGCCTACAGTCACCCTGACGAGTAAGGACACATCGTCATTCTCTTTATAACTTTGCCTTTTAGAGACAGAGGCTGGGGCTCAGGGAGAGTAGGTGAGTTTTCCCAGGTCACACAGGAGCAGGAGTGAAGGAAGGATGCGGGTTTGCTAGGAGAAGCTGCACTGCTACTAAGGCTTTCTGTGGAAGGCACAGTGCCTGTTCTCGGTGGGTTGGCAAAGTCTGAAGTCCTGGGACAGACAGGAAAGGAATGTAAATACGAGAATGAACGTGTGTGTGTATTTGGCTTTTATCGCAAAAATTCTTATTTTCTATATTAATGAAGGCAAGATTTTGTCTGTTTTTTCTCTACCATATCCTCATTGTCTAAAATAAGCACCTGCTATTGTTGGACTCTAAAAAAATATTGGAGAAAGGAAAAAAGGATTGAAAGAAGGAAGGAAGGAAAGAAGGAAGGAAGGGAGGAAGGAAGGAAGGAAAGGAGGGAGGGAGGGAGGGAGGAAGGAAGGGAGGGAGGGAGGGAGGAAGGAAGGAAGGAAGGAAGGGAGGGAGGGAGGGAGGGAGGAAGGGAGGGAGGCGCTGAGGGAAGGAGGGAGGGAGGAAGCAAAGAGGAAGGGATTGCTCTTCTCCCACAGTGGGCCTGAGCCTGTCACCCCCAAAGCCATAGAGCTTTGACCTTTGCCTGTGAAGAATTTGAACCCACCCACCCAATGCTCCCCACAGTCTAGACAAGGTTCTGGTGCCCCACTGGCCACACGAGTGTCCTCAGAGGGAGCAGACGCAGGTGGAGGGAACTCCTTGTGACCAGCAGAGAAAACAGGGTGGGGCACAGCCTGACCAAGTGCCCGTGGCTGGGGGCAGAGCCAGGGACAGCAGCAGCTCTATAAAGGCTCCCTGGCTACAGCATCTCCGGAGGGCTGTGGCTTCTACCCCTGCATCCCAGGAAGGGGCCAGGAAAATGGCCCTGGTCCTGTGGGTCTTCAGCCTGCTGGGCTCAGCCTGCTTAGTGTCGGCCAACATCTTTGGTGAGTTGTGAGGCTGTGGAGTCAGGGGTGGGGAGGGAGCTCCAGTGTCAGCCAGGCTCTGCCCCGGGGCCTTTGAACATGTGCAATTTAATTTGATCCCCCAAATGCCCAGATGTTTAGTATTTGCTCTTTCTTCTTCAGATGAAGAGACAGAGGCTCAGGGAGGTGAACTGAATTGCCTGAGGTCACAGAGCTAGTGGTTGGTGGAGGAGAGATGGGAAACCTGATCTTCCTAATTCAATCCTAGCTCCCTTCACCCCACCCTGTTAGCGGGGTTTGGTGTTGACGTTGGCTTTTTATCCTCCTAGCTATCCCAAAGTCTGGGTCATCTATGCAAGGTATTTATGAAGTAGCTAGCAGGTAGTAGAAAAACTAAACCTACCTGTGCAGTGAAATAGACCTGAGTTTTATCCTGGGCTTAGCCACTTAGCCGTGGGACTTTTGGCAAAGTGCTAAGCTTCAGTTTCTTCATAAAAAAGGAAGGAAACAACACTTGTACCTTATGATGCAGTTGTGATTTCTGAGTAAGATCTTGCATGTTACATGGGTTTTCCATGTAATGCAAGTACGTTATTAACTAATTTGTATTCCTACTGTGTGCCAGGAAGGTGCTACGACTGCAGGGAGTGGCTTGATACATTCAAGGACAACATCCTTAGGGTGTTCTGACCTAATCCAGTAGCGCACGGGGAGTGAGTGGGGGATGTGCAGTCCCCAGGTGGGATTTGAAATCCTTTTCTTGCCAACTGTGTGACCCTGGGCAGTTACTTTCACTGCCTGAGTCTTGGTGCCATGTGAGTGACATGGAAATGTTACCTGTCACCTCTCGGGGGAGTGCTGAGCATTAAATGAGCTAATGTCACACTTGGAGAAGTGCACCTGGCTGCCAAGTGCAAGTTAGGCTGTGACAGGTAATGACGATGCTGCTGGAAAGGCATCTGTCCCCCTCAGAGCCCGTCCCTGCCATTGGGGCCTGGGCCACACTCTCCTCTGATGAGCCCTCCCTTCCCCAGAGTACCAGGTGGATGCCCAGCCACTTCGTCCCTGCGAGCTGCAGAGGGAAAGGGCCTTTCTGAAGCAGGCGGACTACGTGCCCCAGTGCTCCGAGGATGGCAGCTTCCAGTAAGTCTGATGTCACAGAGGACTCTCAGGGGCCTCAGGTGCCCTACAGGGACAGACTCTCAAGGTCCCAGGGTGCCTTCTCCCTTCTTCCTGAGCTAGCCCTTTCAACCCCTCTGTGCACACGAGACCTGGCTGCTGTTGTTTGGAGGTGCCCCTCTCAGTTTCCCAGGCTAGTGAGCACTGGACAATCTGCCCGAGCGAACCCCAAGCCATATGCCATCTTGCCCTGCCCACTGCCCACAGCCCTTCCTGCTCTTCCTGCCATCACTGTTACCGTGATCATGATTGCTTTAATAGAAGGTGTCTGTGGTGGAGGAGTGGTCAAATGGTCTGTGCCTTGGCGCCTCCCCTCCCTTTAGTATCCTCTTGAGAAGTTGGGGCGGAGGGAGGCAGAGGCTGGCGACCTCCCTCCCACCCTGCCCAGGCCAGCTCTCTGGGCCACTGGGCTGCTGTCTCCTCAGTGAGCTCCTCTCTGAAAGGGGTTTCCCCGCTGCCCTAACACAAACTGGGGTCCTGAGACTCTCTGCAGAAAGTGTGGTGATAATCTAAACAACTCTTCTCTGGAGGATAGATAAGAATCCTTTGTAACGTGCCTTCAGTGGAAATTTCCCCATGCTATTCCAGGGGAACTCCGTCTTTGTGACTGTTCTGGGAAACATCTGTGAACCCCCCCCCATGCCACCCCGCTATCTTATATACACTCTTAATATGCCCGACTTCCCACGAGCACAAAGAGGTGCTGCTTGGATCTCTGAGGATTTGGGAGCAGCAAGGAAGGAGCTAACGAGGGTTCTCACTTCGCCAGCCTTATTGAGGTTCCTAGTCTCATGTCTCTCATTCCAGCCACTTGCAGTGTCACACCTGCCCAGCCCTCAGGAGGCTTTGCATATGCTGTTCCCTTTACCTGGAACCCCTTTCACCTTCTTACGCCCCCTGACCATCCTGCAGGTCTCAGTGCAGCCATCACTTCCCCTGGGAACCAACTCCTCAGCCTGGCCTGATCCTCCACGCCCACGTGCTTCCCAATATAACCTGCTGCCATGGCCTCGCTGGGTCCCCCACACCCTATCCTCATAATGAGGGCCCTGCCTTTACCCTCTGCAGCCTCATAACCACCAAGGGCACTGGGTAGATGTGGCTGGAGCTGTGCGTTCCAGGTGGGGCACTTGCTTCGGGGCTGGCAGGCCAGGTGGCCGAGGCGGGAGTAGGTGCAGGTGTCGGCCAGGCAGGAAGACATTGCCTTTCCTTTCAAAGTCAGCCGCCCCCTCCACCCCACCCTCTCCCCAATTTAAATAAGCTAAAGCTTGGAAGAATGGAAAGGAAGAACGAAGGTGACCTGGGCTGGAGCCCGGGTGTGGCTTTGGGACCCATCACAGTGTCACCTGCTGTGTCTCTCCTCCTCAGGACTGTCCAGTGCCAAAACGACGGCCGCTCCTGCTGGTGCGCGGATGCTGACGGCACGGAGGTCCCGGGCAGCAGGCGGCCCGGCCGGCCAGTGGCTTGTGAGTGTGAAGGGGGCACCAGCTGGGACAGGAGGGGCCTTGCTAGGATGATTCGGATCCGGAAATGCACACTGGGCTTGGGTGGGTGACAGTCAAGTCTCTCCTGGGCGGCTGACTCCTCCTCTTTGAATGAGAATGGCCCTTAAACACCAGGCAAGGCCCTATTTCCTACAGGACCTCTGTCACAATCAAATGGGACGATAGAGTTATTTGTTCAGCAAATAGCTACCAAGTCCCTCCCATGTGCCAGGCACTGTGCCTGGTGCTGAGAAAACAGTGGTGAACAGACATTAGAGTCCCCTGAACTCAGAGAGTGGCCATGGAAACAGGAAATGCTTTCTCAATGTAGTGAGAGGAATTTCTAATATTTGGGACTTGGGTAAAACCATCCAGTTACATACAATATGGTGAGTAGTCAAAGAAACACAGTCCCCATTTAAAGCATGTCATAACCCTAAAACAAAGGTCAACTTAAGCCAATCACCTTAAAATGATGAAATCGAGCCTAAAACCAAAGCTATTCTTTGATGGGTAAAAGCTCAGTTTGGGGCACTGGTTTTATGTGGCCGGCGTGGCTGTCAAGGGGTCAGGCTGGCTCTCCACAGTCTCCTGCTGCATGGACGTGGCTGTCACGCACCCTCACTGGGCTGCAGTTCCTCCTCTGTGACATGAGTGTAGGATCTGCTTATAGTGACGTTGTGAGGATTCAAAGCCCACCTAAACACCAGGCACGTGGTAGGTATTCAACAGGTGCAATCACTGTTAACGTCTTAGTTCTTTGTGTACTATAAAGGAATACCTGAGGTGTGGGAATACATAAGGAGAAGAGGTGTCCTTGGCTCACGGCTCTGCGGGGTGTATGAGAAGTACGGGCACCAGCATCTGCTCCTGGCGGGGGACTCGGGCTGCTTCCACTCACGGAGGAAGGGGAAGGGGAGCTGGGAAGTGGAAGCAAGAGAGACGGGGAGAGCTGCCAGGCTCCTTTTAACAACCACCTGCCCTGGGAGCTGACAGAGACCTCACTAGCCTCCGAGGGAGGGCATTGATGTATTCTGGAAGAATCCGTCCCCATGACCCAAACACCTCTCATTAGAGCTCACCTCGAACACTGGGGGTTGAATTTCAATAAGAGATTTGGAGGGGACACATATCCAAACTATGGCATCCCACATCCCTCCCTCTCGTGCACCGGGAAGCAGACAGCTGCATCTCGACCCTGCAGAGAAGGAGAGCGAGGCCCACAGAGTGCAGCGGCTTCCCCAGGGTTATGCAGCGAGCAGGTGGAAAAGTCTGGATACAGACAGGCTCTGGGAAGGCCAGGCCTGGACTCTGTTCCCACCTCCCCTCTGCAGCGCCAGGGCTGTGGGGTGTATGGCTGATTGATGTGGCACAGTGACATTGCCCTTCTCTGACTCAGTCCACGAGGTGCTAGGACAGTCTGAACACGAGGCCTGAGACTGCTACCAACTCACTGAGTGTCTTCGGGCTGGTTGTGTCCCTCTCAGCTGTGTCCCTTGGGGAGAGAGCGCGAGTCTCCGGGGGTCCAGCCCCCTGGAAGTTTCCAGGCAGCACCACTTGACACTGCTGTTTGTGCCCGCAGGTCTGTCGTTCTGTCAGCTGCAGAAACAGCAGATCTTGTTGAGTGGCTACCTCAACAGCACGGCCACGCCCTACCTCCCTCAGTGTGGGGACTCGGGGGAGTACACTCCCGTCCAGTGTGACGTGCGGCGCGAGCAGTGCTGGTGTGTGGACGCGGAGGGCATGGAGGTGTACGGGACCCGCCAGCGGGGCAGGCCCAGGCGATGTGAGTGTCACTGAGCACCAGCCCCGAGAGGAGGGGAGGGGGCGCAGCTTTCCTCACTGAATAAATCAAAATGTTCAGGGCCCCCTGACACCATGGGCAGAGAGCTCGGCCCCTCGATGGGGAAAACGAAAGCGTTATGACGGAAGGTTTTATTACTTCTAGTATTTCCATTTGGTAGACAATCCGCACGCACTGCTGATCATCGGATGCAAAAGCCGGATTTAAATGAGTGTTTGCAAGTCTCCTGTACAGACCTTACTCACTCTTTGGGCCTCTGACTATGTGATGGTGGTCCCGTAAGATTTACGTGAGGTTGAAAGATTCCTGTGCCCTAGTGATGTCTGGATGATCCTGACCTGTGTTGGCCAACACGGGGCGTGTGCGTTCGGGTCTTAGTTTTTTACGAAAAAGTTTAAAAAGTAAATAAATAAAAAAATCGAAAAATAGCAAATAGCTTGTAAAATAAGGATATAAAGTATTTTTGTACAGCTATAAAATGTGTTTGTGTTTTAAGCTAAGTGTTATTATGAAAGAGTCAAAAAGTTAAAATAAGTTTATAAAGTAAAAAAGTTACAATAAGCTAAGGTTAATTTATTATTGAAGAAAGAAAAATATTTCTGATAAATTTAGTGTAGTCTAAGTATACAGCATTTATAAAATCTGCAGTACTATACAGTAATGTCCGGGGCCTTCACATTCACTCACCACTCACTCACTGACCACCCAGAGCAACTTCCAGTCCTGAAAGCTCCATTCATGGTAAGTGCCCTATATAGGTGTACCTATTCTTTTATCTTTCATACTATTTTTACTGTCCCTTTTCTATGTTTAGATGCACAAATACGTACCAGTGTGTTACAGCTGCCTACAGCACTCAGTACAGTAACATGCTACACAGGTGCATAGCCTAGGAGCAATAGGCTATACCACATAGCCAGGGTGTGTACTAGGCTACGCTGCCTGGGTCTGTGTAAGCACACTCCACTATGTTCGCACAATGATGAAGTCGCCTAATGATGCATTTCTCAGAGCGCATCCCTGTCGTTAAGCGATGCTTGACTATATATGCAGCTTGACTGCAGAAACATATGCACTCACTCAGAGAGAAGAATTTAACATTTTTTTTCATTAAAATGTTTAGGTCCGAGGAGCTGTGAAATAAGAAACCGTCGTCTTCTCCACGGGGTAGGAGACAAGTCACCACCCCAGTGTTCTGCAGATGGAGAGTTTCTGCCTGTCCAGTGCAAATTTGTCAACACCACGGACATGATGATCTTTGATCTGGTCCACAACTACAACAGGTGAGGAGACCGAGGCTGCACAGCTCACATGTTGAGCAGGGGGCTCGTGTATGTCATACACACGGCACGAAGACCAATTAGGAGCTGCCTTACTCTCTTACTCTGCTGCTGGGCATCTGAATTACTGCAGCATTTTTAACAAAGCAAACTGGCAATTGCTATTAAATTAAAAATATGTGTACCTGCAGCCAACCCATGGAAATGTAAAATACCACGATGTGAAGACATATGTACGAGGGTGTTTACTGTATCGTTTGCAACTGTAGCATAAAACTGGGGAACGCCGTGACTGTGAAAAGGCGGATAACTGAATAAATGTGTATCGCCATAAATATTTATGCAGCCATTAAAAAGAATGCATTAGAGCTAGAACAGTTGACTTGGAGAGGGTTCCACAGTATGTTATAATAATATGATTCAAGATACAAAGTGCAGATAATACAATATACTGCGATTTACTTTTTTGTGTGTGATTTTATAAATCAGTTTATTAGCTAAGGCAGATATTAATAATATGACACTGATTCATTAATTAATATTTATAAAACACTGATGTCTGAAAACATTAGAAAGTGAAAAAGTGTTATTACTTTTTGAAGCTCCTAGTAACTATTAACCCTTTTGGTTTGTTAGGTGTTTTTTACATACAAAGGGAAAGGAAGATTTTCCCAGAATTTTAGGGAAATAGTGCTTTTTGACCTAAATTATCTTTTCATCCTCTTGCATGTATAAAAAGATGCCCTAGAGGTCATCATATGATTGGTATCAAATACAATATTGTTTGAGCAGCATCCATATTGAAAGATTAGTAAATCACTAAATATGTAAGGGATGCTTAGGAAAAAGCAAGATTTTTTTTTTTTACAACTAAGAACAAACAAGTAAAAATATCCTTTGTATATGCCTATACAATTATATGATGATGCTGGTGTCTGCACAGGACTAAGTGGGCTCCAAAGCCAATGTGAAGTGGCACACACTGCGTCGTTATGATGGGCTGCTTTGAGGGTCAGGGCTGTTCTGCAGAAGGAAGAGTGGGCAGAAAGGGGTCAGCAGAAAGGGACAAAAGACAGCATTCCAGAAGCATTGGTGTCATCATATTTATGAAGTTTTGTAAACTGTGTGTATGTGTGCACTTACAAGTAACTTTAAAGATTTAAATAACATATTTAGAAAGGAAGCTGCATTAAAGATCTTGGCCCCAATAGCTAGGTAGCTTCTGGTTATCCAAGACGACTACTTCACTATTGTAAAGGGCTCATGCAGACTTCAGATGCAATTGAATGATTCTGAGTAAACATAAATAAGAATACTAGTCTGCAAATGCTGATATGAATTCTCTTGGACAGTTTGAGCCTCTGCGTGGCTGGCTTCTAAAACAACCAGTCTCTTTCCCCGTGTGAGGGAGGAAATTCTCATGGGCTGCGCCAGGAGGAGTCTCAGACTAGCAGCCTGTACGCAGGATCTGTTCCTTAGACAGGTTTTGTTGAGCTGCATAATATTTTTTTAACTTGGATTTTTTATTAGGTTATACCCTATGAAATTTCTATTTTTGTAGATAAAAAAATAGTAGGACATGTGAAGTTTTATATGTTCAACCTAAAACACTAAATTCCGAATTCTTGATTTCAAAGAACAAGGGTGGGAGGCTGCGCGCATTCACTCATGGCACCAAGAAACTGGGGTTGCACTGCCCTTTTTGGACCAAGGGCACACCCGTCTGTGCCCTGGGTCCCTCTGTGCTCTGTTGTCATCCCCCTACCCACTCCACCCATCTGCATTACCTGCCCGGTCCGGTAGCGCTTACTTCTGTGACCTGCATTCTGCCTCTGCCACTGCTTAGAATGGTGGCCTGGCCACTTACTCCCTCAGAGCCTCAGTGTTCTCATCTGGGAAATAGACAACAATGTCCGCTTATTAGGCCATAGTGAAGATTCAATGAGACCCCATATATGAAACCATTGCAAAGTGACAAAATTGTAAATTATTCTACATCTGTAGGGAATTCTCATATATTGTCCAATTTTGGCAAATGTAGGTTGTAGGTTAGATCCGCCCCCCGCACCTCCCCGCCCCCCGGCCCCAGGCCTAGAGAATGGCCTGCCTGTGAACACATATAAATCTCCAACAGCCAGATTCACTGAATACTCATGGATGCAAACTGATGTGTTCTCAGTTTGAGTTCAGCTGAGTACTTACCATATACAGGGAATTTTACATCTTTTTATTTACTTTAATACTTACAGAAATAATTTGATAATTGTAGTCTCTAATATAAATATGAGGACTCTGAAACACAGAGGTTAAGGAACTCACCCTAGGAGGCATAGTTAGTGGGTGCTAGAGCTGTCTGGCTCCTTTTACTAGATCACACTACTGTGATTCATCTTTGTTGCCATACAGTGTATAGTACAGAGCTTGCACTCAGTAGGTCTACAATCAATGCTTACAGAATAAATAGGTGAATGCATCTAAGAACTTTTAGGGTGCCATGTTGAGGTTGAGGCACAATTCACAGATACTTCCACCAGAGGGCAGTCGAGTTAAATGCAAAAGTTTAGCACTAAGCATCCATTGTTTAAAACAAACACACAAAAATTTACTCCTGAAATGGGATCCTTTTCTTTTTTGTAAGCAAGCATGTCTCAGAGCAAATTCTGGTTTAGGAAGGTCATGGGAAGGGTTGGATGGTTGGTTACTGGAAGCCGAGCTGTAATCAGGGATTTTCTGATGCTTATGTAGACCTGGATGGTCTCAAGCCCAGTGACTCCTCTGGGCAAAGTGCCACGTGAAGAGTCTAAGCTTAGCACCTAGGGTTGCCAGATAAAATACAGGACAGCCAGTTACATTTGAATTTTGGATAATCAAAGAGTATTTGTTTAGTGTAGGCAATTCCCCAATATTGCACCAAGCATTTTAAGCCTGGGATGGGGGTAAGGTATATCCTAATCACCCTTGGCCTTGGATTTCAGAAAGAATGAAGTGGGGTAGGGGAGGAGCAGAGTGGGTGGGTGCTGGGAGGCTAGTCCAGGTGAGAGACAGTGATGTGCAGTAGGTGATGGGGAGGACAGCTGGGAGGTGGGAGAATTATTTACCAGGTGGAATTCACAGAGCTTGGTGAATGAATATACATGGAGGGTGAGGGGAGGGGAGAGTTAAGGATGACTCCCAGGTCAGTTCTAGATGGATGGTCGAGGATGAGTTTGGAAAGGAAAAATGACAAAGTTTACAAAGTTGGTTTTGGAATGTTGAATCTGAGGGTATTTCTTTGGGACACTCAAATAGGGAAGTGGCCTAAGGCAGTTGACTTACTTCCCGGGGGCCACGGGAAGGCTGAAAGTCTGTGGGCAGCTCATTTGACAACCTGTTGTGAGTTCTTAATGTGCTAGGTTATGATTTGCACTGGAACTTGGCCATAGAGCTTGTGCATTTGAAGTAGGTCCTTTTGACCTTGAAGAACCCCACTGCTCACTACATCTATTTGGCTGGTAACTTCTAAAGTACCATGTCATGATGGAGAGTAAGCTTTGCTAGTCCTTTCTGATGCATGCCCTATCTCTCACAATGCCCTGGCCCAGCCGCAGGTTTTGGCCAAGCAGATTATAGGTAAAAGTCTTAGGAACCTTTAAGCAGGGCTGATGTCGTTACTAAGATTTTAGTGATCTGACTTAAAATTCAGTTAATTGGCTTCTTTATCAACCCTTGTCCTTTGTGACTAAACTCACTCAAACTTTTTAGTAAACGTTCTCACCGCAAACCCCTTAGCCACCCATGCTACCCAGATTGTCCCGTGGGAAGGGTCAGATGCATCTTAATACATGGCGAAGGCGCATTGTAAATGCAACATAGAAGGGATTGCAAGGAGAAATCAGGTACTATGCTAGGCTACAGCCCCTCCACAAAGGAGTACCCACTCTGGAGCAGGAGAAAATCAAATAAATGGCTAATTTATTAATCAACGATTAGATTTCTGGAGGGACTTCCCATGGAGATGCTAGAGGATCTCACTGAGCCCAGAGACATGCTCTGCACAGGAACAAGACCAGATGCCTGGTGGAGACCAGTGCTTCACAGTCTTGTCAGTAATTTCCCTGCCTGTAGGCTGGGTGCAAGCTCAGAAATGCCATCACCTGCCCCTCCACTGGCATTTTCTTTCTTGAGGACTCTTCTATGATCACCCGGAGAGTTTGCTTTTTATTCAACAAAAGGCAAGCATCCTTTTCCACTAGACAAAATACATACCATGTTTTATTTTTATTAAATATTGCATTGATTTTATCTTCCTTCTTTCTTGCAATTTTCCCAGAACAGGATAAAAGTGGAAATTAGAGGAAATCATGAGGAAGTCATGATGATAAGGGTAGCAAATAATAGTAAGCAAGGCCAAGATAGACCCACCGTTCTATGAAGTTATAACAGATGTGCGAGGCTGCGTGTTTGTCTCTGAGCTCCCTATATGACCAGAGAAAAGAGAAAATAGTCTAAGTTATTTGGTTTCTACCAGATAAAAATAAGCTGCTTTCTCAAGGAATGCAATTTTTTCTTCTGTTGAGGATGAAGGCGACTCTGTTCCTCTGGTCCTCATAAAGGGGATAATACCATGTGCCAGAGGGACCTACATGACATGACAATTTCCCGCCGCCAACAAGAGCATCAGTTTCTTAAGGCCGGGGCCTGTGAGAAGTGATGGGCACAGCGTTTTCACGAACTGTACTTCAGTGACTGAGATCTTGGGTCCTGGCATTTTCTACCAGACTTGTTCCTCCCTCCCTGACTACCAATCTCTCAGGTTTCCCTGTCTCCCACCTTGAAGTTGGAGGCATCACCCTTCTAGACACATCGTCCACTTCTCCATTTGCTCCTGGTCACATTGCTGTTCTTGGCTTTAGAATCACACTGAAACTCACCTTCTTTGGGAGCATTCTTTGGCTGTAGGATAGGTTCCAAACCCCGCTGGTCCAAGCATAAGGAAGGAGTCAGGCTGTTCCGCTTTCTTCAGGATTTCCTGTTCGGTTTCAGTGGTTTGACTTTCCTTGGTTGATGTCGGGTAGGATATCGAATACGGAGAAGATTGACAGCACGGCAGAAGCCCTGTGCCCTGGTGACAGTAAATCACCAAAGACAACAGCAAAAGTGGCAACTAAACATTATAACAGTGCTGATTGTTATACTGGAGGGGGAATCCAAAATTCATGGATGGTGAGGTTGTGTCAGAAATTAGCCACAAAAATCAGATTGTATCAAATTGAATTGTGGGGACACAGAAAATCAGGACAATTTAGAGCTTGAACTCATTGTTGATTGAAGGGCAGGGCCCCCAAAGGACTGGGATCTATTGAAGTGGTGGTCTCACCCTCCAGCCCCCTGTGTTGCACTGGAAGTGAATTCAGGAAAACTGGCGCCTGGTCTCGGCTGTGTGATTTTGACCCAATCCTGTCACCACTCAGAATCTCATTTGTGAAATGGAGAGTTTTGAAGTGTTGTTATGAGAATTAAATGCGGTAAAATATGGGGAGTGTTGGGAGTAGTGTCTGATCATTCAGTACATATCACCTGTTATTATTTTTATGAATAATTATTAATAGTGACACTCATATTAGCTCTTCTCATCACATACAGAATCGGCAAAGAGGGATTAAAGAAGGCAGCACAGGGTGTTGGCCCCAGAGGTCAACAGGGGACAGCCCTAGAGAGTCTAGGTGGCAGTAGCTGGCCTTAGGGTGGTCTTTCTAGAAGTGGGAAGAACCTTCTCTCCAGCTGAAGCCAGGGCCATCTCTAATATGCAGGAAGGGGGAGAGCAAGAGTGAGGTCCACGCAAAAAGTAGGTCCAGGTACTGGGCAGTTTAGAAGGTCAGAAACCACAAGACAGGGACTCTGACCATAAAGTGGTGGATGAAGATGGCTCAGAGCCCCTAGAGGTCATGTCTGCCCTGGGCCAGGACATTGAAGTGGGCCTCTGGGTTGAATCACAGAGCATGGGCCTAGAATGATTTCAACTTCTTGTGCCTCACACTGGAATGGGGTTCAGAAGCCAACTCGGGCCATCACCTGTGTCATTAGCATCTATCACATGCCAGGAAAAGCTCAGTGCTTGGCATACGGAGCACAGTGTTGGGGCAGAGTCACAGCCCTTGCAGGGTGTGGGGCAGGAACCAGGGGCTGCCAAACACACACTGAATAGCACCACTGGCAGAGATAGGTTTCCGTGGGGGTAAGACCAGCGCTGGAACCTGAATTTGCACCACTAGTTCAAGATAGTGGCCCACATACCTCACCTTCTTAATCTCTAACACTCTTTTTTTTAGAAGTGTTAAGTGGATTAAATGAGTCAATGTCTATTAAATATTTTGTGGACTTTTTTTTTACAAAGTAGTGCTCAATACATGGAGGTGATTATTATACTCTTATTAGCACTTTTAGAATTGGATTATCCCAGGTTTCAATGAATGAACTTTCATTATACACCCCTTGTCAGTGGCAGCTAGGCAATGTGGGTTTTTCATTTCTATTGTGCAATTCCCTTACTATAACATTCTTTATTTAACCCATATACACACAATAATAGACCAACAACACGGGAAAAAAAACATTATCCATATCCTATAGTGCTTTCATAGATTTTGTTTTGCATATTCATTTCTGTTCAAATTAACTAATACTTGTTGCACCCACATGTTCAGGGTCTGAGCAGTTACTACGTCATATACTGTCTTCCAACATCAGCTTATTTACATAGTGGTAACTGCAGCATATGCATTCCATTTTATAGTCTACTCTTTTTATATAATGTTATACATGCTCCCTTTTGGCTAGTGTTTAGAAGCATCATCCTCAACTGTAGCATTTTATTCCATTTAGGAGATTTACTATAATTTACTTCTTAATTTTTCCATCATTGGATATTAAGGTTGTTTTCAATACTTTGCTAGAAGAGATTACACAGCAATAGATCTGTCAGTGCAGAGAACTGTTGTTTCCATTAACTTATTGTTGGGGATATATTTCAAACATAGGTAGAAGCATACTATGCTTGGACCTCATGTACAGCTACATAGGGCAGGGAAACAAATCTCTCAGTGTTGTACAAAGACGAAACATTCCTCTCTGGTTCCTAAATCATCATATAGGGGAAGGACTAAAACATGGCTCTTCATACCCTGGCTTTCTGTTACTTCCAGGATGGGGAGCCCAGCTGATGAGCTCCTTACAGCAATTGCAAAGCCAGACATGATTAGGGACTATCTTTCCTCGATTTACAGAAAGGGGTGGATAGCCCTTGTTAGCGATGTCATCTTGATTCATGTTTTTTCAGCGATGGAACTGGAAAATTTCCTTCTTATTGATTTCCTGTGGTGGGATCTGGCTCCTTTTCAAGCTCTTGAAAAGTTGTAAAGGGCCCTGAAGTCATTTGATCTTCCAAAATGAGATCATCTACAATGTACCATATGTTTGCAAAGCAAACTTGGCCTTTAGTCTCCAGAGTTATATTTCAGTAAAGGAACCAGTTAATGTGATGCTCATGACTTGTTTTCTGCCTGTCCCTGTGAGACACATGCGTGGGAATAAACTGGTCCAATGCCATAAGTGAGGCAAACAGCTAATTAGTAGGTGACAGCTAAGCACAGCTTTATTTTATAAGGTCCAGCCTGGTTCCCGCCAGGTAAAACCAATTTAGAAAAGAAACGCATTTACCAAAGGAGGCATGGCGCAAGTGTCGGGAGATAAAACAGCAGACATTCCTTTTCCCTTGGTGTGGACTTGGCCACGTTTATTGCTTCAGGAAGAGCTAGTGATGACTTGTCTTTTATGAAATGGTGATCATAAATCTCATTCTCTCTCAGGTTTCCGGATGCATTTGTGACCTTCAGCTCCTTCCGGAGAAGGTTCCCCGAGGTGTCTGGGTATTGTCACTGTGCTGACAGCCAAGGGCGGGAACTGGCTGAGACAGGTGAGTGAGCACACCTCAGGCAATCTGAAGGGAGGGAGAGCAATTCATCAGGTGCCAGAGCCTAAATATCATTGCACGTAAAGCAGAACTAGTAATGACTGCCACTCCCCTACCAGGCCACTGTGGGTATTGAAGAGGACGCAGTCTTAGCAAACTTTCATTGTGGTACTTTGCATGCAGCTGGCCCAAATGGTGCCTTTGGGCTTACTGGAAAGAGGCATCCCCTCCCCTCTCCAGGCAGATGCAGCTCTAAGGTTGGTGAGTGGAACACAGGATGGATTTCAATCTCTTATTCTCTACGCAATGCTCCTTTGTGCTGTGAACAACCTGCACAATCCTACACAGCAGTGTCTTTGGAAACTATTAAAGTATTGTTCAGATCTGATGCATAATGATGCTGATGAAGGTTCTGTCCCTCTTAATATCTGTTTGTACTGCAATGTCAGGGCTTCCTTTCTAAATGAGGCCATCCCCGAAATGCTTGCTGTCTTTGCTCAGGTGTGGAGTTGTTACTGGATGAAATTTATGACACTGTTTTTGCTGGCCTGGACCTTGCATCCACCTTCACCGAAACCACCCTGTACCGGATCCTGCAGAGACGGTTCCTCGCAGTTCAATTAGTCATCTCCGGCAGATTCCGCTGTGAGTAACACGCTGCCAACAGATGTGTGTGTTTCAGCTGAGGGAAACCACTTGGGTTTTAAGGTGGCTACAGTCTCCTTGGCTGTTCCATCGAAGTGAGTGCAGATATTTAAAAAAAAAATCTTAGCAGCAAACAGCAGTGCATGCTGTAAACATGTGAAGCGTTGTGCACACACTGCCTTCTCCTCTCCTGCATGGATTTCTTCTAGGCCCCACAAAATGTGAAGTGGAGCGGTTTGCAGCAACCAGCTTTGGTCACCCCCATGTTCCAAGCTGCCGCCGAGATGGGGACTACCAGGCAGTGCAGTGCCAGAGGGAAGGGCCGTGCTGGTGTGTGGACGCCCGGGGAAAGGAGATCCAGGGAACCCAGTGGCAAGGGGAGCCGCCATATTGCGGTGGGTTTCCTCTCAGGGGGCTTCCGCTTTTGGTCTCCTCAGTTGATACTCCTGTAACTGTTCCCCAGACCCACTTCTCTCGACCCCATTCATTCAACTGCCTACTGACTACTCCACAGACCTTCAAGTGCGGCGTGACTGAAACCAGTCTGTCATCATCAACTTCCAACATGTTTCTTAACTTGTGTCAGATGTAGTTGCTTTCTCAGGGAGGCCAAGGAATATTGGGGGGCTCATAGGTGAATAAAAAGAGAAGAGAATCAAGTTTCCAGGTGCCATGAGAGACGTGTGTACAGGTAACTGAAGGAGCATAGTCACAGGGCGGGGGGTGGTACACTCTATCTTGTAGCATGTGTGAGCCTTCATGGAAGAGGTGACACTTGATCAGAGTTTTCTACAGTGAAGATGTTTCCTGAAGGAGGAAAATAAGGAAAGGTGTTTTCTATAGAGAAAGCAGGAAAAGAAAAATTATAAGGACAGGAATAATAGGCATTGCCCTGAATCTTCAAGAAGGATAGATAAAAAAATTTTGTGGGAAAGGCAGTAGTAAGTTGGTGAGATCTTTCTTGTCAGGACAAAGGTGTGAGGTCTTCATCCTGGAGTGAAGACGTTGAGAGGGTTAAGCTGGAGAGTGTTGTGATAGCTTCTGTGTGTAAGACAAAGAAATTCTGGAGGAGAGGCCAAGGGGAACATTAGACTGGAGGCAATGGGACTAATTAGGAGGTCATCGCAATGTTCTGAACCAAGATGATGGGGTCTATATTAGTTTTCTAGGGCTGTTGCAATATATCACCACAAATCGGGTAGCTTAGAACAACAGGAATCTCTTGTCTCACTGTTCTGGAGGCTGGAAGTCCAGAATCAAGGTGTCAGCAGGGCCACACTCTCTCTGAAGGCTCTGGGGGAGGATCCTTTCCTGCCTCTTTCTAGCTCGTGGTGGATGCCAGCAACCTGTGGCATTCTTTGGCTTGTGGCAGCATCACTCCAGCCTTAGCCTCCATCGACAATGGCTGTCTTCCCTTTGCACCTGTCTCTGCATCTCCGCTCCTCTTCTTATAAGAAGAGCAGCCACGTTGGATTAAGGGCCCACCTAACTCAGTATGACCTCATCTTAACTACTGTCTTGCCAAGTAAGGTTGCATTCTGTGGTTCTGGGAAGAACATTAATTTTGGGGGACACTATTCAACACAGTATGGGGACCAAACCTAAAGCAGAAACAGTGGCAGATAGTGAGAACTATCACCAGGCATTCCAGCAAGACCCCATTTGATCTTCCCAGTGGGAATTTGGGGGATGTTATCGATGAGAGAGGGACAAGAATCCAGGAGCACTCGCAGACTTCCAACTTGGGTAAGCTGTGTAGATTCAGAAAGGTTCACAACAGTGAAGAAGAATGCAGGGTTTTTACAGGTTCAAAATAGATATATATTAACATTTGCTCAATAATTCCTGTTAAGTCACTCCATTTCTTCAACCTAACATTTTAAATATTCTATGTGGTGTTTGGTAGTGTTCTATCTGCTGAGTATGAGAATGCTGAAAACGAAAATTTGGAGGTCCTGCCTTGAAGGTATTAATACTCACAATCACATTTCAGTTCTATCGAAACCTGGAGAATTTGTGCCCTTTAACTTCTAGGTGGAAATGAAGCACTATGGCTTTCCAGATGAAAAATAATGAATAGCTCTATCAAATGCATGGATGGATCATATATTTTTACTTTTTCTCTCTGGGATGTCAGTCCTCTTTCTGTGGAAACAAATGCCACATGGAAATGATATCTGAATTTCTTTGCCTTGGTAACACCACATAACAAATGGATGGAAGGGATAAACTATGAATTTGGAAAGAGAATAAGCGGCTAACTTTATTCCTTCCATACCTTCCTGTAATAGCCATTAGAGAAGGCCATGGCCTTGGGAGGGGGGATGTGTTACGTGCTCTGATGTTGCCAGTCTTCCTCCTGCCCTCCCTCCTACCTTCTCACCACATTTTCCAGTTCTTTCTCTGTTGCCTGGTTACAGAAGGAAATTGGCTGACTTCCTCTTTGGCATCCATGTGCATCAAGAGGAAAAAATTATTTTAAAAGTTGGGGGTGGGTTGAGTGGTTTAAAAGGTCCTCTAAGATTTGTGACTTTATGGAGAAAAAAGCAGCTTACTTACTTCTACGTGTGTGACTGAGACCCCCACTTGGCATTTTCATTTTACCTTTTTTTGTTTAATGTGATTATGGTCAACCTAGGATGTTTAGATAGAATGACCTGACCATGGAGTTCACTGAGTTGATCACTGTTTAATTAGTAATTTCAAGGAAAGGTCAAAAGCCCAGAAGAATGTGCTAAGTGTGTTTGCTGGGCACTATTGTATTATAGGAAATATCATATTATAATAGAGGAAAATATTTCTTACTATGGGAAACACCCATAGCATCTAAGGTATGGTTCTTATCCTCAAGGAGACCATAGCTAGCCTGGAAAAGACTACCCATGGGGAGGAGCTGGGCAGTCACATCAAGAGCATATAGTGATGCATTACAGTCCATTAAAAATTCCAACAAGGGAATGCTTGAAAACAACATTTCATTAAATACAAATAGGAATTTGTTGGCATACTAGTTTCCTAGGCTGCCATAGCAAACCACCACAGACTAGGTGGCTTAAAACAGCAGAAATTTGTTCTCTCACAGTTCTGGAGGCTGCAAGTCTGAACGCCAGGTGTTGGCAGGACCGTGCTCCCCTGAAGGCTCTAGGGAAGGGTCCCTTCCTAGCTTCTGGTGGCTGCTGGCAATCCCTGGTGTTCCTGGGCTTGTGGCTGCGTCACTCCAATCCGTGCCTCTGTCCTCACATGGCCTCTTCCCTGTGTGTCTCTCTGTGTCTTCACATGATCTTCTAATAAAGACACCAGGCACTGGATTTAGAGCCCACCCCAATCCAGTGTTACATCATCTTAACTTGATTCCATCTGCAAAGATCCTGTTTCTAAATAGGTCACATTCTGAGGTTCCAGGTAGACACGAACTTGAGGGGAGGGACACTATTCAACCCAGTACAGTTGGTGAATGTGGTCAGATTTCCGGAAAGTAGGCCAGTGTCTGTGAGACTTGCTTCAGACGGAGTCAGCCTCTAATGAAAGCTGAGAGATGTCACCAGAAATAGTCACGCTCCCAAATATGGTCCCCATAAGGCAGCTTTGAGGGAAAGGAAAAAATAAAAGGATGCAGAGAAGGAATTAGTCCCCAATGTAGGTGTCCTCGATTGAATTGATTTAGCATCTTACTGCTGGAAAGATCTGAGTGGTTGTCTCAGGCAGGATTGCTCACGACGTTAATGTCACTTTTCCTGTTTCACTTTGTTTTGTGCAGCTGAAGACCAATCTTGTGCCTCTGAAAGGCGGCAGGCCTTGTCCAGACTCTACTTTGGGACCTCAGGCTACTTCAGCCAGCATGACCTGTTCTCTTCCGAGGAAGGACGAGGCTCTCAGAGAGGAGCCAGGTCTGCCACATCCTGCCTACTGATGGTCAAAGAGCTCTTTGTTGACTCCGGGCTTCTCCGCCCAATGGTGGAAGGGCAGGGTCCACAGTTTTCCACCTCAGAAAGTCTCCTCAAAGAAGCCATGCGAGTGCTTTTCCCCTCCCGAGAGCTGGCTCGACTTGCCCTTCAGTTTACTACCAACCCAAAGAAACTCCAGCAAAACCTCTTTGCAGGGAAATTTTTGGAGAATGTTGGGCAGTTTAATGTGTCTGGAGCCCTTGGCACAAGAGGCACATTTAACTTCAGTCAGTTTTTCCAGCAACTTGGTCTCTCAGGCTTCCAGAACAGAGGGAGACTAGAAGAACCAGCCCAGCTGCTTTCTGTGGGGTTGGATTCAAATTCTTCCACGGAAAGTCCTGAAGCCTCTAAGAAGGGTGTTGCTATGAATAAGACAATTGTGGGCAGCTTTGGCTTTGAAGTGAACTTACAAGAGAACCAAAATGCCCTAAAATTCCTTGTTGCTCTTCTGGAGCTTCCAGAATTCCTTCTGTTCTTGCGGCGTGCTGTTTCCGTGCCAGAAGAGGTAGCAGAGGATTTAGGTGATGTGATGGACATGGTGCTCAGCTCCCAGACCTGCAAGCAGACACCTGGAAGGCTGTTTGTCCCATCATGCACCACGGAAGGAAGCTATGAGGATGTCCAGTGCTTCCTTGGAGAGTGCTGGTGTGTGGATTCCCGGGGCAAAGAACTTCCTGGCTCAAGAGTCAGAGGAAGACGACCAAGGTGCCCCACAGAGTGTGAAAAGCAAAGGGCTCGCATGCAAAGCCTCATGGGTAGCCAGCCTGCTGGGTCCAGCTTGTTTGTCCCTGCTTGTACCAGTGATGGATACTTCCTTCCTGTCCAGTGCTTCAATTCAGAGTGCTACTGTGTTGACACTGAGGGTCAGGCCATTCCTGGAACTCGAAGTGTAACTGGCGAACCCAAGCGATGTGAGTCTGTTGTGTACTCAAACTGTAGACTCAGAGTCTCTCTTTAGGCTCTGCCCCAATGCATTGCTGTTGCAAGAATCAACTTGTGGCTAAAGTCTAAACTTCAGTTAATGGCAAAATTAATTGCTGAAAGTAAAAATTATCCAGGAACACCTGGAAAATGTTAACCATTCTAATGAGTGGATAGGGAGATTTGTTTGGCCTTAAAGAACTGCCACATACATTGCTGCAGTGCTGGTCAATAGCTGGTCTCAATGGTGCTGATTTAGTCACGCGGTGCTCTCTGTCTAGATGGCATTTACAAATTTAAAGTTGATGGGATTTCTGTGGCCATATAAGGTTTTTTGATGGAGTTTGGTTAGTTAAGTGGTTTCATCTTGGTCTGTCCCGCTTATAAAATTTCTTAAACTGAAACCCCTGTTCATTGTTCCTCCCCAGGCCCTACACCCTGTCAGTTGCAGGCTGAGCAAGCTTTCCTCAGGACGGTGTCGGCCCTGCTCTCCAATGTCAGCGTGCCACCTGCCCTCTCTGCCACCTACATCCCCCAGTGCAGTGTCAACGGGCAGTGGAGACGTGTGCAATGTGACGGGCCCCCTGAGCAGGTCTTCGAGTGGTACCAACGATGGGGGACTCAGAACGATGGCCTGGAGATGACCCCTGCCGAGCTGCTAGTGAAGATCATGAGCTATAGAGAAACAGCTTCTGGAAACTTCCATTTCTTTATTCAAAGCCTGTACGAGGCTGGCCAGCAAGGCATCTTCCCGGTGCTGACACAATACCCTTCTTTCCAAGATGTCCCACTAGCGGTGTTGGAAGGGAACCTAACTCAGCCCGAGAAGAACATCCTCCTGGAGCCCTACATCTTCTGGCAGATCCTGAATGGCCAGCTCAGCCGGTACCCAGGGCCTTACTCGGACTTCAGCTCTCCCTTGGCACACTTTGATCTGCGGAACTGCTGGTGTGTGGATGAGGCTGGTCAAGAGCTGGAAGGAACACGGGTTGACCCAAGCAAGTTCCCAGCATGTGAGTAACTCCTGTGAAGAGCTGAATTTACTTATTTTTTTAAGGGTGTTTAATGGGAGGGAATTGAGTGTCAAGGCTAGAATGGAGTTTAGAGATGGCCAGGTACACACCCCTTCAGTGCATGGCAGAGAAAACCAAGGCTCACGAACAGGAAGTAACTTCCCTGCATCTATGGTCAGGTGTCAGTAAGGTTGATGTAGTATATTTTAAAATTTTCATACAATTGATTATTTAAATCAATGCCTTAGATTTTTACTATATGTCTTCTGTGTGCAGAGCACTCTCTTAGAACCAATGAAGGCTATAAAAGTGAAAATGACCTGACCCTGTCCTCCTATGGAAAATGTTTAGTAACCTCTCATCAGTTAGATGCACCATTTGATTAATCAGCAAGGATCATGGTGACCCTGATATTTTCACAAAACACTACTAGGTGCTCAGGACCCCAGGAGACTGCCACCTAAAGTGACTTTAATTGACTTGGAGGGATTTAATGGAGGGACTAATTGGAGAGCTGCTCATGAAGGTCTCTGAGTTCAGCTTTGTGGCAGGTAGACTTATACAAAAGTTGTGGTATAGGAGGCATACGTGGAATAAAACTGACTCTGTGTCTTCACTTAAAATTCCTTATTCCCAAATAGCCATGCCAGCAATTTGAAGAACAACCAGACAGATTCAACACTGTCATTATCAAATCAGAATCTCTCTAACCAGCAGTTGCTAGTATTATAGGCAATACAGTACTGTTCAAGTTCGGTGAAATCTCTCAATTTGTTCCTTGCTATGTTCAACATTGTCTTGAACATTTATGGATATGTTGAAATTTATAAGGCCATTTTAATATTAGCCAAATTTTAGGCTTTAGCAGCAGCTGGATTTTTAGAATGTTGGATGAAAGAATCATGTGATGAGAACAGTAATACCCTTGGCATTTTGAACAAACTGAAGATAATACTACTAGAATTCTCCATTAGAATGTCAAGTTCTAGCAAAAGAACTCTTAAAGTTAGCACACTGATGTTGGTCTGACTCTTACATAGAAGTCCTATTTATTTTTGTGAAATCTATAGAATCATTCTCCATACCAACGGTCAGGTCTCCTACATGGAGACATTCCTATAATTTTCGATGTTCTGAGATTGAATTTTGTTCTCTTTGAATGAAAATTTAGGGGCCTGAGTTGCTGAAACCAAAAGTACCTAGTAATTTTAGTGCCTAGCCTTATATACCTTGATCTGACTGCTGGGCAGATCATTAGAACTAGATTTAGAGTAATTGACTTTTTCATAGAGTAACAGGAGGCTGTGTAGAGTAGATGGCCAGGTGTACATGATCAGCCATTAGGGAGAAAGTATTAGACCTTCCATCTGTATTCAGTATTTCATCACTTCCTTTCACATTTCTATTTTTGTTTGTGCAATTAAGTGTTAACAGCTGAAACAGCTGAGGAGATTGCATGTGGTATGTTATTATAGCGGAACATGCATATGCTTTATAAAGACATACTCATATCTTGGGGGTACATATTCAAGCTTATTTATTGATAGGGGTATGTGATAGAAAGGTTGTGGTGACCATTAGTTCAGAGCCTTGATACTCAAAGTAGGGTCTAACAGTGTCAGCATCACCTTGGAAACTTAATAAAGATTCAAGATCTTGGGTCTTACCTACTGAATCAAAATCCGCATTTCTTTAATATTCCCAGGTAAATCTAATTCAGCCACAAGCTTGAGCAGGACTGGCCTGGAGGACAGAACACTAGTACCGTGGTTCTGCCATTTATCACTGTGCGACCTAAAGGAGGGTGACTCCCGCCGAGTCTTAGTTTTATCTGTAAAATTGGAGTTACAATACACAGCTACCTCAAAGGCCTGTTGGGGGAATTATAAAAATTAATAGATGTAAAGTGCCAGGCCTGGTACATAGGAGGTACTTAATACATGATAGCTGCATTAATACAATTGATAGTGAACAATACAGGGACCAATAACTTCCTAACAGGCACGCAGGGACGATGGCTCAGGCACCTAGGAGTATGAGTCCACACTGCCGACTCTGACCTGTTTGGAATTTTGCTTTCTTCATTTAATACACATTTATGGACCACCTACTGTGTGTACTGTGCTGTATGATGATGACACAGTCATGAAAAGAATGATGTCTGCTCTGAGAAGCTCAGAGAAACAGTGGGGGAACAGAGGTGTCATCAGGTAAATAATATACTGCAATGGTAGCATAGAAGTCTGCACACAGAAAGGACACCCAGAGAACGGGGCTACAAACTCATGGAAGTTTGGGATAAAGATTAGCTCAGCACTGATTTCTGGGATGAATCTTGAGTGGTGTTTGTCCAGCCACGTAATGTGGTCAGCCTTTTCCAAGAGAGGAAGTGGCATGTGCCAAGTCAGGGAAGCTGTACAAGGAGTAGGGTGGAGAGGAAGGTCATTGTAGCAGGAAGGGAAGGGATTTAGAAGGAACTGACAGAAGAAGAGGAGGAAGGTAAATTGGGGCCAGATCTTTAAAGATCTTGTGAGCCCAGTTAAAGATTTTCACTTTATCCAGGAAGAAATGGAGAACAAACAGAGGTTTTTAAATGTGAGTTTTTGCTTCAGGAATTCCAAACCCCTGGGACTAACAGATTATTTGATCAAGAATATCCATTAGAACAATAAAGCAATAATGTATTCAAGTTCCAGAAGTCAAAGGTTTTTGAGAGCTGATCTCATGCTCTCAGAAGGATCCACTGAACACATCCACTGTTGAATTCACAATGTGCTGGTTGAAGTGAATATGGCTGGGTGGCCTGTGCTGATAGTAACAGTACAAGGACAGCACGTGCCAGACACTGTGCTCCCGAGCACCTCATAGAGTCAAAGCCCATGGAGTCAATCCCCAGTTTTCCCCACTGCACAGAGCAGGAGACTGAAGCTAGGAGAAGGGAAGCACATTATCCATGGTCACACAGCTAGTAAGTGACCAAACAGTTGTACCCGGGATCTCTGAGAGTCATGCACAGGAATAACTCTCTAGTAACCTACAATGCCTTTCTTCAACTTTTCATATCCATCTATCCATCCATCCATCCATCCATCCGTCATCTGTCCATTCTTCCATCAGAGGCAGCCAGCCAGAATCACTGTTTCGAGAGTGAGGCTGTCTGGACTGGAATGCTGAATCTGCTACTTGCTGGCTGGGAGCTTAAGTTGTATGACTTCTCCGTGCCTCAGTTGCTTATCTGCAACATGGAAATAGGAATATTTTATTGGGCTGTAGTATAGATTAAATTAGATTGTCTGTGTAACTGTGCTTAGTAGGATGCCTGGCATGGAGTGAACATTAGCTATTACTAATCTTCTTATGTAGTAGGCCTCCGTAAATGTTGAGTGGATGGAATTGTGGAGGCAAAATGGAAAGAACATTTGCTGGTGTGAAGAAAACAGCTGAGGCAGAAATGTGTGTGTGTGTGTGTGTGGTGCGTGTGTATGTGTATATATGTGTGGTGTCCAGTGTGTGTGTGTAGTGTGTGTGTACATGTGCATGTGTGTGGTATGTGTGGTGTGTGTATACGTGTATATATACCTGTGGTGTGTGTATGTGTATTTACGTGTGGTGTGTAGTGTGTGTATATGTGTATTGTGTATATGTGTGTGGTGTGTATGTGTATGTGTGTGGTATATGTGGTGTGTGCATGAGTATACATGTGTGCTATGTGTGTATGTGTATGTGTGCATATGTGAGGTGTGTGTGTAGTGTATGTGTGTGGTATGTGTAGTGTGTGTATGCATGTATGTGTGTGGTATGTGGTGTGTGTATATGTGTATATCTGTGGTGTGTGTATGTGTATATCTGTGTGGTGTCCAGTGTGTGTGCAGTGTGTGTGTACATGTGTATGTGTATGATATGTGCGGTGTGTATATGTGCATGTGTGATGTGTGTAGATGTGTGTATGTGTGTGATATGTGTATGTGTGTATATGAGTTTGTGTGCGTACGTGTATATGTGTGCCGTGTGGCTTGTGTGTACGTGTGCATGCATGTGGTGTGTATGTGTGCACATGTATGTGTGCATGCTTCAGGGAGGTCAGAGGAAGCTATATATGGTGAGTGAGTCCATCTGTGATATTTCTATTCCCCTAGGCCCTGGCTCCTGTGAGGAAGAGAAGCTTCGTGTAATGCAGTTCATTAAGGAAACAGAAGAGATCGTCTCAGCTTCCAACAGCTCTTGGTTCCCTCTGGGAGAGAGTTTCCTAGTGGCCAAGGGGATCTGGCTGACCAGTGAGGAGCTGGGCCTCCCTCTGCGCTCCCCAGCCCGGGAGGCTTTCTCAGAGAAGTTTCTGCGTGGAAGCGAGGACGCGATCCGTTTGGCGGCTCAATCGAGTGAGTGTGCGCACGTCAGGTTTCTTTCTCTCTCTGTTCGGAGAAGCACGAGCTTAAATCAGTCTCTCCTTAGCCCTTAGGACTTTGTGCCTTGGCTTCCCCGCCTGGTGGGTTTCTGGGAAAGAAGAGGCAAAGTGGTTTTGTGACACCAAAGCTGAAACGCTTCTCTAAAGCACCCCCAAATCCTCCAGCACAACCACGCCCAGCATTCTTGTTAAAACGTGAAGGACCCCAGCTCCCGAGTGCTCACGTAACCCTCATGGCCTGTTCCAAAACTTCCATTTCTAGGGATTCAGGAACACTGCAAAGGGGGAGGGAGAGGAGCCCTCATTACTGAGGAACTATCACACGTGTGATCTCATCTAATCCTGCATATGACAGAGGAGTAAGCTCAGAGAGCCCACAGTCCTCTAGCCCATAATAACAGCTAAACAATACTCAAAACTTACCTTTGACCAGGCACTTACTGTGCTGCATGGATTATAAGACACTTGCGTTTAACCCTCTAACAGTCCCAGGAGGATGATGCTATATTTGCCACCTGCAATTCTTCACAAATGGGGAAACTGAGTCTGAGGTTAAGCCACTGCCTAAGTTCAGCCAACTAGTAACTGGTGGAGCCTGGATGGGAACCCCAGTGGTGTGGTCCTTGAGCCCATGCTCTTAGCTCCCCTGTGTCCCCACCGGGCTGATCCCGAGTGCGGCTGAAGTTGGTGCCTAGATCTGTCTCATCCTAAAGCTCTTGTTCTTCCTCCATGTCCCCACAGCCTGCTCTGGTGGGAGAGCCCAGTCCACTTCAAGTTCTCTCAGGGACCCTACATGGACTTGGCAGGGACAAACGATTCATCATCTGTCTCTGGACCTTACCTGAGTTCCCCGGCCCTTTAGAATTGTCTCAGCTGACTCCCTGTCTGAAGTATTCTAGTCTTGGGTCACAAAACAGCAAAGCAGTGCTGCCCAGCAACATCTGCTCCCAGTCAAAGAAAACACACTCTTGCAGGCTGGCGCCTCCCTGCCTTCTTGCTGCTGGGCTTGCAATCGGGGCTTGGTTGTCTTTGTTCTCTTAACTCTCCAAGAAACTCTTCCAAGAGCCATCTTTGTTTCCTGCCTCTCCCTCACCAGATGTCTCTTTAGGAGGACAAGGTACCAGGTCTTACTCATCTGTATATCCCTGGTTCCTGGTGCAGCGCCTGGCCCCAAGGAGCAGCTCAGTAAACAGTGGACAGCTGTCCTGTTGTTTCCTTCTGCCTCTTCTGCTTTTTCTTCCATTCACTACCCTTACCCTGTGCCCAGGGACCTCATTCTCTGTTCCTCAGAGACTTACGGACTTCTGCTTTTGACAAGAAGCCCATTGTTTGAAATTTTGTGCATGGACAGTATTTGACATAACCAAAGAGAGAAGTGGCACTGATGCCCCTTCAGTCGTGACCACTCTGGTCAGGGAGGGAAATGTAGAGAGAGGGGCAAGGGCATTGTTGGTACCATAGAGATTTGTCATTGAATGGCATGGTGGCATTTTCTTCGGAAGTCAAGCTGAGGAAGTTCCTCTCCAACTAACCACATGTGATTTTGCATGTCTGAGGTCGTGGGGAAAGAGGAAGGATCCACAGAGAAGGACCGGAACTGGTTTTCTCCCTGAGAATCTGGGGGTTGAGTGCCTAGGACAAGAAGAGACTGAGGGCCACAGTGTGCCTTTGGTCAATAGAACATGGAAGCAATGTCCTAGGGCCTCAGGAGGGTGGCGGAGGGTGTGGGACTGTGCTTGGCATGATTGAGGTGATAGACATATCATACTTACCCTGTTAGGTGTGTATTAGATCCATTTCATAGATGAGGAAACTCAGACTCAGAGAGGTTGGGCAATTTGCTCATAATCACACAGCTAAGAGGTGCAGCACCAGAATTCAGGCCGAGGCTTATCAGATTCCAGAGCCCTGCCCATGACCCCAGGATGCCCCAAAGGTGGATATTGCTGTCCCCAGATGGGTTCTGACTGTGGGTTGGTGGAATCCTTATATCTGTAAGCCCCCCCCTCTTGGAGCCATAAACCCCATTTCTGAAAGGTGGCGAGTTGGGGAGAACCGCCCTGACATGCAGCAAGCGATGGCCAACTGGGCTGCCCCAGATGTAGCCATTCTCCTCTAGGATCCCTGGGAGGAGCCACAGCCCATCCTGAGCACCTGCAGGAGTGGAGAGGAGGAGAGGGGTGGCCCTGGAGAGAGGGCCCAGGAGACGTTTCTGGCCACTGAGGAGGAGGGCGGGTGGGGGGCAGACTGGAGTCTGGAGAGACTCAGACCAAGCGGCCACCGCCCACTCTCTCTTTGTCCTCTCCCCGTCATACATTCATTCTTTCTCTTTTTCCCACATAGTTATTTCTTGAGTGCCTACCATGAGCCAGACACTGCTCTGTGTGCACAAATCTCTGCACCAAAGAGCGTAAATGCTTGCATGGACGAGATAAACCTAAACCAAATAAATTAGTGCACTATCTAGTGCGCTGCTGGGGGAGAGAGCCATGTGGAAAAGCCTGGTGGGGCAGGAGGATGCCAGAGCTGAGGACAGGGTGCTGTTTCATTAGTGGGGTGACCACCAGTTCCTCACTTAGCCTCCCTCATGGAGCCTGTTTCCTCACCTGGGGTAAAAGTCCTGACTTCGGGGAGCTGCTGTGAAAATGAGATATGATTTTGTGGATAACCAAGCTTCCTGAGAGGGCAGCCAACTTAGACTGACCTCTTGTGTTAGAGTCCAGCCTCTCTACTTCCCAGCTGTGAGGCCTCAGTTTTCTCATCCATTAAATGAGAAAATATAGCCTTCCTTGAAGAGTGGTTGTGAGGATTAAATTAATTAAAGTGTGTATTTAGCTAGTGCGGTACATAATAAATGCTTGTAAACCTCAGATGTGACTGCCGTTGTCTCATGTGCCTGACACTTCGTCGACCTAATCAGTTCTCTGTGGAAGTCATTGTAGAGATCTACAAAGATTCTTTTAATTGTAAGCCTAAATGTTATTGGTAAGGACAATCTGTTGAATGCCTACCACTGTTCAAGATGCCTCTGTAACATTTTGGGTTGAAATGTCTGTCAAATAAATTAGAGGACCCCCTCACATTGGAACAGGGACATAATTGGCTGTTCTCAGCGACAGAGCCCACACCGGGCAGGTGGTCACATTCTGCTTCTCTCTTTCCCTGACTCCAGCCTTAACCTTCTATCAGAGACGCCGCTTTTCCCTGGGCGACAGGGCTGGAGCACCCACCCTCCTGCAGTCGGGCCCCTACGTGCCGCAGTGCGATGCGCTCGGAAGTTGGGAGCCCGTGCAGTGCCACGCCGGGACTGGTAAGGGGTAGCGGGCACATTCGGGAGGCTGAGTGACACCGCCTCCTTTTCATTTAGAGGAAAGAGCCCCACACCGGGAGGCAAGTGAGCTGGACTCTCAGGCCCCTCTTCGGCAGCTGGTGGCAAATCCCTTAGCTTCTCTGGCCTCCAGTTGTCTCATCTGTGTCACGGGAGCAGAACCCTTCTACCAATATGGAGGTCAAGTGGGTGGTTGCTGGGGGCATTGGGGCTCTAAGAAAGACCTGTGATTGTGGACAATGTCAGGCAGGGAGTCTGGGCCAAGGGGACAGAGGGGCGACCTTGCTCTGCACTGCTATGAATGCAAAGAAGGAAAGTTGTTTATGGGACCCTGGGGAGCAGAGCCCCAGTGCGTTTCCTGAACTCCTGGCCCCTGGCTCCTTTTAGGGCACTGCTGGTGTGTGGACAGGAAGGGAGAGTTCGTGCCCGCCTCGCTGACTGCCGGATCCCCACAGATCCCTCGGTGTAAGTGAAGCCTGCGGAGCTCTCCACCCGGCCCCCGGGGTGGGCACTCAGGCTGGCTGAGCCAGCTGTGAGCACTCAACTGTGGGGAGCCCCATGGCCCAGCCCGTGTCTCAGACCGTCTGAGCGAGCAGACACATTTCCCCAAGTCCCAGGCCCAGGGGCTCCCGCTCACCTTGGCCCTTTCTGATTGGTACGCCTAGTTTCAGAAGCGGAGGGAAACAGCTGAGAGTGATGAGGGGGCCCTGGTTCCCCTCCCTGTGCACCTGCTCCCCGGGCAGTTGCCGCCACTGCTGCAGTTTCAGCACCTCCCATCTGGACTGCCAGCCCGGCCTCTCCTGAGGCTCAGCAGTGTGTGATACACAGCCACTCGCTATCACAGCCTGCATGTCCCACTTGGGTCTTTGTCCTTGAACTTAAGCCTGCTTCTCCTCTGGGCTTCCAGCTCTCTGTTCACCCAGACACATGGCTCTGAAACTTGGGGTCCACCTGGGCTCCCCGCTTTCCCACAGCTCCCATGGTCAGTCTGTTAAAAGCACCCCTCTCTCTCCTACAGGCCCCACAACCTGTGAGCTTTCTCGAGCCCGTGGGCTGCTTTCTGGTTGGAAACAGGCTGGATCCCAAGGAAATCCATCTCCAAAAGACCTGTTCATCCCAACCTGCCTAGAGGTAAGGCTCTGACGGCCAGGAAAGGTGTGGGGAGGGAGCCAGGATATGCCCCTACTGGTTGAAGATTTTTCTAGTTTTTAATACATTCGGTTTAGTTAAAAATTAACATGGAGTTCAGCCTGGGCATTTGTCCTGGGCCTGGTAGACCTTGGCTCCGTGACCTCGGGCAACTTACTTACCTTCTCTGTGCTCCAGTTTGTTTTTTTTTTTAATCATAAGATCAAGCCACATTTTATCCTATCTAGTGCTAAGATTGTTTTGAGACCCCAGAGAAATATCTTTCATGAAAACTCTTTGAAAAATAATCAAAACATATCCAGTTGCTACCATGTTTTTCCTCAAGGCATCTCAACCATCGCCCTATGCTCATCACATCTCAGGTTCCTAACATCGATGGAGGACATTGTCCTATTCCCCCCCCCCCCCAGCTCCCTGGATGATTGTAACAATTCACAATTGAGCGAAGTACTCATGTAAAAGCTCCTAGAGAAAGGATTTAGGCCCCAAATCTTAACCACTTAGTTGCCAAGTGATGAAGTCTCTAAAATAGGGATGACAGGAACACCACTGCCTGCTCTGCTCAGCTCCTGGGGACTTTATGGAAATCAGATGAAATCAGCAAAGTAGAAGTTTGTGAAACTGTCAAGTATGAGCAAAAGTTTCTTTATTATTATTGTTGGGTACTATGAACCTGGGCGCAATTACAGTTAGTTTCAGGGGGAAGTTAGCCAATATTATTTAGTCTTTTTATCTTGGCTGGCAGGCACCTACTGTTGGCATACAATTCTTTTCCATCTTCCTGGGCACTGGTGCTTGCCCAGGGAGAAGGAGATGAAGAAGCCACGACTTCTGAGGCGGGAAAAGCGATTCCAGAGCAGAGCGGAGAGGCGCTGTGATGCTGCGGTTCTCTGCCCACTCCTGTGGAGGACCCTGGCACCGGTCAAGAGCACCCAAGACTCTCAGTGCCCAGACCCCCAGCAAAAGCCAATACTTAGAACACTCTCAATTTTACGACTTTATTCCATAAAATTTTCTCAAGTTTTTGCTTGGGTTTGAACCTTACCTCCGTTGCTGAACTGGATCTCTCTGGGACAGTGCAGTCCCTACCTCCAGGGTACTGCATGGATTGAATGCCACACCGGGCTGGGGGTGATTGTCACAGGGGAGCCTCACGGTTACATTCTCTGTCCATGTCGGATGTCACGATTGTCGTTGCTGCTTGTCTGCAAACAAGGCACGGCAGGTTATGAAATGAACAAGTGGCAACAAATCCTGCAGCAAACGGTGACGGCTGCTGAGCTCGGCAGCTGCTGCTTTTCTCCACATATCTGCTTGTGCGTGTGATGAGGAGAGAGGACATTTCCTACCCCCGTGTTCCTACAAGGAACATGGTAAACTGAGGCCCAGAGAATTGAAGTAGCCCAAAACAGGCCAGGGAGGGAGGGGCTGATGCTGATGGGGTTCTGTCCCGTGAGTCCTGGCTAGACACAGGGCTTGGGTAGCTGCCCGGTTCCGTATTCTTTAGTCCCTGTTATGGACACTTCGGGCCTTCTCTTAGGGCTGTTCATTGAAATTACCTGTGAGATTGGTGCGGCTGGTTCAGGAGAGCAGCTGGGCTTTGGGGGCTGCTGGGTTTGGGCCATTACTAGCTGGGGGTGCTGTTCCTCCACTTCCCCTCCCTGAGTGAGCCTCAGTTTCCTCCACCCTAGAGTGGGAGAACTGTGGTCCTTGCTTCATGGGATAGTTGTAAACATCAATTTAAATAACACACGGAAAGGGGGGGGATCAGGAAAGCACCTCCCCCACCCCTTCCTCCTTCTACTTGGAAAAGCCATCACCAGTTGTTTTGGGATGGACATTTTTGATATCTGCCCACCAGCAGGTTGGTTGCAAAAGTCTCTCACCTGCGGTGCCTGACATGACCTCAACTTTGTCTCAGACAGGAGAGTATGCCAGGCTGCAGGCGTCAGAGGCTGGCATGTGGTGTGTGGACCCCGCATCAGGAGAAGGGATGCCACTTGGCTCAAATGGCACTGCCCAGTGTGAGTGGTCCCCTCTCCCTCCCGAGAGCACTGGGTGTGGAGTGCCAAGAGCTGGCTTCAGGTCCCAGCTCTGCTGCTTCCACAGCTGTGGAGGCTCAGCCCCTGACCTCACTGCACCTCGGTTTTCTCATCTATGAAATGGGGCAACATTCCCCCAGCTCAGCAGGTTCCTGGTTGAAGCAAATGTACAGGGAGCAGGCTGTGCTTTGTGACTGAGAAGCGCAACCAGCCTGGGTCCCATCAAAGGGGCACTGTGCTTTCGTGGGTTTAGCAGCTATGTGGCTGATACACACAGGCCATGCCTGGCCGTGGGCTTGCAGCCTGGCCCTGCAATCTGGTTCCCACAATGAAGCCGAGGTGCTGTCCCTAAAGTACAATGTGCTGATGTTCCTCCCTGCCTAAAATGGGCACTCCCGTCATCCTTGGGGCCCCTCTCAAGCTCCCTGGCGTGGTGCAAGGCCCCGTGCACTGGCTGCCGTGTGGCTGCTTTGGCTTCTCCTGCTTCTACATTGCTCACGCTGCACCATCCGGTTGTATAATAATACATTCTGCTCAGACTTTGGAAGAAGGTAGATGCTCCTCCCACCTGGGGCCTTCACACATTCTGGCTCTGCCACCTGCAATGTGTCCATCTGTCCCTCCCCAGCCCTTACCTGGCTGATCCCTGCTTGGACCATGTGTCAGTCCCTCTAGGAAGCCTCCCCTGGCTTGTCTCTCGCATTGCTGAGCTCAGTGCTTTAGGGCCTCCCCATGGCTCCTAAATGGCACTGCTGTCACTCCTATCTCACTGAACTGTACCTGCTTATCCCTTTCAGACTGCTGGCAGTGGAGGGGGAGAGAGCACAGAGCCAAGCATGCACTGTCTTTACCCCGCTGTAGCCCAGCATCGCAGTGGGGAGGTTGCCCCAGACCCCGGAAGGCCCTGCAGGCGGGTTGGCCGTGGGTGGCAGTGGGTGGCTGGGAGGACAATTGCGCTGGAACAGGGAGCAGGAGCCCAGTGTCCAACTGGCTTGTCTCTGTGTCAAGGCCCAGGCTTCTGTGACGTGCTCAAGAGTGGAGTTCTCTCCAGGAGAGTCGGTCTTGGCTTCATCCCAGCCTGCGGGGCAAAGAACGGGGGCTTTTCCCCAGTGCAATGTGACCCAGCCCAGGGCAGCTGCTGGTGTGTCATGGCTAGTGGAGAAGAGGTGCCCGGGACCCGTGTGGCTGGGAGCCAGCCCGCATGCGAGAGTAAGTCGTGACCCCCTGGAGGGACCGTGGGGCTAGCACATCTCTTCCTTTTCCCAGACTGGGTGGGGTTCCAAGGAAGCAGGGACAGTGGGGGTTGCAGGAGAGACAGGAAGTGTAGGAAGGATCAAGTCGCAATTGACTCCCATGATATTGAAATTTACATCTACTTCCTAAAAATGCCCAGACGAGGGGCTGAAATCAGAAGGAGGGTGGCCAGGGACTCTCCAGAACTGGCACCTCAGGGAGCTCGGCGCTGGCCTGCTGAGGGGCTCTGGGTCTTGCTCTCTGTCCCCGAATGGAGCGAAGCATCTGATTGTGGGTCTCAGTGTGATGGTCCATCCTTGCTGGGTGTTTCAGGAATCTGTGTTGACTTGTTTATTTTCATTTCTAGTTTAAAAGTGTGTGTGGATATAAAATATTGAAATAGACATCATATAAATATATGTTACAATATTAAACTATGTTATTAAATATAAAAATTTATTATTTAATTATGAATTACTTACCTTTTATTAATATTTCTCCAATATATTCAAGTCATGGGACATTATAGTCATTTTAAAATTTATTTGAGCAGGTAGGTTAGACTATCTGTGAATTTCATTTCAGGACAGGAAATGGAGACCTTACAAAATATTTATTATACACTGAGGTGGGAGTTCCGGCAGGATTGAGACATATTGTCCTGAATGATTCTGATTTTACTACAGTTGCCTTTCTTTTGATGTTGTTATTGCTTTAGTTTATTTTTTTGTGTTCCAATCTCTAAGCAATAATTTGCAACTGCAGAGAAATTTAATTAGGTTTAGTGATGCTTCTGGTTGACATGTGTGAAGAGACGGGAGGAGCCTGCAGGGCACGTAGTAGGTGCTTGATGGCTGTCTATGGGTGGAGCTGCCTGCTCTGTGCTTCTGAGATGGGGAGAGAAGTGAAGGCTCTGCCTTAAGTCAGATGTGGTCAACACTCAGCCTCCAGGTCATCTAGGAGCGGTCTGCACTGAGACCCAGGACACAGACCAATGTGGCCTCCTCTAGGAACGGGTCTGGAGCGCAGCTCCTTTGGGACTCGGGGAGGCTCTACATGGCTTGGCCCTGCAGGAGTCCATGGTAATAGCTCACACGTGCAGAGATTTACCTGCTAAAAGGTGCTTTGTACTTCCCTTATCCCATTTTTGCCTTCCAACAATACAGGCAAATAGATAGAGCTCTCTTATCTCCCCATTTTACAGATGGCAAAATTGAGGCTCAGAGAGGTTTATAAACACATCCAAGGTCACACAGCTATCAAGTGGAACATCTAGGGTTAACTCAGGCTCTTGCTGACTGAAGCCCTGTGTTGTGCAGCTGTGAGGGTTTTAGGAGAAGACAGAAGGCAGGCTCAGGAAAGCATCCAAATGGCCTTCTTGAATAAAGAAACAGAAAAGATAAATATGCCCAGAAGAGCTTTGCCCACCTCTCCTTACAAATGTGCAGGTTTCCTTAATTTGCTGTGTGTTTTCAAGGCTGTAGAGCTAACATTTACCCGGGCTTAGCCATGGGGCGATGGCTGGGCAGGTGCTTGCCTGCTCCATCGGACCCCACTGGCCTGTGGGACTGGGCTGGGCATCTAGGGAGACCCATGGTCCTTGCTGGGCCCGGCAAGCCCTCCCTGGGCTGGGTCCACTGTGGGTATTTGGTTAATTTTAGCTTCTGTGCTTCTTCCTTTCTCCTCAGCCCCTCCTCTGCTGCTGTGGGGGCCAGGTGATTCACGCCACAGCCATGGAGTCACTTCATTTCAGGGAAACTGGGGAAGAAGGTCTTGGAGAAGCAAAGCACGTCTGCTGGGGAGGGCAGGGGCACCGGCAAGAGAAGTGTTGATGTCCTGGGTGTTGTTGGTGACCCCGGGAGGAAAGTCCCCTCCCAGGCTAGTCTGAGTACAGCTGGCCCACTGCCCCAGAAAGGCCACAGGCACAGATCCTTCCTGTGGGCTCAGAGGGGAAACCATGTTTGTTGAGATCTGGGGGCTCACACATCACTCCCCGACACCTCGCTTTTTATGCATATACACACGTGCGTCTAGCACACAGGTGGGAGACATGGACTGTGGGGTGCAAATGACAGGGTTCAAATCCTGGCTTGCTGCTTACTAGCTCTCTGACCACAGGTATTCGTCCTCTGTGTGCCTCAGTACTGGGGTCTGTATATAGGGATGATGGGGCCTAGGGAGCATTAAGTGAATTGATAGGAGCCTGTAATCCCAGCACTTTGGGAGGCTGGGGCAGGAGGATCACTTGAGCCCAGGAGTTTGAGAGCTATGATTGTGCCACTGCACTCCAGCCTGGGTGACAGAGTGAGACTCTGTCTCTAAAAAAAAAAAAAAAAGTGAGTTGATATTAGTAAAGTTCTGACACAAATTAAGCATCACATAAGGAGTTTTAAAATAAATACTCCTGCTGGGAAGTAGGCATTATTGCTATCCTCTTCATTTTATGAGTGAGGAAACTGAGGCACAGAGAAGTTCATTCATGTCCCTTAAGCCACTCAACTAGTAAATGGTAGAGCCAGGACTCTCAGCCCCAGAGCCCACACACTTGGCACTTGGGAAGAACCAACTCGATAAGCCCACTGCAAATCATGATGTAGAATCTTGGCCAGAAGCCATTGTTCTTATTAAAAAGAAGCCCAGACTGTACAGAAGTACTTTGTGTCACCAAAGGTTTGTACCCTTGTAATATTCTGAAGTAAAACAATTTTAAAAATAAAGAAAATTAGTTGACATCTGCCCTACCCCACCCCCAAATAAAAGCCCAGGTTGAGCCCTTGAGATCAAAATAGATCATTCTTCAACTTTCAGGTCCCTGAATACCCTCCTATCACACAGAGATTGCAGATTTAAAAGCCAGATATATACTGGTCAAAGGCTGTGCCCAAGAGTCTGATAATTAACTAAATCTCTAATGAGATGTGAAATTGTCACACCGAATGTGTTTGCTCGTTAATTTACTCATTCGCCCATTTATTTAACTCGCATTCATCGAGCTGTGGCTGGGTCGGCATCGTGCCTTGGCTTGGGTGAACAGAGGAAAGGTGCCCTCTTTCTCCCTGCAGACTCGACCTGGTGGGGAGACACATGCGCAGATGATTAGAATTTCGAACAATGAATAAAGTGGAGGTCATACCAGGTGGCCCGGGGATCCAGAGGACGGGCCTGAAGTCTGCCGGGGGGAACCACAGAAGGTGTTAGAGAACTGAATGTGTTGAGCTGATATTTGAGGGTCGAAAAGGAATGTTCTAGACAGATGAGCAGGCAGAAGGAAGGGCATGGGGATGTGTTCAGGGGCGGATGGGAGTGGAGAGAGGGAGGCAGGTCATCAGGAACAGTGGGGAATTGAGAGCCGCTGTCTGGCTTCTGTGCAGTTTCTCTGCCAGCAGCAGGGACTGGGTGGGGCGGGCCGCAGAAAGGCAGGGGTGAGGCCCAGTTGCAGGGGTCTGGCAAACAGGCTGTGCTAGCAGTCCAGGCAGAAGATGCGGGGCGTCTAACTGAGGGAAGAGGCAGTGGGAGTAAAGAAATGGTGTGAAGGTGGGAGCCACGGGAGGGGCGGGGGAGACAGGGCCCTGCAGGAAGGCCGCCAGGCTGCTGGCCTGGGACGGCTGCATGGCTGGAGGTGCTGCCCCTTGGGCTGAGGGCATGAAGCAGGAGTGGGCCTGGGCAGCAGCTGCTGTGTCCAGATTTGGATGATTGCCTTTGAGGTGAAGAGACTGGGTGGGAAGTAATTCAATCAAGAGATGAGAAGGAGCTTGAGTACCTGAGCTGGAGATGAAGCTACGAGAAGCATCTTTGCTTAACGGGCTGTTCGAACTGAGAGAGGATGAGCTTCCCAAGCAGAGGGCAGGGCACAGCTGAGAGCACAGCACGCTGGAGAAGGGGAGAGGAGGAGGGCCCGTTGCGACTGAGAAGGGGACACCCACAGGTGGGCACGCTCAGCCCTCCCGAGGCTGGGCACGTGCCCACCGCAGCTCTGCTTCCCTTCCAGGCCCGCAGTGCCCGCTGCCGTTCAACATATCAGAGGTGGCTGGCGGAGCAATCCTGTGTGAGAGAGCCTCGGGCCCAGGGGGGGCCGCCGTCCAGCAGTGCCAGCTGCTGTGCCGCCGAGGCTACCAGAGCGTGTTCCCGCAAGGACCGCTGGTGTGCAACCAGGAGAGCGGACGCTGGGAGTCACCGTCACCTCAGCCATGGGCGTGCCAGCGTGAGTGGCCTTGGGAAGTCTGTCCCACACCCCTATCCCTCCCAAGGCTGGTGCTGAGACCAGGGTGTGGATGCATGAGTGCTTCATTCCAGACCAAACACAGCACTTTCGTGGTAAGCCAGGTGGCACCAAGAGAGGAGGGAGGGCCCTGCGGAGCATGTTCTTCCGAAGGAGCAGATGTGCTTCATAGTCCCCTGGGGTTAGGCTTTATTTGTGCCTTCTCTGGAACCATCTGCTCCTTGGGAGAATTGTCATCACTCCAGCTCTCCTGGGGTGTCTTGGATTAAGGACGAATACTTGGCAGGTAGGTGCTCTGACAATGCTGTCAGAGCGTTGTCACTATTGGTGACCATAGTGTTGGCATGCTCAGCACTGCTTATCCGGCCTCTGAGAGTCACTCTGCCCCGCCAGCCTCTCTGCCAGACCACACGGACCTCCAGGGCTAATGCCTGGTGGAGCAGGGGGCCCTGGGCCCTGCTCCTGGTGGGGCCACAGTTCTGATCACTGAGGCCTGTGCTGTATGTAAACATCAGCCCTGTCCCAGTAATCTGTGCAGAGCTCCGTTCTCCTGCCTACACTGAACCCACCCAACACACACGCAAGCACATGGACACGGCTGTGTGGCAGCACTGGGCTCTGTGGTTACTCACAGCCAGACAGGGCAGGGCAGACAGCTGGAACCTAGCACTTGGTCCACCTAGTGCAATGGGAGGGGCGTCTGGGACAGAAACCCAGATCCTGGGACTGACTGTCATAGGCTCAGGGTGTCTGCCAGAGGGTCAAGGATGGTATTTGTTGCAAAGCACTCTGGGATATAGAGGGTCCCCATCCAGGGTGGCCTAAGCTGAAATCAAGCGTGGATCTTAAGCTCCTCAAGTCAAATGCAGGCTTCTGTGTATGATTGCACAGGCTGTGCACTGAACAACCTTACAGTATGCTATTCCCATAGTCTATGGTGTCTATTCTTAACCTGAAAAACCCTGTAATGTGGCTTTGTATGCAAGATAGTTTGGAAAATTTTCCAAGGAGAATGTCCAGGACCCCAAAATGTAAAGCACTGAGGTTTAGAGGCAGAGGCAGGACTGAGCTTGGTGTGAGAGTGATAAGTAATTTTGGAGACAAGCCATCATGTTAGGAAGTATTTAGACTCTGAAGATGACAATGCAAAATGGTGGTGCTTGTGTTCTTCAAGCTAAAAAAGGAAGGGTTGTTTTTGCAGAGGAAAACCCAAACAAAGAAAAGAATGCCATGGGTCTGTCACCTCTATCTGCTGATCACTGGTGCTTGCCCGCAGGGCCCCAGCTGTGGCAGACCATCCAGACCCAGGGGCACTTCCAGCTCCGGCTCCCACCAGGCAAGATGTGCAGTGCTGACTATGCGGGCCTGCTACAGGCTTTTCAGGTCTTCATACTGGACGAGCTGACGGCCCGCGGCTTCTGCCAGATCCAGGTACGCCCTTAGCCTTCCCCACTGTAAAGGCTTGGACTGAGCTCAGGGCCACCGACCGTGTCAGCGACCTAGGCCTTTGTCCACCTTGCCGAGCCTCACATGAATCATCTGTGACATGGGGGGGATCAGGTGGAGTGAGATAACACATGGATCCAAGCTTTTGCCTCTTACACTCTTCCAAGAGGTTAAGATCGAAAGTTCTGGGGTTAGCAGGGTTTCGAATCTCTGCTTCTCCACCTGTTGGCTGTGGGATCTTAGGTAGTTCCTTAGCTTCTCTGAGGCAAATTCTCCGTATTTAATGTGGGTAATGATAATCTTGACTCTGTAGATTTGTTTCAGAGATTAAACCAGCTAATATTTTTAAGGCATTTCACATTGGGCCTGACTAACAGAACATGTTCAAAAATTGTGCCACATTACCTTCTAAGAAGACTAAGTGCCTGGCACATAGCAGGTGCTCATTAAATGACAACTATTTGAATACCTATATCCACTTGACCTCATCAGGGATGTAGCACAGGGCACAGTGTGTAGTAAGGGCTGCGTGCCAGGCTGCTGGAGTGAATGACATCCTGAACCTCAGGCTGTGCCTGTCCAGGGCCAGCTGTCAGGGCACTGTCTGCATCCCGAAGGAGACGGTCGAAGTCTCTATGCTGAGGGCTGAGGGCCAGGGCCACATTGACTCCAAATTGTGTGTTGGGGACAGGCACCTTCACTTTCCTTCCAGAACCTTCTGTTCACCCTCTAGACATCCAAGCTTTTGATAAACTGACTTCTCCTTGGGCTTTCTATAGATTCTCTTGTGATGCTATCTTTTGCTGTGTTCCGAATGTGTCCCTCTGAAATTCATATGTTGAAATCATATCCCCCAGGGTGTTGGTATTGGGAGGTGAGGGCTTTGGGAGGTGAATAGTCTGAGGGAAGAGCCCTCATGAATGAAGTTAGTGCCTTTATATAAAACATCCCTCCCACTCCCCCGAGAGATCCCTGCCCTTTCCACCATGTGAGGATACACGAGAGGACGGCCGTCTATGAAGAGGGCCTCACCAGACACCAGATCTGCCAGCACCTTGGTCTAGGACTTCCCAGCCTCCAGAACTGTGTATAAGCCACCCAGCCCATGGCATTTCATTGTAGCAGCCCAAGTAGACTAAGACATCACTGGAAAGAGGACAATGTGAAGAGGGAAAGATGAAGCTTGTGTTGTACCCTGGACCTGTGCCTGGCACTGTCCTCAGGCTAACAGACCCCACAACGATCCATCTTCCCACCCTGCCCCGAGGAACCTGCAGTCCTTCCGTTCACAGATGTCCAGCAGGCACATCTCAGCCACACTCATGCTGGGAGGAAAGACCAGGCCACATAGCCAAAATGTAGGAGCCAGAGGATGCTACAGGGGTTCAGAGATGTCCTGTTGCATGTATGTGTGGTGAGGGTGTTTGCAGAGTCAGCTGAAGTTGTTTCACCAGTGAAACACAAAATTAGGAGTGTGTGACCTTCCATGCACAGAGCTCTTCTCTTCCTCTGCTTGGGCCTCTGCATGTCGTGCAGCCAGGGCAGGGTATTTCGTGTCTCAGAACCTCCTTTACCTTGGGTGGGAAAAGTGGGGGTACCATTGCCTCAACCCTGAGGTGATGAGGGTGGAAGGAAGTAGCATGAGCCAAGTTCTGGCTCCTAGTGTGGGCCCAACAAAACTGGTGTCTACTCTGTGTTCTTGAACTGACAGTGTCTGTCTCCATGTAGGTGAAGACTTTTGGCACCCTGGTTTCCATTCCTGTCTGTGACGACTCCTCCGTGCAGGTGGAGTGTGTGACGGGAGAGCGTTTAGGAGTGAATGTCACATGGAAATCACAGCTTGAGGACAGCCCAGGGGCCTCTATTCCTGATTTGCATGACATTGGTATGTTTGTCTGAAGCACTATTTTGGAGAAGCTATGTAGCCTCTCCGAGTCTCAGTTTTCCCATCTGTCAAATGGAGCTAGCAGAGCCCAGGGTGTCTTCCTGTGAGGATCATGGTACAGCTAATTACTTAAAAATGTATAAAAAGCAATAGAGCTCTGGTTAATAGAATCCTAGAGTTAAATAATATGCATAGCAAAGAGCCTGATTGTGCTTTTGTGAACATCTTCTAATACTTCTCATGATTGTCTGTGTAGGGAGAGCATGAAAGGAGAGCAGGGTGGGGTGAGGGAGTCTTTATTGGTTGATAATTTATGTCTCACCCACTTCCAATTACAAAATATCTTGGACCAGTTACACTATTTAAAACAGGGCAGTTATGATGTAGATGAATCAAGAGAGTAGAAAAATCTGGGAGGAGCAGATTGGATTTTATGGTGGCTACGTGAGCATTCACTGTGTTCAGTTCTGAACTTTCTGGTAGGGCAAGAAATAATCCATGTATTTCTGACAGGAGAACAGGAGGCAACTCCACTGTGACTTCTACCACTCAGTGGCCAAACCCCCAGGGGGCAGGGCTGAGTGGAGCTCTCCCTGTCTTCTGTGAGGAGAAACTTCTGGAAAACATTTCCAGGAAGGAGATTTTATCACTGTCATTCTCCGTCCCTCAGGGCAATAACCTGCACGCTAATTATGAATTAGGGGTCCCCTTCCTTCTTCCTCCAGAGAGAGTCTGGATAATTTGGGTATATTTGGAGCTGCCAAAGTGTGGGGTGCTCATTCCTGGCTTCATTGGTGAGGCAGGGACAGTGGTGACTGTGGTTTCAGGCCCTGGGCTGGCTTTACAGGAGCCTGCAGCAGCGTGAGTGTGTGCTGCGTGCTGGGGTCCGCCCAGCTCCCCCGCGGCGCTCCTCTGCTTCCTTCATAGGAAACACTCAGCCGGAGGCTTCTCAGTTTGGGCTGAGCACCGAGGCAGAAGGCCACGTTGCCTCCTCAAGTCCTTGCCTTCCTTTGAGTGTTCCCTTCACACACATTCTCTCCTGGCATCCTCACTAGCTGCAAGAGAGGCGTTCCTGGCCCATTTTTCAGGGGGGAAAAACTGAGGCTCAGAGGTGTTCAGTGCCTCATGAAAGGTTGAAGTGGATGAGGGTCTGGACAGTGCACCTTACCTCAGTGACTGAAGACATGATCTCTGGCACCAACGTGGGTTGGGTTGGTGCCACAGCAATGACAGGAGTCAGGAGATGACGGCTATGTCTTCTTTCAGCCAGGACATTCTAGGCAGCTCTGCCCCCTTGACTCTCCCTGGCTCTTGCAGAGAACAATGAGGTGACCTCTGTTTTACCCTGTGTCTTACAGAGAGGGCCTTGGTGGGCAAGGATCTCCTGGGGCGCTTCGCGGATCTGATCCAAAGCGGCAATTTCCAGCTGCATCTGGATTCCAAGACTTTCCTAGCGGATACCTCCATCCGCTTCCTCCAAGGGGACCGCTTTGGCACCTCTCCCAGGACGTGGCGTGGGTGCTTGGAAGGGTTCCACCGAGTCTTGGTCACCAGCAAGTCCAATCAGGACCCACTGGGGTGTGGTAGGTTCACCCCCTCTTCCCTGCACTGCTCTCATGGAGCCACGTGAGGCTTAGGGAAAGATCCCCGGAGCTCTGGAGAGAGTTGAGAGTCATTCATTTATTGAGTCCACAGAGTTTTCAATCACCCAAGATGCACGGGCATGTAGTATCATCCACTAGGCGGCGTGCAGAAGGAGGCACCTGAGGTTTTAAGTTACTGTTTCTGTTAGTTCTCGATGAGCTTGAACGCTGGAGCCTGGGCTGCACTGTATTTGTGAAGAAGGCTGACGTCCACCCTATATCCGGGGTGGACATTTCTTAGTCTGGGTATGGCAAGATGCACAGTCTCCAAATTGCCATTTATCAGCCCAAGACTTTACAACTCGGGAAATCGATCCTGGTGAAGGCTGTTGGGTTGTCCTTGCCTTTGCCCGTGACTAGCTTTGGAGGCCACTTCCGCTGGAACGCAGCTGCACATTCCTTTCATGGAAACTATTCATTTCCTGTTGCTGCCATAACAAATTACTACAAATTTTGTGGCTTTAAAACAACACAGATTTATTATCCTACAGTTATATAGGCTTAAATTCCAATATGGGTGTTACTGGGCTAAAACCAGGTGAGGTGTCGGCTGGCAGGGCTGCCTTCCTCCTGGAGGCCCTCGGGGGGGATCTGTCTCCTTGCCTTTTCCAGTTTCTAGAGGTTGCCCACATTTCTTGGCTGGTGGCTTCCTTCCTTCATGGCCAAAGCCAGCAGTGTTGCAGCTCTCTGACCCTGTTCCCTGGTCATATCCCCTCTACTCACTTTCACTTCTAAGGACCTTATAATTACATACAGCTGCAAAATCAAGGACACTGCCCCTACTTTAAGGTCGGCTGATTATGGACCTTAATTCCATCTGCAACCTTAATTTCTCTTTGCCATATAATCTAATATATTCATAGGTTCTGAGAATCAGGATGTGGGCATCTTTGGGGGGGCATCGTAATGTCTGCTGCTGACGATTCAAGGGTCTCATGATGAGGAGTTTTCCTCCCAGGTGGAGTGAGACAGGAAGTCATTTTTATTGAGCTGAAGAGAGAGAAGATATTTCTCAGGTTTTTTTTTTCTTCCATTATTTATATTGGTTGCAACACAAAAGCTACATGACCTTTCCTTTTCTGAAGTCCGTGCCAAATTCTAAACTCCACACTGGATTTAAGATGCAGCTAAATCCTAACACAGGAAACAGAAACACAACCACTTTCCACTAATATTTGCAGAGGATTTTGCAGTTTACAATGCACCTTTACAAACATTTGACTCTCACAGTAGCCCCTGGAAGCCGATCATTTCCTCATTTAACAGTTGGAGAAGCCGAGGCTCGGATGAAATGAGACAGTGTGCTTGGCGTGCCCAGAGCAGGGTGACTCAGGGGAGGGACTCGGCTCACCGGACTATCAGTGGGCGAGCCACCCTCTGGGACCAGAACCCACGATCTTTCTTTCCCCCTCACCAGAGCAGCCCCAACCAAGAGGACAAGACACAGGAGCAGGAGTGGTTGGTGCCACCTGCCAGAGTGGGTGAAACTGGGTGGCAGAGAGGGAGAGTCACACGGAGAACCCCTGCCACCTTGTTCTCGGAGTTTCTTGTGAACAGACTCTGTACCAGTAGGGGTGTGTCTGTGTGTATGTGTACGCTCACGCGTGTGTGTGTATACATGGGTGTGTGGTGTATGTGTGTATGTGCACACATGTGTACGTTGCGTGTGTGTTGCAGGTGGGGGCTGCAGGAACCTGCTTTTATAGCCATCCCAGGTGGCATAACAGGGAATGTGGAAACTGCCCCAGGAGGCTGCCTGGCCTGGGGCGCCCTCTGGAGCAGGGATCCCAGAGGGGAAGGCAGGAGGTAGAGGTGGAAGGCAAGAGGGAGAGGCGGAGGGCAGGGTAGAGCGCCTGTGCCGACTCTGTGCCTGTAGGGAAGTCCTGTCCCCTCTCGGGGGTCCTCCTTTCCCCCACTCAGCAGAGGTAAAGTAAAGGGGCTGTCCTGACAATGTGTTCCCACTGTTTCTTCTAGGGAATCAATGATCAGTTCCTGTCATCCAGAAGATGGGAGGGGACACTTAGCTGGCTTTCTCTGAAGGGGGACCCTGCGTGTGTCAAGGACTGGGGCCTGGGATCAGGGGGCAGGGGCTTCTGAGCGTCCTTGTGGGAGCCATGGGGGGGGGTGGTTCTGGGGAAGGGACTGAAGGGGAGACCTTGCACCGGGCACATTTGCTCTAGAGCAGGAGTTGGCAGACTCTTCTGTAAAGGGCCAGATGGCGGACACTTTAGGCTTTTCAGTCCATACAGTCTTGGACTCAATGACTCAGCTCAGCCATTGTGGGAGAAACATGAACCTGTGTTCCAATAAAACTTTATTTACCAAAACAGAAGGCGGGCTGAATTGGCATCACAGTTGTAGTTGGCCAATCCTGGCTCTAGATAAGCCTACGTTCTGTTTTTCAACTGATTTAGGCTTTTACTGACCCACAAAGACCTGTCAATCACACCATTCAGCCCTGCCCCCTTACCCCTGATGGTTAGAAAGGTCCAGAATGGAAGTCACAAAACTATACTGAGAGGCTTGGCTTTTCTCAGTATTAATTATGTTAATAATGTCTGTCCCTTATTGAGTTTCTGATATGTGCAGGCCTTACCAGCATTTCTCTGTCTAGACAGACAGGTATTGTTGATTCCACGTCATGCACGAGGAAACCAGAGGCATACAGTGCTATGTAGTGTTAGGAAACTGCTCTTTGAAGCCAGGCGGATCTGGGCTGGAGTCCTGGCTCCCCCACTTTCTCATTGTGGGATCTCGGGAAAGTCCCTGATTCCCACTGGGCATAGTCTGAACAGTAGGGATAGTAACACCTATTTCATCGGGTTGTGGTTTGGATAGCATGAAATAACTGATGCAAAGCACAGCGCCTGGCACGTTGCGAACGCTTGAGGAATGGCTTTGCTGCTAAAATTGGCAGTACTGGGATCTAAACTCAGCTCTTTCTGCCCCCAGATCCTTTGTTCTGTCCTCTGCATCACGTCTCCCTTCTCAACACGTCTCCCTTATCAACACGGGGGTTCTTAGTGAAATCACACCCTTTGATTCTTGTATCTATTCTTATTGGCTCTTTTCCTTCCAAAGCACATCTGGGGCACAGCTGTGAGTTACAAGGCAGAGCATCGTCCTATGGCGATGAGCCAGGGTTTCTCCGTGTCATCTCATGGGGGCGAGGCTGGATGGCCCCCTAGGAGGGCAGTGACTCAGGGGACCGGTTGGAAGGTCCATCCATCACCCATGACTCACGTAGGCACAGAAGCCTGGACCCAGGGAGCTGGATGCTTCCTGAGAGTGGAGGCCTTTTTTGCAGCTCTGATAGGGTCAGTTTTGTTCACCCTCTTGCCTCAAGGCCAGGCATGTGGCTGCCCCCTGGAATCCCCTGCTGGCCGCCTTCATGGCAGATGAGTTTATTAAGGAGGATCCCAGAGAAATTGTCTGGATTTTCCATTTTCTATTCAGGATGGCATTCACTTTTACTCATTCACTATAAATTCTTATAATAGAGCTAGTTCCCTTTGAATTTTTTTTCTGAAGTCATATGTTATGTCTTGTTTCCTTGTTTTACCCTCCCTCCCTTCTTTTTTTCCTTTTTTTGTTCCTTCCTTTTTTCTTTCTTTCCTTCCTTCCACCCATCTATCCATCCATCTATCCAAGATTTCAAAATATAATTACTTATGAAACACCCTGTTCGTGCTCACGAAAGCTCTACTTTGAAGGAACTAACTCACTATCTAGTTGGGGAGCATTGGGTGACTAGACAGCTGGGATATCGTGTGAGGAAGCCTGCTGCACCCCAAGCAAGGCAGTCAGGGCAGGCTCGCTGGGGTAGCAAATGCTGGCTCAAGTCTTGAAGGATGAGCAGGAATTACTGCTCAGACAGGACCGGGCAGGAAGTGGGGTGTGTGTGTGTGTGTGTGTGTGCATCCGTGCTGGGGTGCTAACATGTTGAAGAACATTCCAGAAATGGAGATGGGTACAGAAGCAATGTGACTTTATGGGGAGAGTGCTCATGATTTCTGCAGCCGGGGAATGAGGAGTGTGGGGAGTGTGGCAGGAGGTGGGACCAGAGATACAGGCAGAGACTGTCCGAGAGAGGCCTCGGGGCACAGTGAGGGGCTTGGACTGGAGATGGGACTCCCCATGGGAGAATTTTAAGATGGAGAATGAAGGGGCCAGGTGTGGGCTTGAGCCGCTTCCTAAGGGGCAGAGGACAGCAGTCACTGCTGGGGGTCTGTCAGGCAGGATTGGCAGGAGGGATAGCATGACCCCAAAGCTTTGTGATGCTCTCAAACTCAAATGAGCCAAATTGTCTCATTTTACAAAGGAGAAAATTGAGGCCAAAGGGGTTTTACAAGGGTTTCTAGGGAGGGAATTATTGAGCCTAAGCACCCAGTGTGACAGTGGACCCAGTGGCCTTCGAGAGGACCCCCTGCTGAGGAAGGATGACCATAACCCAGCCACTGTCTCATTCTGACTTACGAAAGTGTTCTTTTGGGTGGAAAGGACTCTTGAATGGGTGAGGAAAGAGCATGCACACTCCTTGAATGCAGACAAGAGCCAGGAAGCAACTGGGAAGGCAACAGGAGTTAGTCCGCAGCCATTTTTCTGTTCCTTCGTCTGCGCCTCAGGCTTTGGAGGCACAGCCACTCAGCCTGGCCCCAAAGCTTTTGCTTTCCTTTAGCAGTGATCTCAGAGGCCCAGTATTTGAAAAATACAGTCACAGTTCTGGGGGTGAAGTGCTAGAGATAATTATCAACAACTTGACTCATAGAAGTAATGAAACTCCACTCTCTGCGGGAGGATATTAATTGCTGGGGTAGACCGAAAAACACACTGTTCAGTTTCCAAGATGTGGCTCCAGTTTCTCATTTACTCAGAAATGCCAAGCACCCATGCAGGCCAGAGATGGTCATGGCTAAATCAACACCGACTCCATCTCAGCCCAACCCACGTGTTTGTGCTGACCTCTCTACCTCTCCAGGGAGGCGTGGGGATTGGTGGATGGAGCAAAGGCTATGGTTTAGAGATGAATGAATGTGGTTTAAGCACTGTCTCTATCACTTCTCTGCCGGGTCAACCTTGACCTTGAAGCTCAGTTTTCTCCGGTCTAGAATGGCAATGATACCTTCCTTGTAGGATTGTGAGTAAAACATGGTAAAACATATGGCATCGTGCTTGACATATTCTGTAATTTTACTTCCCTGCTGCCCTTGCAGAAAAGCATGCTAGGAAGCCATGCACAAACATCCTGAGGCTCAGCATTCCCATCTGTGAAATGGGGTTAAAATACTAACTCTTGGGAGTGATGTGTTAACGCACATAAAGAACACAGCAGAGTGACAGGCACAGAATAAGTATTTCCAAGAGTAGGCAAGATTTTAGCTCCCACATTTACTCACTTCTTCTGGTAGTTATTTGGCAAATTCATGGGAATACAACACTGAAGAAAAAGGCTCAAAGAACCTCCCTCCCTACCCGCTTCTCTGAGCTGTCACAATAAGTGGCCAAATCCATGCACTTTCCTCAGAGCAGAGCCCCTTGCACTCTAACTTAGAACTCTTATAAGAATTCTCTGAGAACTCTAACTCCAGTTGGTCTTCTGATTTCCCAGCACATATCAAAGCAGGAAAATTTAGAGGAGTGGGAGGTAGAATCAGTGGAACAGAGAACCCCGAGAATGGGTTGATTCATAGGGTAGCCCCAGGAAGGATAAGGCGAGGGAGGCATCTGGGGTGCAAAATTTAAGGAGGGACTCACTCCTGGGGTCATACTTGGCATTTCTGAGTCAATTGAAAGCCCAACAGCCCTGGTAGTGAGAGCATCTCCTGCCTCCCCCAACTTCTGGGTCTGAGCGACACAATTAATGACTGGCCAACAGGGAGAAGGGCCACAGGAGGTCAGTGAGATGGCACTGAGATGTTGGGACTGCCCGATAGAGAGGCCACTCTCTTTAGACAGAGTGAGTGCCGAGGTTGGCTGTAAAGAAGGACTTCCTCCGACAGTAAAAATATCATTTGTTCAGCATATATATATATGTAAGTCTGGCATTATGGTATGTACTTTATGTATGTTGTCACTACACTACAATAAACTATTATTATTGATCCCCATTTTATAGAGGAGAAGGTAGAGCCTCAGAAAAGTCCAAAATTATACAGGTACAGTGGTCAGTGGGACTTTATTCAATCTGTTAGATCCCAAAGTTTGCCCCTCTCCACCCCCTCTCTCCACCATGCCCTTAACTTTGGGAAGCGTTCCCATGGCAACCTCAGGATAGGCTCCCATCTTTCAAAGTGTTCCCCTACTTCATGTCATGCCATTCTTCCTTTTGCAGACTAAGCTCTAGCTCAGCACCTGGTTTTGTTTGGCTTTTTTCTTTTTATTCCTTGAATAATCCAAACTCATTGCTACCTCTGGGTTTTTGCACTTGCTGTTACCTCTGCCTGGAATTCTTTTTTCCTAGATCTTTGCCTGGGCTGATCCTCATCATTCCAGTCTCAAGCATGATCTCTCGGAGGGGCCTTCCCTCACTAGCAGGCCCTCCGCTCCTGCTTCATTTTGCCCATGCCTAAAGTTCTTCTCTGACTCCCTGCCTCCTACAGGCATGTCAGCTCCTGGAGAGCAGGAAGCTCACCTGCCTTCTTCACAGCTGTCCCTCCGGCTCTCAGAGCCCAACACGCAGTAGATTCTCAATGGACACTTGATAAATGAATGAGCTTTTGAACTGATTTTAGGATTTCGTGTACCTTGCGTGCTCTGGGATTGTAACTATAAAGCATGTGTCTTGTTCTTTAACATCATTTTTCTGCTTATGTTTTCTAGCTAAGTGTCCTGAAGGAAGCTATTCTCAAGATGAGCAATGCATTCCCTGTCCTGTGGGATTCTACCAAGAACAGGCAGGGAGCTTGGCCTGTGTCCCGTGTCCCATGGGCAGAACGACCATTTCTGCCGGAGCGTTCAGCCGGACTCACTGTAAGTTCTTTAGGGTCCTGCTTGGAAAGCAAAGCTCTGTGGTATAATGGGACACAACGGGGTTTCTCAATCCCGGCATTATTGACATTTTGGAACAGAAAATTCTTTGCTGTTGGAGGCTGTCCTGTGCATGGTAGTGTGTTTAGTAGCATCACTAACTCTTAGATGCTGGTAGCACCCCCATCCCCAAGTCGTGATAACAAAAACGTGTCTCCATTGTCAAGTGTCTGGGGTGGAAATTGGTGGCAGTGGGGGTGGATTGCCCACCATTGAGCTACTGGATACACAGCACTGTAATCAAAGGGGCCATCATCTGTGAATATCTGTCCCCTGTCAGGCTCTGGGCCAGGCATTTTAATGTGTTGTCTCATTCAATCCTCCCAACACCCCTTCAAAGTAAACAGTATTAACCCAACTTTTGCAGATAAGAAGGTTAAGGCTCAAAGAAAAGAAACTTAGCCAAAGTCACTCAGCTAACTAATGACTTCACTGGCCTTTGATCTTGGTTTTGTCTGATTCTGAAACTTCTGATTTTTGTAAGTCAACTTTATCAGAATGAGAAGTGGAAGATATTTTCCACCGATAGTTACTACCCTGCGTAACTCATATTCCCTTCTGGCCCTAGACATTCGTCAGGATGTCAGGACTGCTTGGCTTTCCCGTATGTCACGTGATTTCACTTGTTCTACTTACTTAATAGTCACCTGGGTATTGTTGGGGTTTTCCTAGCAAGGACGCATAACTTGCCTCGTTGTACCTCTTTTCATGTTGGTCTGAAATTGTGTCAACGTGAGGCAAACAGTTATTGCTTAAAATCTGAATAATTTTTAGAATTTTTAAAACAGGTACTCAAAAGATATCAAGTCACCTTCTCTGATGAGGGCAGTTTCCTCGATCAGGAGGGCAGTGTAACAGGATAGTAATTCCAAGAAAGTAAAAGTAAGAGGAATTTTATAGGCTGGGATTTCTGACATTCCTCCTGGAGAAGAAACCCTTCATTAAGTGTGCCTGACACCTGGGCATCACCCTCAGTTTGTATGCTGACTCCAGTCCTGTGCTTTGAGATGATTTGAAGCGCTATAGAAATGGCAGTGGAGCACTTTCTTAAAAGAGGGTTGATGTGATGTACTGATCCTTGTTTATGGAAGGGATATGGCAAAAAAGGCAGGGAAGAGACGACAGAGGTTGAGGCTTGCACTGGCCAGGTTCCATCTCTGCTGTCCGCTCTTACTGGCACTGTGACCTAGGCCAACTCACCTTCCTTCTCTGAATGTCAACTCCCTTCTCTATCAGATGGAGCCAATGAGACCTCACTCACAGTGTGGTCATCAAGCGTGTGTCAGTTCAGGCTGCCATTTACAAATTACCATGGACTTGGTGGCTTAAACAACACTCATTCATTTCTCACGGATCTGGAGGTGGGAAGTCTGGGGTCAGGGTACCTGCATGGTTTCTTGGTGAAGGCTCTCTTCCAGGTTGTATCTTCACATGGCCTTTGCTTGGTGCATGCACAGAGAGGGAGAGAGAAAGGTCTCCTGTCTGTCTCTTTTTATGAGGTCATTAATACCATTATGGGGGCTCTGCCCTCATGACCTCATCTAAACCTAATTACCTCCAAAAGGCCTTACCTCTAAATCCCATCACTCTAGGGACTGGGGCTTTAACTTATGAATTTTGGTGGGGACACAAACATTCAGTCCATAGCAAAGTAGAAACATAACATTTAACATAAACAATAAACATTCATCCCTCATCCCACTTTTGGAGTAGCTTTGATTGCATTTCCTTGCAGTAGTAGAGGCTGTGTTACATCGCGCCTCTCCCAGACACTTTTCCTGATTAATAGAATAGATTTTGGAGAATGGTTCTCCAGGGTCAAGGTTGGAGTCTATGCTGAGGGTCTGTTCATAACTAGGAAACCTCTCCATGACTCATTAACTACATTGTTCTACCTGTTGAATTATCTGGTCTGTGTTCTTAGGTGGAATCATATTGAAGAGAAGGACAGGGCAGGAGAATCTGCCAAGTTTTAAATCATACAGAGATGACAGTATTTCCTTGGCTTCCTTTTGTTGTTAGGATAGCTTTTAAAATCCCAATTCCTCTATATAGTTAGTTGAGGTCTATATTATAGTTCTTACTTATTCTCTTCTGTATTTCCTAACTTAGCTTGTCCACTGGGCCATGTTTGAGGTTCTGTTGATAGCTGAGTAGCTCTTCTGAGTATTCATTTGTTTGTTTGTTTATTGATGTATTAACTCATGTATAGCATGTATGGCATGCAAAATGTTCTATTTAAAAAGTTACCTTTGTAACCTCCCCACAGAAGTTGTTATTAATCAATGATTAATCATATAACCAATAGTCTTGAAATATAAAACCGCAGGTGTTATCAAGTCTTCGGACTGCTACAAAATATTACCATTCATCTACTTCCCAGTCCTGGAGAACCAGATTGAGGAATTCCCCTTTGATATCATTCATCAAAAACTTATTGGGCATCTGCTTTGTGCCAATGTTTTACTGGGTATATTAAACAAGTAATGACAAAATCACTGTTCTCAAGGAGTTTAGAATATGATAGGAAAAGGTAGTAAGGGGGGATTAGCTAGAGGACAGGTGGAGAGAGAACTTCTGGGAAGAAGAAACAGCTTGAACACAGGGATAAATGCATTCATCCATAGAGTTGAATAATATTTATTGATTTTGGAGAGGAAGCTTGTATGTGTCAGACACTGAGCAAGGCACTGGGATACAATCATGAGCAAAACCAGCCCTTGCCCTGCCTTCCTAGAGCCTCTGCTGAGCAGGAGGCAGAAGTCATCAGCCATCCATCCGTGCAAATAAATGGAAATGATACCTGTGCTCCTGGCTGTGAAGGAGAGGCCTTGGTCCCAAGGAGAGGGTATAACCTTTGGGCCCCACCCAGGCAGGAGGTCTGGAAGTGTCTTAGTCCATTTGGGCTGCTATAACCAAATACCATAAACTGGGTGTCTTATAAACAATGGAAATTTATTTATTGCAGTTTGGGGAGGGTGGGAAGTCCAAGATCAAGGTGCCAACAGATTTAGTGTCTGATGAAGTTGTCATAAACTGTACCTTCTTCCTGCATCCCCACAGGGTGGAAAGGGCAAACAAGCTCCCTTGAGCCTCTTTTATAAGGACACTAACCCCATTCATGAAGCCTCCACCTTCATGGCCTAATCACCTCCCAAAGGCCCCACCTTCTAATGCTGTCACACTGGGGATTAGGTTTCAACATCTTTATTTTGGGAGGACATAAGCATTCAGGTCATAGCAGGAGGGCTTCCCTGAGGAAACGTGGGTGGAGGTGAGAGCAGGTGGGCAGTGAAGAGTTCGTGCAGTGCAGACTGGGGCAGCTGTGCACCAGGAGATGGGCTAGATGAGCACAGCCTGGGTTGAAGGAAATGATGTCAAAGAGGGGCACAGAACGGAGCGGGTGGTGTGTGGAGCAAAGTGTGTGTGTGCAGGCACTAGGATGGGTGGGAGCCATTTCACAGAGGATTTACTGATCCAAACAGGGAGCTTGCATGTGGTCCTTTAGTCAGGGTGGGGACACTGAATGGTTTTATGCTAGAATGTCTGGGGCAGACGTGTTGCTTGGACATCTGGTCCATGACCCAGATCCTGGGAGTAGGAGGGGGAGGGGATCCTAGAGGCCCATTGTTGACCTCTGTGTCCATCTCTTGGCTCCAGGTGTCACTGACTGTCAGAGGAATGAAGCAGGCCTGCAGTGTGACCAGGATGGCCAGTACCGAGCCAGCCAGAGGGACGGGGGCAGTGGGAAGGCCTTCTGCGTGGACAGCGAGGGGCGGAGACTGCCGTGGTCAGAAACGGAGGCCCCCCTTGAGGACTCTCAGTGTCTGAGTATGTGCTGGAGGTTAAATCAGCCACAGTTACTGGGGAGTGGGGAGTGGTCTCAGGCTTTATGGAAAGGGAGAGACGCATGAGACGAATTTGTCTCCAGCTTTTTATTTTAAAAAATTGTAATCTATGTAAAGAATAGCAAGTTGGATAAATACCCATCACCTAGATCCAATAATTGTTAATATTTTATTTTCTCTCTTTTTGAAATAATTTGGAAATGTAAGTTTCAGACATCATGAACCCTTACTCCTAAACACTTTAGGATACACAGAGGTTAATTTTTATAAATAAGAAATCTGCTGAGGCTTCCCTTCTTGCAGGCAGCTTGCCTTGGTAAGTCTGGTCAGCATTTCCCCTCAGTAGGATGCTGTAGAAAGAGTGTGCCAGTCCTTCTTCCATAACTTACACACTGGGTGACCCAGAGCAAGTTGCTCAACCTCTCTGATCCTCAAACCCCCAGTGGCTTCCTGTCTGTCTCCTGAGACATTGTGAGGATCAACATCAACCTATAATGTCAAAAATATTCATTAAGCACTATCCTGTGCATAGTTCCTCAGTGACATACTGGATGGGAAAGTCCCACATGAGCCATCAAATGTCCTACATGCAAGGTATGACAGGCACCAGCAGAGAGGAAGGGAAGAGCGTGGTCTGTGGAATGAGAAATAGTTTAATCCCAGTGGTGCCCTTTACTGGATATATATTCTTGGACAATTCCCTTGCCCTTAGTAGTTTCCTCATCTGTGAAATGGGGACATTAGTGCCTACCCTGCAGGAGGGTTGTGTGCATTAGCAGTGTCATGCCTACTGGAGGTAATACATATTTCAGAATAAGAAGTCTTGAGAACAGTAGTTGCCCTATTCCCTTATCTGTTAAACAAGGAGGGAGGCTGAAACAATCTGCAAGTTCCCTTAATCCTAACATCCTCTCTGTCTTCAGAACTCCACTCCACCTTTCCACAGAGTCACCAGCCCCTGCCTGAGGTCTGAGCCTACCTTCGCACACTTGCAAGCCAGAGCCACCCTGCCCACCAGAGTGTCTTAGTACCTCAGTGTAAGAAGAGGGCCTGACATGTGTGGGTTTGCTACGGCCCTGGCATTTTACATGTTTATCACATTTAAACTCCATGGTAGTACAAAAAAGTAGATATTATTATTGCCAATATTTTAGCTGAGGAAACTGAGGCAAAGAATATTTAAGGTCTGATCTTCATCCCATAGTTAGGATATAATATACCTAGATTTTGAACTGGTGTGTGTCTGGCTCCTAAATCCTTGTGTTTTCTGCTACGCCAATCTGTGCTTCTACCTAGATTTATCTGCTTCCTCAACAAGCACATGCGTATGCACACACACACACACACATACACAGCCTGCCTGGTCTCTAGGGAGGTTGGTACAGCAAATGGCACAATATCAGAGAAAATCCAAATGAGAAGTTTTCATTTTTTTATTGCTCAGAGCAGTCATTTCCCTTCTCTAGTGAAGAGCTATCAAATCCCAAGGACTTTGTGTGTGTGTGTGTATGTGTTCTCACAGATAAATTGCAAATCCAATGAAGTCTTATTTTTTTCTAATATCCCTCCTTCTGGGCAGGGAAGACAATCAGGGGAGTTAGAGCTGGAAGGTGCTTGAAAAGATCAGTTATGAATTTACCTGTCTCTTCCTTCTCCCCCCAACCTGCTTGGTTTCCATTGAGTTTTACTACTATGTGCACATGGGTGTTGATTGATCAGTTCCAATTCAATAGCGAGTACATGTGATATTTGTTTTCCCATTCTTGTGATACTTCACTTAGAAGAATGGTCTCCACTTCCATTGGGTTGTTACGAAAGGTATAAGTTCACCATTTTTTTAAATGTCTGAGTACTACATGTAACCAAAATGTTTGTACTCCTGTAATATTCTGAATTAAAAAAAAAAAAAAGAGAGATCAGTTAGGTAGATCTTTCACAAATAAAGGAGAGGGTGTCCACAGAAGGTAAGCAACTTGCCCAGTGGCCCTGGTGATTACTGGCCATTCTGGGATTATTGTCCAAGTGCTGCTAGCTTTCTTTGTGTCCCTGTCAGTGGCTTAACCCTGAGGATTGTCATGTGCAGTTTGTAGGGCATTTCATGGCTTGTTCTGTCCAGTGTTCAGAGCAGAAAGGACAGTTTAATCAGTGGCACCAGAAGTGTTCACGAGCCGCAGCTCAGCTTTGACACCGTTGATGCTGCCTCCCTGAGGTGCTGGCTTAGGAACAGCGTCCAGATACATCCTCAGCATCTTCAGCTTCTTATGTAAAGCTCTGAGCTTAAGTTTCCCTTTCTGGATCTGCAGGGGGATATCCATGTTAATAAGCCGGCCCCTCACTGGGATGTCGGCATGTCTCCTTGCAGAATCGCCTTTGAGAGGAACTTTCTTTTTGGAAGTAGAATTGCAGTTTCACTTTTGAGGCTTTTGTCCTTCAGAAAAAGCAAAGGACTTAGAGGATAGCTATGTACCTCCCTGTTGCCACCTCCTTTGTCCAAGCCACTGTTGTTACCCACATGGTACTGCCATGCCCTCCTGACTCATCTTCCTGCTCCAGTCCAACAATTTTTCCATGATGCTTCTAGTGCAATTATTTTAAAAAGCAATTTTGCTTATGCAGTGTCCCTTAACATTCTTCAGTGGTTCTGCATTGCTCTTCGGATAAGGTAATATTGCAATATCCCAGCTTCTTCTCTGGGCTCTAGCCTCATTAGGCCATATGTTCCTTTGGGGCTAGAACTGTCTCTTAATTTTTGTTCTATTCCAGGGCAGTAGGCACCTGTTGACAGAATGAGCGAATTACTCCAGTTTTCTGGGCTTCTTTGAAACTATTTCCCAAAGGTCTTCAGGGAAGGAGATTCTCCCACCACCTGAATTCCTGTGGCCAATTTTACAAGCCCTGACACTTAGGCAGGATGTTCTGCACAGGGAAAAGGGACCCAGCATTTACTGAGTTGTTACCACGTACCAGGTATTCCATGCTGTATTATTTAATCCTTATAACTAGGGAACTGAGACTCTAGGAGGTTGAGATGTGCCCAAGGACACAGAGCTGGGGAGGTGTGGCAGCATCAGGATTTGAGCCGGGGCTGACTCCAGAGTTGGTGCCCTTCCCCGACTGCCTGCTGCCTCCCTGTCTGAAATCCCTCCTGCCAAAGCTCCACAGTGCTCCCTGTGATCTTCTCTGTATTGCCTTTGTTTACTCACAGTGAGTCTGACCTTGGCCACTGGAAATATTTCAAGTTCCTCTTCCCTTTAACTTTAGATCCAGTTTTCTAATTCTGTTCTTTGTTGATCCATGCCGAAATTTTCGTATACTGCATCAAGTGTCTAAACAGTTAAATGACTGCCATTGACATTACACCATCATAATGTTCTCTCCTGGTTGCCAGGTGTTATAACGATGCTGTTAGTCATCCATTAGACCATCCATCCATCCATTCAATATACAGGAAACGAGTATCTCTGTCACTATCCTAGCTAGTGAGGGTTCAAATATAATCAGGACATTGTCTTTGCCCTGGAAGGAGACAGACAGATAAATAGCCATGATATACTATACAAATATCATGATAAAATATATACTGTGCTCTAATGTTAACCTTTTATGCTTTTCCCAAGACATTTTTAAATATCTGCTAAGTAGAAATTTGAGACATGAGAAATTGTATCAACAGAACATATAATTCTACAACCTTACTCAGTCTTTCATTGGCAAATCAGTTCATGGATTGTTTCTGTTCTGTTCAGCCATGAGCTTCTTCATAGAATGCTGTAGTGTGAAGATCTCCATCACCAAGATGTACCTTTCCTGAAAACTGGCAGATTCTCTAACTAAAGTGCCAAATTTACTACATTTTGGGGTAGAATTTAATTAGAAGCTGAAAGACCTTTCAAATTTTATTTAGTCTCATAGAGTGTTTTGAGCATCTGGTGTATTCCAACCAAGACTTAGGGATGCTATGGTAAGTATAGCATGGTGTTTGGTATAAACAAGAGACCAGGGAATATAAATTTTTTTAAAAAAAGAGAAGAAGATGAAAGAAGAAGGATTAAATGTGGACTGAGCACATGAACTTGGCAACTTCAATGGGCAATGTGGAAGGTTATTTTGTGAAATCAGAATTCCTTTCTATTAAATATATCAAACATTTTGAAGGCTTAAAGCATGTCATTTTTATTACATCTATGTTCCATTCTCCCAACCCCATCAATTTTTTCTGTGCTTATTGTGGAAGCTGAGGAAAGATTGCTTTGAATGACCTTGAATTTACTGACTTGGTGAAAACCAATCTAGACAAAAGTCTGTTTTATAAAGCAATGATTGTGTATGATAATGAGTGCTTATGTATTTGATTTGTTTATAATTATGTTAGCAAAAATTGATACTCATGTGGTTTTGGACTTGTAAATAAGTCTTGCTTTTTGAGAGTTACCTATGAAATATTGACACTCTTGAGCATTTGTGGCTTAGAAGATAAATCTTATTCCTTGGGAGTTATCTTCCTTGCTTGTGTTTTTGCTTGGTGAAGAATGAGTTCCAAGTCTCGTAGCCTTGAGAAATTATATTTCTTCCTCCTCGCTTGTCTAATTCCATGAGCATGTGGCTATGTTTTTCCTGTCAAATGCAGCTCAAATATGTTGACTGTAGGTGGAAAAACAGATGCTAGTGTATCACTTAAACAAATACTACCTTAAAAATGCCTGAGCCACATGACACATTTTTAAATTTACATGAATCCATATGCACATGTCTTATTTGCATTTTAAAAAAACTTACCTCATTTCTGAAAGATTTCAAATTGTTTTATGGAAAAAATTTTCAATAAAATAATTAGGTAATTAGCACTAAAAGATAAGGACAGGAAAATATAAGTTTAGATAGAAAATCAATACCAGCGAGAAGAGGTGAATTGTAAGATCAAACATAATACTAAATTTTCCCCTTAATTCCTGACAATGACGTAGAGGATGGGAGACCTGGTAAGTTACAGTTCTCAAAATTCGACATGAGGCAGCAGGCTGGAGCTACCTTCAAAAGGAATTATTCTCCCTGGGACGTTTGTGTGACTGAGGGCTGCAAATGAGAAGTGATTCTTGACCTAACACTCTTTTTGGCTTTCTCTGCAAATGCCCTATACCCTTCGGAGTCAGATTTCCATAATATGCTTTGTTTTCAGTGATGCAAAAATTTGAGAAGGCTCCAGAATCAAAGGTGATCTTCGATGCCAACGTTCCCATGGCAGTCAGGTCCAAAGTTCCTGACTCTGAATTCCCACTGATGCAGTGCTTGGCAGGTGAGGGGTACTGGGGAGATGGGCACATGGAGAATGGTGGAGAAATAAGCTCTGCTGACATTGTCAGTACAAACCAAATCAAACCATTAAAACAATAATGAGAAAACATACTTCGTCAAAACACTGTAAGCCAACGGATTTCCAAAATGTATATTCAATTTATAAGTTCATTACAGACTTTATTGGGTCTCTACTATATGCTAAGAACTATGCTAAATGTTATGGACAGAAATGAACAAAATTAGTTTGGCAGAGAGCTACTTGTCCAGGTCAGGATATATATCTTCTTATTTCCACAGTGAGGCCAGAGAGGTGGTAATAAATTACTATTTACTGAGTATGTATTTTCACAAGGATTATTTCATAATCCCACAACCACCCATAGAGTAGTCATTGTTATTCTAAGTTACAGATGAGAAAAATAAGGCTTTAAGAATTTAAGTGGGCCGGGTGCAGTGGCTCATGCCTGTAATCCTAGCACTCTGGGAGACTGAGGGGTGCAGATCACTCAAGGTCAGGAGTTCAAGACCAGCCTGAACAAGAGGGATACCCCATCTCTACTAAAAATAAAAAGAAATTAATTAGCCAACTAAAAATATATAGAAAAAATTAGCTGGGCATGGCGGCACATGCCTGTAGTCCCAGCTACTTGGGAGGCTGAGGCAGGAGGATTGCTTGAGCCCAGGAGTTTGAAATTGCTGTGAGCTAGGCTGAGCTAGCCCCGGCACTCTAGTCGGGGCAACAGACTAAGACTCTGTCTCAAAAAAAAAAAAAAAAAAAGAATTTTAGTGACTTGGTCAATGCCACAGAGCTAGCAAGCATCAGAACTTAAATTCAAACCCAGACCCAGACTACTGATGGCAAAGCCTGCAGTCGTAACCATTGCTTAACATGTCATGTGGTGTAGTTATTAAGTGATTAGCAGTGTGACTATGAATCTGTTTTGGATATCTGTTCTGGTTATGATAACCTTATACTATTGTTTGCATCGCAAACACAGTTAAAGGCATGAAATAGGAGTTGAAAAAAAAATGTTTGCAAAATCAAAGATATTCACTGGAGGGACAGAAGCAAGGATTCAAAAGAGTAGATGTGAGGACCCAGCACCAAGGCAGCACACTTGGTGTATAGCGATCACAGTCGTCTGTCTTGACAAGGAACGTCATACACATACCCATGTGTGCACACGTACACTATGACACAGCTGAAGTTAGAAGGGCAAACTGATGGGATGGAAAGAAAAAGAGGATGCAGTATCATAGGGGCTGAGGCAAGCAGGGAAGACAGGTCCATCTGTTAGTGTCAGGAGATGGTTTAATCCTGCAGGCCCCAAGCCCCCCACCATGGACCAGTATCAGTCCATGGACTATTAGGGACTGGGCTGCATGGTAGGAGTTGAGTGGCAGGTGGGCAAGCAAAGCTTCATCTGTATTTACAGCTGCTCCCCATCGCTCACTCCCCCACCCCAGTCCATGGAAAATTGTCTTACATGAAACCAGTCCCTGGTGCCACAGAGGTTGGGGGCTGTGGGTTTGACCGACTGGGCCAAACTCAGTGTCAAAAATATGCAACAGTTTGAGAAAGACAGCCATGTCAGGAAGGTCTAGCAAGATGGTTTCCTATCAGACAAATGACAGGAGGCACGCCACGGCAGGCAGTATTTGTGACTTTGGGTAAGTGAATGAACTGAGCTGTTCTTCAGTTTCCTCATCTGTAAGATGGGGATCAATGATCCAATAACACAGAAAGCACTTAACGCAGCATGTGGTACATGGTATGTGCTCAGTAAATGGCTCTTGTGTGTATATTTGTGTGTGTGCTTATGTATGTGTGCATATGCATTTGTGTGTGTACTTGGGTGTGTGTATTTTGGTATGTTCATGGGTATGAATATTTGTGTGTATGTTTGGGGGTGTGTATATTTGAGTGTATATCCGTGTGTGTAACTGTGTGTTTACATTGCATATATATTGAGTGTATGGGGCAGGGGTAGGGGCATATGTCTGTTCTGTCCCCAGCATCACCTGAGAGTCTGGTGAGTGACTGTCCCATGGTGCTTGCAGATTGTACTGAGGATGAGGCCTGCAGCTTCTTCATCGTGTCCACAGTGGGCTCAGAGATCTCGTGTGATTTCCACGCTTGGACAAATGACAATGTTGCCTGTATGACTTCTGGTCAGGTGAGGTGTAAGAGCCACCTGGCAGTTCTGCCTCTTGTCCATTCTGTGTCAGACATACTCTAATGGCATTGACACCAGGGTGACCAGGTGATGGAATGAGATTGCTGACAGCTGATCCCCTGTTGCTTCCATTTCTTCAAAGTGATGAGACTTTGGGAAATTGAAGTTGCAACAGGCAGAGACAGACCCAGGATGCAGCTGATGTAGCAGTCACCTGAGCAGTATCATCTCCTGGTGGATCAGCCAGGAGAGACCCTTGACGTTGAGCACCTCTTCCTATGCCCCAGCACTTACCTCATCTGGCAGCTCGGGCCCCAGATGCGAGGGGGACATTGTTCAGAGCCCTAAATACCATCTGTCCCTCGGCGTCCCAGACCCCAGCTCCCCTTTCCATTGTAGAAATAAAATATGCTTGTGGTTTAAAAAGAAATGTTACATATTTATTAGAACCACATGAAATCACTTTTTCTATAAGTCAGAGCTGGTAGAATATTGGCAATTTTATGTGGTACCATCAAATTAGGATAAAAAGGTATCCAGTGAAAAGCAGAAGTCTCCTGTCTCCTAATTTCTAACCTGTAAGCATATTTGCATTTCCAACCTGTAAGCATACTCAAATCTCCATTTACTCTCTGGTTTCTTATAGATCCTTTCAGAAAATTTCCATGTATTTATAAATATATTTTTTGTTTGTTTACATGCTATAATTTTATAATATGTATTCTTTTCTACATTGATTTTTCTCATATTTATTTTTCTGTATATGTATTTAAAAATTAACCTTATTCTTCTCACTGGAGCATACCGATCCATTCTACAGATGTATGTAATTTATTTCACATTCTCTTGGTTAAGGGTATGTAGATTTATAGCAGTTTTGCAATGTCATTAACACCACTGGTGCATTTGCACACCCCTTTGCCCACGTACTTGCATGTGAAAGAGTGTTCATAAGTGACATTCCAGAAGGGACGTGGAGGATGGACCCTAAATTTTAGGACTCTGAGCTGGGTTCTGTAGTGACAAGAGAAGAGGTGGGTAGGGGTCTTGGGTTCAAATCCCAGCTCCACCACTTACTTATTGCTATTTAGCCCCTTGGTTCCTTAGATTCCCCATGTAATACGGGGATAACACCGGTTCCCACATCACAGGATTGTTGTAAGGATTGAATAGGGCCCTGCATGGAAAAGTTCATGGGAGAGATTCTGCTGCAGAGTAAATTCTCAGTGACTGTTATTATAACCATTACTCTTGCGTTAATCTTATCATCATCCCCCCGTGAGGTCAGCAGGAAATTCCATCTCACTCATTATCCACTCCAGAGCCCTGGGTTCTTGGTCCTAAGGCATGGGGGTGGGATGGCAGTGGAGGGCCTTGGTCACTGGTCATCAGTGGTTGGTCACACAGCCCAGTGCTGAGCCCCACAGTCCCAGGAGTTGCCTTCAGCCTCCCCTGTTGCTCTGCTTGGGGTGTGGAGAAGACTCTTTGCCGAGGCAGGAGCCCCGTTGCATTGGGTTTCGCCTCCCCAGGTCCAGCCATCCATTTGACATCTTGCTGCCCTCTGTCCCACAGAAGGGGTGAGGGCTCCTGCCAATCTGGACCCCACCTAAATCTTTTTCAGGTCTTCAGGAATCCCTCCTCTCTCTGTGCTCTCCAGGTTTCTTCCTTCCCTCCCCAGGCTACCATGTCTTCAGTGAGTACCGGCTTTCTGCAAAGCAAGAAGAGCTGTTGCCTTCAAATAGCCTTTGCTTTAGTCCTTGCCCTCCAAAATTCCCACTGGAAACTCAAAGTCTGGCAGCCTTGAGGAGGAGGCAAAATACTGGGGACAAAACACAAATTGAATCAGGCAAATTTATCCTATCCCACCCACACTGCACGATTGCCGAAAATAAGTCAGAAAGAGCGATCGGAGGTAGCTGGGAATGGCCAGATCTCTGGAAGTCTGACCTCACCATTTCCAAGCTTAAGAACCTTTCTCCGGACTCTCTCTAGGTAGAAGCTACATGCCTATAAGTTCTTCCATGAGCTGGCTCCTGCTCACTGGTCACTCCTGGTCACTACACTCTTATAACTGACAGTCCTCAAACCCCTGGACCTAGTTCTGAAAACACCCATGAAATTCTGGGTCTCCGTGTCTGTTTCCTACTGCTTACATGTCTGTCTGCTCCAACGGACCAGGAAAAATTAGAGCAAGAACCTTTTCTTTCTTACCTTTACAGCCCTCATACCTAGCCATGGTTAGAGTTGGATATTGTTTGTTGAATTGAATTATTAAACATCACGGGATGATAACACAGCATCTTTCCATCTCCAGGAACAAGACGCACCGGAGAACTCGAAGGTTACCAACTTTGAAAGTCTTAGGTGCCAGGTGAAAGTAAGGAACCGTGGTCAAGCTTCTCTGTCTGTGTATTTGAAAAAGGGTAGGTTGGTTGGGCTGGTTGGCTCCGGGCCTCTGTGGCTTCAAGTGGTCATGTTTGGAGCAGGGTGCACTTGGGGAGGTGCCAGATTTCCCCTGTCCCCACCCATGCCCTGAGCCCAGCTTCCCTCTCTGGTATCTTCCAGTAAGCCTGGCACAGTGCCCCCTGCAGACAGGTGATCATCTGCCTGACCGCTTCAAGGGGCTTCACACATCATTTTCATTTGTGTCATCAGGTTTGATCCTCATCACAATCTGGCAGGGATTGGGAGCCTCATTCTGCAGGCCAGAAACTAAGCGGTAGAGCAGACACGATGCTAATAGGTGGAGAGTCTGGGCAGAACCCAGCTGCATCCGCCCGTGCCCCCAGGCAAGCCCAGGCAGCTGTGATGTGGCGCACGTCCCTCCCGGGCCTTCTGACTCATGGAAACTCTCCTCCCCCCACTGTGGTCTCCACCCTCTCTGGACGTTGTCAGATCTTTTCCTCACCCCTGATCTGGACTTTGTAAAATCCTGTGTCTGTGAATCCTTGAGGTGGGCAGAGATTCTGCATTTCTAATTACCTTCCAGAGGGGGCCCGTGCTGCTGGTCCAGGGACCACACTTTGAGTAGCAAGAATATAGTACTTTATAGTTTACAGCTCACTTTCCTGTTCATCCTTCCATTGCACCTCACTGAAGCTCCTGGAGGAGGGAAAAAAGGGGGTCGCCATCCCTATATCACACAGGAGAAAGCACCCTGGGTCGCTGGTAGCACATGAGAGAAGCAGGGGCCTTTCCCCAGAATCCTGAGGCCTGCGGTAGTCAGCCCTGCCCTGCTCACCTCTCGCCTCTTCTCCAACACCGCGCAGAGGTGCCAGCACTGCAGCGCCATGAGCCCTGGGACACAGCTAGGCCCTGCCCCTGTGACTGCAGCTCCTCCGACCGTCACTGCTGTCTGGCCCTGGCTTCACAGCAGTTAACAGCTTTGAGGGCAAGGACCTGGAGCTCTCATGCCTAGGTTGAACCCCAGCTCTGCCATGCACCAGCTGTGTGGTCTTGGGCACATTCCTTGACATTCTAGCCTCCTGTTTCCTCATTAGTAAAACAGGAGTCATACATGGACCAAGGTTATTGGCAGCTTGGCATGAGGAGACACAGGTGAAGCTCTTCAAGCAGTGCTCGGCATGTGCCGGGAGCTCAGCAGCTGAACAACATTTCTGTACTTGTTTTCATGCTTGCTAAAAAGTTTCCTGATGGCCTGAGGCTATGGCTGTGGACCAGAAGACAGCCTAAGGGGCCTGAACTGGGACTTGGAAGTTGGAAGGAAGGGGAGTGCGGGAGCCACTCTGAGGTCCATAATTCAGGGCAGGTGCCAGCTCCCAGCGGCTGGTGGCCAGGACTGGTGGCCGGGACAGCTGGTAGCAAGTGGAGAGCGTGCCGTGGCCTAGGCCCAAAGCTGTGTCTGACCTTGGTAGCAATCTTCAGCCCATGGCAGGGAGAAGTGTTTGTGTTTTCTTTCTTTTTTCTCTAGTCCTTTTTTTGCCTAATGCCTCCATCTGACTTAGCAGAGAGTTTGCTTGGGTGATCAGAGTCTGGCAGAGCTTGGATCTCTCTGATCTGCTGCCAGGGTCAATAGGATTTCTGCCCTAGTGTTTATCCCAATTATCTTTACTATCCATTTTTAAATATAACAAAACATAGGGTTTATTTTCTAAAAACAAATACCAAAGTACAACAATAACTCCTACTCAAAACTAAATAACTCCTACTCAAAATGTTCTTTAAAATCATAACTTGGCCTTTTATGACATTTTATAAAATGCAATTTTGTTTGTTATTTTCATTTTTCTTCTTTGTCTCCTGAAAGTTTATTCTTTGGGGGAAGATCGCAAAGGAAATTGAGAAACTTCCTTGTTACCAAACTAAATCAAAGGCAGAGCTGTCTCTTGCTTTTTTTACTTAAAGCAAGAGATGCACAAATAGCCATTTGGCTCTGAGTGGAGGAGAAGGAGGCTTGGATCTGGCTTGAGGGCCCACCTCCTTTTTTTTTTGAGACAGATTCTCACTCTGTTGCCCGGGCTAGAGTGCCATGGCATCAGCCTAGCTCACTGCAACCTCAAACTCCTGGGCTCAGGCAGTCCTCCTGCCTCAGCCTCTGGAGTAGCTGAGACTACAGGCATGCGCCACCATGCCTGTTGGCCAATTAATTTCATTAATTTCATTTTTAGTAGAGACGGGGTCTCGCTCTTGCTCAGGCTGATTTCGAACTCCTGACCTTGAGCCATCCGCCTGCCTTGGCCTCCCAGAGTGCTAGGATTATAGGTGTGAGCCGCCAAGGGCCCACCTCCCTCTTCCCTGCTTTGTCTCTGAACTGCTTCTTCATTTCACTTGAGGCCCAGTCTCTCTTCTGTAAAATGGGAAAACATGTCACAACTGAGGAGGAAAGGACTCAGTTTCTGAAAGTCTCCCACACAGTCCTTGGCTCCTGGTAGGTAGTTAACCATGTCCATTCACATCCCTGCCTGTTAGTGACCTGGAAGGTGGGACTTGAAAAAGGGCCAGAGACTCAGAGCTTGATGTGTTGTCAGTACCATCTGCCACCCACACCCACTCAATGCCTGTGGGCCTTGAACGTGGAGGAGGAGCCGTGTGGTCTTTCAGAACCAAAGGGCATCAGTGCCTGGAGCTTCCTTCGAGATTGTCTAGCACAACCCTTCATCTCACAGATGAGGTCTAGAAAGATGAACCATCTTGCTACCTGCGACTTCCAGGTGGAGCCACCCCTGACTCTGTAAGATCTCCCTGACCTGCTGCACAGTCTAGGCCTGGACCGTGGTGTAGGGCAGCTCAGAGCAGGCACAGCCCTCAACAGTTACTGAGCATCCGTGCTACCATCAGCACCTTTGTACACTCTGCAGATGCAACTGTGAACAAAACAGACAGAATGACTGAGTGGTAGAGGTACTGAACCAGCAATAAAATCATTTCAGAGGGTGGTAAGTACTCAGATGAAAATGAACAGGACAGTGGGAGAAAGGGGGATGTGAGCTGCCCAGGGTGGTCAGGGATGGAACCCCAGAGGTGAGGACATCGGAGTTAAGACCTGAAGGATGGGAAGGTCTCAGGGGAGGTGGTGTTCTGTGCACCTTCCCTAAGTGGAGGATACCAAGGTGACTTGAACTGGGGCCCTAGACCCCAGGGCAGCATGGCCCAGTAGGACTTCCTGCAGTGATTGACATGATCTATAAATCTGTCCACAATGGTAGTCTTAGTCACTCCTGATGACTGAACACTTGGAATGTGGCTATTGCAGCATTAACTTTGATTACCTGAAATTGATATTTAAACAGTCACATACAGCTAGTGACTGCTACATCAGATATCAGGGAAGAGCTCCACGGAATCTCATGCCGGTAGGGGAGGCAGACAGTATCTCAAGTAGCTTAAATACAGAGTGAAGGATGGCAGAGCCTTTAGTGAAGGCATAAACAGAACATGAGAGAGATCAAAGGAAGGAGAGATTAATTCTGGCTGTAAAAATCCAAAGATGGGCCCTTCAAGTTAAGCTGGGCTTTGGTGAAGGCTGGGTGGGGGCTTTGCCTGGCAGAGCTGAGGGCGTTCCCAGCAGAAGGGGCCAAGTGAGCCAGTGCTTGCAGGGAGAAGATATGGCTTTTTGGAGACAAGTAAACATCTGCAAAGTATAAACTAAGTGCCAGGCTTGTTGCTCAGCCTTTTAACATACATGACTATTTTTTTATCTGTTCAATGTCTACAAGGATTACTTGTCATCATCCCCACTGTACAGATGGGGAAATTGAGGCTCTGAGGAATTAGGTACTTGCTTTGCAGGGGTGCTGTGGGGTCTGCACTCAGGACTGTCTGCAAGCCTCTCTGTGACCTCCAGGTGCATGAGTCAGTTAAGACCTGGTGAACTGCCAGGCTAATGGGAGGTCAGAGGGGCAAAGGGCACAGGCTCTGATGTCCCTTCCATCACCCACCAGCTGTGTAAATCTGGGCAAGACAGTGCATGTATTAAGACTCTCTTTCCTCCAACATACACTGGGCATAAGAATAGGGCAGACATTTTGGCTGTAGTGCAATATATATATACATACATATCTCTGAAAAATCTCATGCTTGCAAAATGATGCTCAAAAATAACAGGGCTAATGGGAAAACTAGAGTTAAAGACAGGCAAAACCCAAACCATGACACTTTTAACCAGAAGGCTGGAAGAAAACAATAACAGCCTTACTTAAAATGCCAGCACAGTTTTTAAAAAGGCACATTGAATTCATAATAAAGAAGTGCTACAGTAAATGCAGAAGGGCAAGGTAGGGGACCACAGAAGGTGTCAAGAAGGATTGAGGCTGTTGAATCACCAGGACCTGGGCTGGTTGCACAAAGCGAAGGGAAAACCCTGCAATGATCACTTTGAAGATTGAGCAGGCTGAGGCTGGGGCTAAGCTGAGGCTCCAGGACGAAGGCGGGTGACAGGCGTGTGGACAGTCCCGGTTGCTCTGCAGTTTGCTGCATTTAGTAGCTGCGTTTGTCTCCGCCACCTTCCTCTGTTGATGTTTGGTGGCAAAAGGCAGTGACGTGCAGGGAAAATTGTAGATAGAGCAGCTAATGTGAATCCAGTATTACAGCGGCCGAGCTTCCCTGACTCCCATGTGTTCAAACTAATTTGTGTTACAGAAGCACGTGTGATAGCAGAGCAGGGCAATGAAAATTAAATGAGATAATGTAGAGAAAGCATATGGCACAGTGTGTACACAGAGCTCAATAAATGTTTGCTGGTAACAATAAAAATAATAATATACGCCAGTTTTCCATGCATACCCTTTGGACCCTTGAACGTATGCAGGGCATCTGTCCAGATCAGTTGGTTCTGGGGCCACAGCCTTGGCTGGCCCCAGCCTCTCCATGCACAGCCATGTCCAGAAGTTTCGTGGCACAGACATCATCTCATCTTGGACCATGCATTGCTCCAGACACAATCAGAGCTAATTTAACAAACTATCCTATGAGATCAGTAAACTCTGTTCAACTCTGCCATGTTTTGAGGTCTTTTTAAAATATTTTTCTGCCTTTCCCCCAGGCCAAGAATTCACCACAACACGTCAGAAAAGTTTTGAACCCACTGGTTTCCAAAATGTGCTCTCGGGGTTGTACAGTCCCATTGTGTTCTCAGCCTCAGGAGCCGATCTGACTGATGCTCACCTCTTCTGTCTTCTTGCATGTGATGGTGATTCCTGCTGCGATGGCTTCGTCCTCACGCAGGTGCAAGGAGGTAATGCTGGCAGTGAGGGCCTGGGCCTAATGAGGGACGGGGACAAGCTGGGATGCAGAAGTCAGGCACGAGCTGACCACACCCAGACAGGAGGTGGTATTCACATGCACAGAGCCCGGGACAGACCCTGACCCTCTCACCTGTCACACACTGTGCTGGCCACTTCTCATCATGACACTGGTTTATTCCTTACTGTTGTCTTCAGGAGAAGTAAACAGCTAAACTGAGGCTCAGGAAATTTCAATCATTTGCTCATGGTCATATAGCTTGCAAAATGACAGAGCTGGGATTCGACCCGAGTGGTGTCGTCACACAGCATCTTACTGCCACCTGTGCAGCCTGGACTGGCCACATTTGGTCAAAAACTGTTAGCTGGGCTCTGTCTCCACCCATGCACAGAGAAGACCATGTGAGGACACAGTGCAGAGGTGGCTGTCTGCAAGCCGGAAAGAGAGGTCTCACCAGAAACCAACCCTGATGGCACCTTAATCTTGGATTTCTAGCCTTCAGACTTGTGAGAAAATAAATTTCTGTTTTTTAAGCCACACAGTCTGTGGTTTGCTATGGCAGCCCTAGCAAACTAATACACACACCTAGGTATATACCCAAGAGAACTGAAAATATATATTCACACATAAACTTGTACGTGAATGCTCATGGCAGCATTATTTATAATATCCAAAAAGCGGAAACAACCTATCTCAGTTTATTTGTGCTGCTATAAAAAATATGCCATTGTCTGAGTAATTTATGAAAAACAGAAATTTTTTCTCACAGTTCTGGAGGCTGGGAAGTCCAATGTCAGGGCACCAGCAGGTCTGGTGTCTGGTGAGGGCTGGTTTCTGCTTCGAGGATGGTATCTTATTGCTATGCTCTTACCTGGTGGAAGATGAAAGACCTAAAAGGGGTCTAGGTAGTTTCCTCCAGTCCTTTTATAAGGTTATTAATCCCATTCATGAGGACAGAGCCCTCATAGCCTAATCATTTCCTAAAGACCCCACCTCTAATATTACTGCATTGGGGATTGAGTTTAACAGGAATTTTGGAGAGGACAGAAACACTCAAACCATAGTAGTACAACCCAGTATATATCAATGGACAAATGGATAAACAAAATGTGGGAAAAAAATGTTAGCTGATTCCCCTTTCCCACAACCATTCACTCAGTGATTATCTCTTGAGTGCCACTGCATGCCAGGTCCTGTGAACAATAGGATCGTCATTTTCAATAGTCTCTCAGCAGTGGGAAGCGCTTCTGCTTGTAGAAATATACCCATGGCCGTGTAGCCTAGTGGTTGAGAAGGGACTTTGATGTCATAGACCTAGATTCTAGTCACTGCTCTGTCACTTTTTGGCTGTGTAATCTTGGACAAGTTGTTTAAACTAAGTTTCAGTTCCCTTGTTCATAAAATGAAGATAATGACGCTTCCTATTTGACTACTCGTGCCTAGATTCCCCATGCTCCATATCACTCTGCTGACTTGAAGGCCTGCTCATGATTTCCTGCTCCTGGAATGCTATTTTGTTCCTTCTCTTTGTATGCAAGTCCACATGTCCATCTCCCTGGTGGCTTAAAACTCCCCCAGGCTATGAAGTAGCCATTTATCCTCAGCCTTTAGGGGAGCCATGCAGACTGTAGGCGCAGAGTGAGGAAGTGACCCAGCTGACGCCCACTTTCGGCTGGGTCACTGCATGGAGCAGGACTCAGCTTTCCTGACTCATGGCACAGACAGCCTGTGCTCTACTCTCCTGCCTCTGCCTCCTCCTCTCAGGTCCAGAGGGAGGAAAGGATGGTCGTTAACTGCTACGCTCTGAAGACAAGTTAAATATTACTTTGAAAACAAATAATAAATATTTTGCCCTATTCAGACAGATAAACTAAGACTTCCTTAAATCTTGAACATATGTAGGTTTAAACAAGGTAAAGAGAGGAGGGAAGCAGATTCTAGAGGGAGGAAACAGCATGCGCAAAGGCCCTGTGGGAAGAGGGTGCAGGATGAAGGGTAAGAGCCTACGGAAGCGGTGGTCCTGGGCAGGGAGTGCCAGGCAGGAGGCTTGAGAAGGGGAGGGTGACTGGCGGGGCCAGAGCATGTAAGAAGGGAAGGTTGCACTTGTAGGTTGCACTTAAAACCACTGAACGTTTTAAACATGGAGGTGATCTGAGTTTTGGAAGGAGCAGTCTGGCTTGAGTGTGGAGGAGGTCACGGGTGAGAGTTAGGGTGAATGCAGGGGACTGCTGCAGTAGTCCAGGGAGGATGGGGCAGTGGCGGGGCCTAGGGTGGTCACGGTGGAGACTGGCAACAGGAGGAATATTCAACTTTGGATATGGGGTGGCAGAAGAGGCATCAAAGGTTATTCTTGAGTATTTGGCTTGTTCACCTGATTGAATAGTCTAGTCATGTGGTGAATAATGGAAGATATCAGATGTCAGATTTGGTGATGGGAGAGGGAGATTTAGGAAGTTCATGAGTCCGTTTGGGGTGCTCAGGTGGGAAGTCTGGGTGGGAGACATAAAGGTGCGAATCACCAGCATTGAGGTGGTATCAGAAGGTGTGGGTGTGGGTAGATTTCCTGGGAAGAGGGTCCAGTGAGGAGAGGAAGGGGGAAGGGCTAACTGGTGAACAGCTACATAGGGGTGGAGAAGTACACTAACAGGCAGAGAAGCAGCAGCCAGGAGGGGGGAGGAGACCCAGGAGAGTGGTGCCTCCCTGAAATGAATGCTGCTGAGAGGTCAAACAAGGTAATTACCGAAAGCGCCGAGTTTAGCTCATTGTGGTCAGTGGAGGCTGAAATGAGAATGTTTTGTTGGAGTGGTGGGCAAGAACCCAGATTAGGGCAAGTTGATTCCTAAAATTCTTTCTAGGTTTAATGCTTTATGATCATGCGATGTGGATGCATGTTAGTGTTTAGACAGGCAAAGACATGTTACACGCACACACAGGCACACATGCATATACCTCCACATATATGTATATGTCTTTATGTACACCTATATTTAGAACACATCCATGATTCCTTCTTTGAACTAAATGTGTTTTCTGAGGACACCGCAATTGCTCCAGATGCTCATTTACTCACCAGACCATATGATTTTTCAAGCTGGAAAGGCTGACTTCATTTTCCTTAGGATCATATATGGAAGAACTATTTTGTTCCATGGAGCAGTAAACCCACAAAATCCTGGCCAGCAGCTGGCTCGCTCCTCCCTCCCAGCGTAACCTGTGATCGGTGAATTATGTGAGTGGAACAACCACCTCGCAATGCTGAAAGTTAAGCCTTCTTTGAGGCACACATGAAATGTCAGGCAGATATTGTCCTCAGTCTTGTCCAAGGGGCAGATTTGGAGTTTTAACTTACGAAGCTTTGGCAGGCTCTGCTGATGACCAGGGATTCTACCGGGAACAGAATCCCGCTGCATCCTTCACCACAGTCTGGAAAGTCATTTAACTCTGGTGGCTTCCCCCTCCTCCCCCTTCCCTCCCTCCACCCCTTCCAGGGACTCTCCAGCCCCCTCCAGCCCCCTCCAGCCTCCAGCCCCTGAATGGCTTTTTTCCCCCAAAGAATTCATGAGGCTTCTGAACCTACATTTCAGTTCAGGCTGCTTGGAAGAGGGGCTCAGAGGGCCTTGCATGTCCCGAAGGTCACACGAGTGTGACTGGAGCTGACAGTATGTGACTAGCAAAATGACTCCCCCTCTCTCCCTGGCCCTTGCCTCTCAGGCACAGACTTCTCAGGGATACTTTGGCACTAGTTAAAGAAGAAAGCTGCGTCGGTTTCTCTATTGACATCTGAGAACAGAAGGAAAAATGCACCCCATCTCTTGTTTAATTCTGTTTTCTGGCTTGCGAGAGGGCCAGCCCACGGTGCTCAGACTTCCTCGAGCTCTCGCCAACTCTGACTGTGCCCCGTGGCGATCCTGCCCTTGGGCCCAGGCATTCGCTGCCTGCTGGCCATTCCACGATTCCTCAGCACCTAGAAACACCACTCTCCCTTTCTTCCCTCAGTTTCCCCATCTTTGAAACGAGATGGTCTAACTAGGTCAGCAGTTCTCCTCTGTGGTGCCCTTTATAAACACTGACTCCCAAATGCCACCCGCCCCACACATGCGGCCTGCCAAGTCAGAAACTCTGTGGCTGGTACCTAGAAATGAGCGTTTTCAAAACTCTCACTGTGTTTTTGATGCCATCAGCCCAAGTGCTGTGGTTTGGGAACCACCACACTGGGTGACCTCGAAGGCCATTTTGCTAACGCAGAGACGCTGCTGCTGGTTTTTTAGCTACTACAGTTCAAAAGTGGCCAGTAGAAGGGGAAAGGACAAAATGTGCAATTCGTAAGCCAGACATCCATGAGTCATCTACTGTGGGGAAATATTGGAAATAGAATAGTTTGAAGCTATATTCAGATTTGACATAAATTAGGAAATTAGGATAAGGAACAAAGTAGGAGTTGTTGGTTGTGGGCTGATATATTTCCTTTTTCTTTTTTAGGAGTCTGAACAACTATACAACCTATAAGGTTATTTATCTAAATGATGTATAAATTATTTAATTTGCAGATCTGAGTAAACTTGGGTGATTTGCCTAACTTATGAGACTGTTTACTCATCAGTAAAATGAAAATAATCCCTGGTTTGATTAAGTCACATTGTGTGCTTGTGTCAAAACATCACATGTACCCTGTAAAGATATACAACTATTGTGTACCCATAATGATTTAAAAAATGGAGATAGTAATGTCTATAAGAACTACGGAAATCAAAATACTTAAAGCACTGGCCATAGTAGCTGGCACACAGCAGACCTCAAAAATGTTTGAGTTACGTGAAATTATCCAACTAAAATCATTATCAAATGTCATTAGCTTGAGGGGGGATGGTCTTCCTGATGCTAAATAAAGTCATAATTGTGGGGCATCTTTTTAAATTCAGGGTTAGAAGACTTGCTCATGACAAAATAGTCCCATGTCTCCCCTAGTTACAGATTTCTCTCTACACAGCCCAGGCATTTGTGCACGCAGCTGGAAATTTACGTCATAGGTGCACATGTCTTAGTTTTTAATACTTTCTTACCTTGAATCTAAATGCTCCCTCTTGAGTTCCTTCTAGGTTGATCTGTGTGTGCGTGTGTGTATGTGTGTGTGCACGTGTGTGTACATGCATGAGAGAGAGAGAGAATGAAAGAGAAGGAGGAGGAGGAGAGGAAAATGCAGAAGCAGAAGCAACAGCAGCTCAAAAAGATCTCTCTGTTGGGTGGGGTAGAAGTGGCGCCTGAGGATTCTGGTAGTAATGCTCCCAGGGCATTGGGGGGGCTGTCATTGCTGTAGACCCCATGAAGAAGAGGCTCTAATGGAGAGGCAAGGGCCAGCAGCCATGGTGGTCTCCCCTAGGGAATTTGCCAGTAAGACAACTGTAGCACTAGGAGGGAAGATCGTCCCAATTTAAAACCAGGCTATTGAGTTCCAGTGTCCCTGTCTTCTCCTGAGGTGTTGTCACCCGTCCCCTTTCACAGGCTCTCAGGGCACAGAGGTAAGGCTATGGGGCCCTGCTGGTGCCCCTCCTGTGACCTTGCCTCCCTCTGGTCAATCTGCAGGTCCCATCCTTTGTGGGTTGCTGAGCTCCCCCGATGTCCTGCTTTGCAATGTTGAAGACTGGAGGGGCTCCTCTGAGGCCCAGGCTAATGCCACGTGTCCTGGTGTGATGTATGACCAGGAGAGCCGCCAGGTGACGTTGCGTCTGGGAGGCCAGGAGTTCATCAAGAGTAAGTCTCTGCCTTTTGTCTATATTCCTTCAGAGTTATTCTTCCCACCAGCAAGGCCTTCCTAATGGAAATGACATGTAGCACACACTGTGAGTCAGTCACTGCTCTGAGGCCTTGTTCTATACTCATGAATCCTCAACATGATGCACTGTTATCATTATGCCCACTTTACAGCTGAAGAAACTGAGGCACGCATAATTGAGGTAATTTCCCAAGGCCTCAGAGCTTCTAAACAGGAGGGCTGAGATCTGAAACCCCATATTGCGGTTCCCAAACTGCCGTTCTTAACTACTCCTCTGCCTCGGCAGTTGTGGACAATACACTGAAGAACTTAGCAGAGTGCCTGTTGCATAGTATTAATTGTAGATGATATTATTATTGTCATTATTCTTTAAATTTGTCATTGTGTTTTGTATTTTAAGACTGACTGTGTTTCATTAACGTCTGGATTCACAACATCGGGCATAAAACCTGGCATAGAAAATAAATATACATATCTGTGGAGTGCATGGTTACTAAGCCTGGAAAAAATATTGCAGAATTTGGTAGAAGTCCATGAGGCTTAAATAGTTTCTTTTGGGATAAATAAAATCAAATAGCTTATTTATATGATGGGTAGTAAACATATGGTATTCATTACTCTGAGAGGTAGCCCAGGGTGAAAACAGGCATTTCAAGAAAGACATATGAGAGATTCATGGGCAATAAATCCAGAATTGCTTAACTCAGAGCATGTGCTTGGGATGTGCCCAAGAAATGAAGACTGTGCCCTTGTCTGGCCTCCCAGAAAAGGAATGATTACCAAAAGACTTTTGAAGTTTTTAGTTTTTTCAGTGCCTGGTATATGTGTGTGTATTCTGGGGTGAGGGCAAAGGTTCAAGAAATGTGCCCTGTGTTGGGGATTTTAGGCAACCTGAGGTAGATTCTTGATATTCTAAAGTGGAGGTTCCCTTATGCATAGACTGATCAGGAGGCTAGCTCCAATTGAGAAAAATAAGGTGCAAATGTTTCCTTTCCCAAAGAAGAGGTTAGTCTTTAAGTACAATTAACCCCTGAGAAAAGAAACATAGTGGTTTAAATTCTTACTAAAGTGTGAATAGCTAATAGATATGCTTTCCTAACAACAGATACTGATGAAGGGAAAGAGAAGAGGATTCTAGGGATATGAACTACTGCAGGGGAGGGATAGAATTAGAATAGATTGAGAGAACACAGGGAGGGGGCTAGAGACAATAAAGGATAAACTCTATCCCTGCCAAACTTGGTTGAAGGTTGGCCTCTTCATTCCCACTTTACAATTGTGGATAGATGTTCAAATTTAGACTTTGAAATCTGACCCCAGGATTGAAATCACAGTGTGAATGTGTCCTCACTGTATGGCCTTGCTGGCCTCCCAATTATAAAGTGAGGATATTGCTGACCTCTGACCCTTAGGCTGGAGCAGAGAAGGAACGAATACATGTGGCACAGCAGGGTGGCGCTGGAGCAAGCAGGTGCCAAGGCTGGGATTTAAAATTATCAGAACTAAGTCCCCAGTTTCCCCTTGCTCTGTGACCTTATTCAAGACACTTAACCACACTGAGCCTCAGGGTCTCCATCTGTAAAATGGGGCATGTGTTTATATATTACTGAATGGAGTGCTGACATGCTCTGCAGGCTATAGTATAAGGTGTTGGTCCCTGGTCCCTGGTCTGCCAAGTGTATACCCAACAGAGGCACTCACTAGGACCTCTGGGTAGGGACATCTGCTTCATTGATCAGCTCACTGCTACTGCAAGGACCTGGTTTAGCAGGTGGCCTGGTTAATGGAGAATTAGCATTTACTTAGAAAGCATAAGTGAATTTATTGCCAAGAGTGGGAAATTGCAAGCCAGCAGAATACAGTAAATTCAAATAGTAAGCATGTTGATATCTGTATTGCATTATACAAAGTACTCTCATGTGCTCCAACTCAATTGATCCCTTCGACAACCTGGTGAGGCAGTGGTTACATCACAGTTCTACCCATGAGAGTGAAGCTCGGAGCTGTGACATGACACACTTCAAGGAACAGTCTTTGCATTAGTGCCACGGCTGGGCTCAAGCCTTCGGCTTTGGAGGCAGCACTGTCTGTGGAAGCTCTCCACCCATCTCTCGGTGCCGTGGTCCCATGTATAATTTCTGCTTCCGTGGTCCCATGTGTAATTTACTGGAAGCAGAAAGTCCTTCTGAATTGTCATTGTACCAGCAAATTAAGGAGTCTCCAATAACTACAAGTTTCACTCCTCAGATATCTCTTTGGGGCCTGCTGTACTCCAGGCATTGGTCTTAATGTCAGCTAACAGCGTATTCTATGGCAGAGATTTCAAAGGGCTGTTGGGAGGAGAGACAGAATATTCAGGAAAGCTGCAGGGTCAGTGTGAGATGCAGAGGTGAGCTGGGCGGTGTGTGAGCAGCTGGAAAGGAGGTGAGTGGGCGGCGAGTCCTCACACAGTGATCACAGCCCTTGTGCTCTCTCCTCCCTCTCTTATACCCTGAGCACCTGCTAGGCAGGTATGTGGTCAGCAGGCCACGTGTGGAGTACAAAGATGGGCAGAGTGGTTTCTGCTCTCAAGGAGTCACAGGTTAGTTGGAATGAAAGATGCAGAAATTGTTAAATACAGCAGGCCTCCTCCTCTTTGCCCATCTTAATGGACTGATGAGGATTGCAGGAACACAGTGTGTCAGCCTATAACAAACAAACAAATACTCAAACAACCCTACAAAACACCTAGAGGCCATTTCATCCAACTGGAAGACACAGCACTTTTTGCCATGAGGTTTCTCTTTCCTGCCATCAGCAACTAGTGATGGCTGAGAAGATGAGATTCCTGTTTAACCCTTGTGCCTGGGTTGTTGTGTGTTCTCAAGAGAGGAACCCACCAGGGGCTGCATCTCCCAGATTTCCAATGAGCACCTCTGAGTGTTTGCAGCTATTTGGTGTTGGGTGGATCAACCTTCCTATTTCTAAGAAAAATATCTTAGAAAGCTCTGGGACTGCATATGGCTAGTTTCAGACATATCTTAAAGTGAAAATGGATGAAAAACAGACAGATTAAATGTCCCCTAATGCCCACGGAAACTTAAAATTTGACAGGAAAAAAAGACCTTGGCAGAAATACTACTGGGTTCATTCTGAAGCCAAAATGCTTAATGTTGAGCAATTGTGAGGCTCAGCCTGCTGCCTGGTGTTGTCTTTATAGGAGGCTGTTTTGTATCAGTGATTGTCATTATCTTGGGATTCCAGGAGTGAGGTGGAGAAACCTACGATACATCTATGGTACTCATTGTAACCAGATGCATCTAGAGTAGATGTCTGATGAGTACCTAAAACTAGGAAGGACCATTTACAAATGACCCTGTTAGTTATTTCCAATTGCTGCCATGGGTTGTGTGTTGCTGTGGTGCATAGCACTATACTTTGCATCTTAGTTTGGGTTCTCCCAGAATCAACCATGAGACAAAGATCCAGGAGTGTGTTTACTTAGGAGGGGCAAGGAATATGGGCAGAGCAGTCAGGGAAGCCATGCAGAGAAGACAGCCAATAAAGGGTGCACTCTGAGGCCAGTTGTGCTTAATACCATGAATCAGTACAAAGCACACTCCGGAATGATCCCAGCAGCTGGGCCAAGGAGCTGGTGTGTCTGTTCACTAGCACTCTAGAGTGCTTCGTTGAGCGCTGCTGGAAGGGGGCTGACTCCTGGTTAACCCTGCCCGCCACTGTGGCAAGGGCAGCTGTGGCTTCCTAAAGTTCCCCAAAAGGAGCCTTGGGCATGGACCAGCAGTTCATTCTGCATATGTTATCTCCATTAATCCCCTAAGACCTGGAGAGAAACAGTGTTTTCTGCACTTACTGAGGGGGAGAGTGAGGCATAGAAATTCAAGTTAACTTCCTCAGGTTATTCCGCTGCTGAGTAGCAGAACTCAGATTTCATTAATTCAACGATAATGTATTCAGCTCTGCTTCGTGCTGGGAGGTGCACTCGTGGAGATTCTAGGGTCTGGCTCCTGTTAAGGCAGCTTACTGTCTAGGGGTGGAGAGAGGTAAACCCACGACCTTCTGGGCGAGTGCCGTTGTATTGGTACAGCTGGCAAGGACCCTGGGCACCATCTGAAGGGCAGAATCTTAGGGGACTGTCTCAGCCTCACCACGTGCCCCGAGGCTGTGGGAGTCAAGCTGGAGGCTCAGGATGGCTAGGTGAGTCTTAGTAATGGTAATCTTTGATGACTCGAAGTCTCACAGCTCACTAGTGGATTGTCATGCGAGCGAGTCTCTGAATTCTGCCATGTATCCAAGCAGCTATTAGCAAACAGGCACCGAGACTATCACAACCTGTCACTTGTTCAGTGAGCCCAATGAAGTCCCAGGTCTCTGTCCTTTTAGGTGTTCCTATGACACCTTGTTTGAAAGGTTTATTTAAGACAGAACCTGTAATATTCTCACAGCTGCACTCAACTCACCTTTTCATCAAAAGCAGATGAACAAGCATCATTCAGATCAGTGACTAGTCACAGACTGATTTTGATATTAGGCTCAGGAAGCTGCACACTGTCTTCCTGTGGGGGTAGGTGTGAGACTGGGACATATTTAGCCAATCCACGTGTTTTGAATGCTGCTAATCTGACCAATAAATATGTACATATTTCCAGCATTAATTATGCTAATTAGCAAAGCCCAGGGTGTTAATCGGAGATGGACAGGATTGAGTTATCTGTGGCTGGGGGTGGGGGTGCTCCTGGACAGCCGCTTTCAGTGCTACGGGGCCACCCCCAGAGCGCGGATTCCAGTTTAGCATCCTACCCACTCCGAGGGCGTAGATTAAAACTAACCACCGCAGATGGCAGTCTGTGATTTCCATGGAAGTGTTCTGGGTGTTCCACACAACACCCATCAACGCTGAAGAATCACGCCCATGCCAACCCCCCACGTTATAGGTGTGTGTATGTCCCTGCAGCCTGGGGGCATGTGTCTAGCAGGACCAAGGAAGGAATGGAAGAGACCGTGGGCCTCAAAGCTGTTAGCATTTATCAGGGAAGAGGCTTCCGTTCTGTGTCCCTTCTCACTGCCAACGATATCGCACTAGGGAAGTTTCTGGGAGTAGAATGAAGGGTCAGAAGGCTGCTTTAGGAAAATTGATTTGGTGGCTTATGTGTGGGAGGACAAAGCTCTGTGTTTATTTAGGGGGCTCCGGGCATCACTGAATGCTTTGGTTCCCTCATGCCTTTCTGTCGCGCTCACCTATGTACTGAACACCAGTTCTGTATCAAGACTGTGCCGGGGACAGGGGACGTAAAGCGGAACAAGACCCAGTTCCTGACCTCAGGAGGCTCAGAGCACATCCAAGGGGTGGGCCAATAGCCACCCGCCCCTTGGTGTGCAATGAGAGAAAGGTGTTCTCTGAGTTCTGTGTAAATCCAGAGAGGGGCACGTAACCCAGATGGAGGGTTCAGGGAAGCCTTCCAGGAGGAGGGGTGCAGAACCTGATTCTTAAAGAATGAGTAGAGGTCAATCAGGTGAAAGAAAACGAGGGTTTTAGGCAGAGAGAAAAGTATGTGCATTGCTGCAGGGGCCTGATACCGAGCACTCGAGGTGACCGGGGGTGTGTGTCTCAGAGACAGAGCTGGGTATGAGGCTGCTCAGCTGTCGGGAACCAGATCACAAGGAACCGAAGTCTGAAGTCCATGTAGGTACTGCAAGATGGAGGCCGGCTTACCTCTCAGGAAGAAAAGCCTGGGGCAGTGCAGCTGAGGGATGGGAGGAAGCCAAGATCAAGGCGAGGGGTCAAAGTCGAATGACATTAGGACGGGTAAGGGCTGAGCTGGATGGTTCACGGGAGCGGATGGAATAAAGAGCAGTTTAGGAGCCAGTCTGGTGGGCCATGCCTGGTGGGACACAGAGACTGATGGGCAGGAGAAGTCAAGGATGGCCGGGGAAGAGGTGGCACCACTAACCGGGTTAGAGAGTGAAGGAAGAGGTGTGTTTGGATGTAGAAATGGAGATGGGAGCTGAGGAAGATGAGAGCACAAAGGGCGATATCAGTTCTTTTACCTGGGTGTTCTCTACACACTCCTATGGAGACCTGGCAATCATTTTAATAATGAAAACCAGCAAGTGGCTATAACTTCCCTTGTGGTGACTTACAAAGATGCTTCCCAGGACACAGTAGTCTCTGTCTATGCTGGCCAGGTGACTTTCTGGACCTACTCAGGTGCTCAACGTGTGGCCTGAATTTAACTGAATTCCACTGAACTGAATTGTGTTGAAATGGGCAAAAACCAAGCCTGAAGTTAAGACATCATATTTCCCAGGCTGGAGACACAGGGCTCCATTGCCATGATACGGGCAAAGTATGCAAGAAGGCCTCGTTCCTATCACAGTTCAGTGCACTTTGGGCCAAAAATACAGTCCGAAACCTGTGTGCACCTGTGCGGAGCACCCGATTTTCTCTGGGTGATGGAAGGCACCTCTGATTTTCCACTTTATGTAAAGCAGAACACACATACCGACAAAAATAAGATGGTCTGGACAGAGCAAAAGGTACTTCAACTCATCCTTTGCAGAGAGGCAAAGACCCTCTTCTTGGGATTTCCTAAAGGAAAGGGGCAGGTATGGGGATGTCAGTGAGTTTTTGTTGAAGGTTCATAATCTAAATGCCAATATTACTCCCAGGGTAAACTATTTCTTTAAGTGAGCATTGGTTTTAGACTTAGATTTGAAAATGATAAAGCACCCTAGAGATAAGATGTTGTTTCTCCAACTTTTACAGGTTAAATGAGAATCATACTGCATGACCTAAAGTGTTTTTAAAACTTTATTTACTTTACATCAGTATTACTGAAAATTATTTGTATATATCTACATAGAATCTATATATTTATCTATCTTGAAAGAAGCAGTATATCAAATAGATTTGGGCATAAAAAGATTTAAAAAATAAATTATCTGATTTCCCCTGTGAAAAGCCTAAAGCCTCATATCCTGACCTTTATAATAAGCAAATGATGCTGTCACGAGGCGACAGTGAAAACGGAACACAAACCGAGCAGGTGGCCGGCTGCCCGCGCTGTGTTGATGTCATAGGGGCATGCGGTGAGGTCTCCTCTACAATGCGGAGAACACGTCTCAGAATTTCAGAGATCCAAGTCCAGGTCTCCCAGATATCATAGGTTTTCAGATATTGTAGGTTTTAACTTCCCCAAATTTTTATAAATGACTTCCACCTTCTGAAGAAGGCTATGTGAGAATTGAGTGGATCCTTTAAAGAAACATGTTATCCTCACATTGGGCAGCCTGAGAAGTTCTAGTATCCTTGTTTACTGCATTTCAGAAGTAAAACCAAATGGAAATGCAACTCATTATCTGCGGGTCACCCCCATGTCATAGAACATGGTCAACCTTGAGGGGACTCATCACTTTGATAGCCAAATTTTCCAGATAGTTCAGTGTATACCTCTTTAAATACAAGAACTTCTAATATTTTCACCATTCTAGATGGACCGAATTCTAAAGTACAATCATGCACCTCATGATATTTTAGGCAATGGTGGACCACACACATGATGGTGGTCACATGTGGTTATAACAGAGCATGTCTAGAAACCTGATACATAGCACTTGATATTGGCATTTCAATCAAGTAGGGGAAATGACTGATATTCAGTAATGGTACTGGGACATTTTGTTTTCCGCATGAAAAAATATATATGTGTAGAAATATATATATAACATCTAAGTTTATAGGTACATGCAACAAAATCTCATTTCTCAGAACATATCCCTGTTGTTAAGCGGTGTATGACTGTACATTATGCTCTCTCAGTGTGGCGGATAAGAGAGAGTGTGGGATTTGGAACCAAGCAGATGGGGTTTAAATTCTGGCATCAACCTCTTTTTGGTTTGATTCCTTCACCTGGAAACTGGGGACCTTACCTTATAGCATGCCCGTGAGATTTAAGTTAGGTAATGTATGAAAGGTGCTCATTATAGATTTAGATAAATGATAATAACTGCTTATAAGTGACTGGCTCTTAATAGTAATAAAACCCCCAATTTGATCATGCCTTGATGTCTCAGGTTGTCAGCCAGGCACCTCCTGCCGCATGTGGGGCTTTTTGAACTCCAGACCTTGCACTTCCTGAGTGATTTCTGCAGCCTTCCATATCACAGGGGGTGGGCAGGAACTAAGAGCTGAGCGGGGGCCAAAGAGGCAACACTGACCTTATAGTTTGCTAGAAAGGAAAACTGCATATTGGTAATAAGTTAAATAGTGTCAGTTGCCAATAAGTGGTTGCATATCAAATGTTGAGGACTCCAGAAAACAGTTTATACACAGTAGTCCCATCTTCACAATGACTACCCCCATTTACCAGTGAGGCAAGAGGCTCAGAGAGGTTAAGTGACGTGGAAAACTAACACAGTCCTCTAGTCTCCTAGAATTTTTTTTTTCTTTCTTTCTTTCTTTAAGCCAATGTCCAACTCCTTAAGTGATTCTGTGTCACAGGTTCACGCCCCTCACCAAAGTGGTCCCTTTGGTGCTCTGAGTGTGACACCTGAGGTCTCACCAGCTCTGGTTTGCACCAGGGAGCTGGAATAGGGCTCCAAAAAACTTTGGGGTTACATCTTGTGTGGGAAACAGAGTTCTCAGGCCCAGGAGGGACCAGTGTGGGGGAAGATGAGGCAGTTGTGTTAATGGGGGGTTCCCAGTGACTGCACACTCAAGCTCACAAAAATAAACATCTTCCTTTGCAGGTTTGACGCCCCTGCAAGGAACTCAAGACACCTTTGTCCATTTCCAGCAGGTTTATCTCTGGAAAGGTGAGCTCCATGGTGGAAGCAGGGGTGGCTTAGCAGGACACTGGTTGCATGAGATTGTCTGGCCTCACCTCTCATTTCCAGGGTACTCTGCTCCCCGTTGGGAAATGTGGAGAGATTTATTAATGCTTGCCAAGTGTGTGCTCTCTGTGGAATAAGAGGACCTCAACCCCTCATCAGATAAGACACCAAAGTTTAAAAGAAAAATGAAAACTGTAGAAACTCAAGAAAGGATGGAGGGAGAAAGCACTAGATTCCTGTGTGATAAAGTTCACTGACCACAAGCCACCCTTGTTAGCAGGAGGGAGTTTGGAGCCATCACAAATTCAAGAGGCATCTGTCCCAGCAGCCCTGGCCCCAGCCCAATGGGCCTCTTTCCCTGGGGCTCGGGGTTCAGGGACAGGCCCTCGGTCGGGTGGTGCCATGGACTCCTGTTTAAAGATCATATTGCTCTGGGCCGTGGGGCAGGATAGGACAAAACGTGAGACTCAGGCCAAGCATACACTCGCCACTTCCCTTCTGCTTGTTTGTCCTCCTTCAAGTTTCACTATATTGGACAATAGTAGTTCTATTATTGAGAGGTTGGCTGATGTTCCGTGAAAGGCCAGAGTGCTGACCTATGCCAAGGGCTCTGCTCCGGATCTTGTCGCAAGCACCTGGCTGTGGACCAGGAGGATTCCCCACACTGCTATTACCATTTTATTGACCTGAGGAGCACCATCCCTTCTCCCCAACGTTACAACTACCCTCCTCTTTTTCTTCCTAGATTCTGACATGGGGTCTCGGCCTGAGTCTGCGGAATGTAGAAGAGACACGGGACTGAGGCCAGCATCTCCAGCAGAAACAGGTACCAACCCTCAATCCTTTGTACACACTTGGGTGTCCACCTGGAGACAAAATGACAGTGCCAAGGATTTAAGCAATGAATAGACCCATTCACATCACTCTATTCTGCAGCCACAGACTCCTCTCTGAGCTTCTAACCCAATTATCCATCTCACAAACATGGGCAGCTCCTCAGATGGGTGGTTGGCACACAAAGCAAGGTAAAATCATTGCAAATTCACCACTGTTCTCAGAAACAAAATAACCCCATAATAACAAAACCGGAAAAGAAAAAAAAAGCTATTAAAGAACAAGGTTCACCTGTCTGTGGTCAGTGGATTCACTTATGTCAACCCTGAAGAGTGTAAAGACGATGTAAATATTCTGAAGTTGTTTAATGATGAGCTTTCTGTACGAATCTGAGCGTCATGGCATGCAGCCAATCCAAACGTTGATAGGGGCAGCACACATGTGCGTCTGAGGCTTCCCTACCTCCAGAGTCTATGATTGTTATTCCTGAGGCAGAACTAAAACTGAGAGAGAGAAAGAGAGAGAAAGAGGGAGAGGGAGAGGGAGAGGGAGAGGGTGAGGGAGAGGGAGAGGGAGAGGGAGAGGGAGAGGGAGAGGGAGAGGGAAAGGAGGGAAAAGAGAGAGAGGCAGATGAGTCTGCTGGCACAGGAAGGCAGCATGGTGCAATAAGAGCCATCACATCACAAAGCAGATAGACTAGAGCTCTGCCACTGGCTACCACCTGTGTGGCCATGGGTAATTTACTTACCTGTTAAGAGCCTTGGATTCATGTGTAGAATAAAAGGATCTGGCCTACCTCTCATCTCGTTAGGTGGCAAATGCTTGGCTTATTGCCTGGTACTTAACAGATGCCCCCAAACTGCTCAGCACCCAGCACTCCTGCTCTCCCCTGCCTGATCAGGGGCATTTGCTTCACCGAGTCCCAACCTTGGCGGTGCCTTTTAGGGGCAGCCACACAGCTTGTGGCTATGTAAATGTGAATGAGTTAGCGGCACTTGAGAACATTCTGTAAAATCCATCACTATATACTGTTCTAGGGCAGCGCCTGCAAAACTCTCATGTGACTTCCACAGGGAGGAATGTCCCCTCCTTTCTTCTAGGCAGGGAGTTTGGACCCTGCCCAAGGCCTTGGAGAGATTCAGGGTGAATAGACAAAGCTCAGCTCGTTTTCCCCTTCTCAGTTGATTGCATTCCTGGGCTTACAAAGATAATGGTGCCCACAGAATAAATTACATTGAGCCTGGGCCTGGGGGCATCTCCAAGTGCTCATTTACTCCGGCTATGCTTCTTTGTGTCCCTGAGAGTGGCCTCTCTGATTCAGAGCGCAAGGAGGAATTTCCACCTTCTGCATCAGGTTACCACAATCAGTCTGTGAGACAAGCACAGGAAGCCAGGGAGAGCAACTGTTATTGCCTTTAAGGGGGGGTGAAAAGATTTAAAAGAACAAGTAGGAAATGTGTTTTCCTCATATGGCATGCAAACTAGGTATAAAATGAAGCGGCTATAGTCTTCATTCATTCATCCAACAGACATTTTAGAACACATATGCTGTGGTCTTGGACGTGCACAGCCTAGTGAGAATTCCCATGTGCCAACCACTGCATGACAATGTGGCCAGGGCTGCAATGTGACAGGTGTCAGGTGCAGTGGGAACACAAGGGCTGAGGGAGGCTGGGCAGCCTGTAGGGGCCGGGAAAGGCTTCTCAGTGGAGCACGGAAGGATCTGCCAGACACTTCCAGGGGACACCTGGGAAAAGGTGCTCCAGGTAAGGGGAAGAACACCTGTGCCAAGTCTCTGAGGGCGAGTGTGGTTGGGGGAACCTCAGGTGTGCCTTTACCTTGTATTGTACAAGGTGTCCTGCTACCTTGTATTTTCTCCCTTACCTGCTGTCTTGACAGGTGGTCTGTGCTCTCCCTGAGCTCCTACTCTGTGCCAGGCACATTTCAGTGGGGAGATGGGCACAGGAACTGGCCATTGTACAGTAACGTGTGATGTGCACTGGGGCGGCAACATGGTCTCGGGTCTCTGAAAGCACCAGGCTTCTGGCCTCTCCAGCTGCTTGTAAAGCCTTTATCTCACCTGGTGGCTACTGCTAGTGAGGAAGCTCCGTCTCCATGAGCCCGCTTTATGGAGTGCAGAAGCAGGCTGCTGAGAGATGCCCAAGTCTATGGCAAAGTGGGGTGTACGTGGATGTAATGCCCCTTATTTCAGAGCCCTGGATGAATGAACATTGCAAATACACCCTAGCTCATGTCTCTGATCTGCTTCATGCCCCCACTGTAAGTCCGTCTGGAAAGACAAAGGCCTTAAGGACTACACAGCTATCCCCCTGGGCCTGGATATTGGGTCCCTCAGCCCTGGAGAACCTCTTTATAGGGCCATAGATGTCAGAGCAGGAGGAGACAAAGCTGCTCCTTGAAGCACAAGCAGCAAGAGCAGTCGTACGGGGACTGTAAGCAGCACGCGATGAGTTAGCATTACTAGGGTTGTGCAATGCTGGGGAGCAAATTGAGGCAATCAGAGATGAGGCTCAAAATGCAGGTAGAGTCTGGTCTGAGAACAGAGCTTGGACTTCTGTTTTGTAGGCAGTGGGGATCCCAGGAAGAGCCTTAAGCTGGGATCATGGCTTATGAAGACACAAAGGAGGACTCAGGGAATGGTCGAGCTGGAGCATTCAGGTTCGGGGTCGAGCAAAAGCTAAAAGCTGCTTCATAGATTAAGGCTGCCATGTGGGAGAGAGGTTGGGCTTCCATGTGGCTTCAGAAGACAGGAGACTCAGTGGTTAAAAGTTACAAAGAGACAGAATTGATTCTACAACTCGCTAACAACAGGGTGGGCTGCTGTGGTTGGCACAGAGATGTCATGCAGGGCTATCAGCATGTTAGCCAGAAATCCCAAGGGGAAAAGTCCTGTGTTGGGTGAAAAGGTGGACCAGGTGGCTCCCAAGGTGTCTTCCAAACCAAGACTCTAGATTTCTGCAATTCCATAATTTTTAGGACTTTCTGGGGCCTTTGGAATATTTCCTGCCCAACCAGACTCCCGGTTCTACTGACTTTAATTCTTCTCTTACATCCATTACATCTCTGACTCTGTCTCTCTCTGTTTTTTTTTTCTTGTGTTTTTCTCATATTCACTTTATAGAGATAAGGGCAAGGAAGTTGACTCTCTCCTTCTTTTTCAGGTTTGACAACAGAACTCTTCTCCCCTGTGGACCTTGACCAGGTCATTGTCAATAGAAACCGATCCCTGCCCAGCCAGCAGCACTGGCTTTTCAAACACCTGTTTTCAGCCCAGCAGGCAAACCTGTGGTGCCTGTCTCGTAAGTATCCTGAGACCCCATCCTTCTTCTCCAGACCCTGTGAGCAGGTGTAACCGGCCCATTTAACAAGCATAAGGTCAAACTCAGTGGTATACCTCAGGGATCACTATACTCCTAATACCATGGGTCACATAGAAGAAAGATAGAACATAATCTTATCGTCAAGAAGTTCACAGTATAGTTAATCTCTACTCTGCTCCCAGAACCTATCATCCATCCATCCATCCATCCATCCATCCATCCATCCATCAGTTACTGAGTATGTATTATGTTTTGGGCCTTGTGTTTGACTTCAGGGATGAAAAACAGCCACCACCAAAAACATGAATCAACCATGTCCTTGCCCTTGGAGAGCTCACATATAATAGAGGCAGAGAGTGACATGGGCGTGGAGGCGGGGGGTGGGGGTCATTCACAAAGTCCACAGATTTCACAGTCCTGTGGCCTTTGGTCTGCAGATCTTGACTATCTCTGAGATAGTCATGGTTAGACCCAAAGGAATTTTATCCTTTCACCACCCATATTGCCGAATGTGAGGCTTACCCCTCACCCCATTGGACTCTGCCTTTATTCGGGGCCACACGGCCCCCTCCCCAGCTAGCAGAACCCCAGTGTTTTTGCTTGGGCCTTCCAGACTGGGTGGTCATGACTGTCTTGGGTCTGTGCCCTAACTAGGAGGGATCCCTGCCAGGTATTTTCCCCCAGAGAATACTATGGAGATAATTCGCCCCTGCAGGCTCCCCAAGGACTAAAAAACAACTGTTCTCTTGCCCATAGGATGTGTACAGGAGCCCTCTTTCTGTCAGCTCGCGGAGATATCAGAGAGTGCACCCTTGCACTTCACCTGTACCCTCTACCCGGAGGCCCAGCTGTGTGACGACACCATGGAGTCTGGTGCCCAGGGCTGCAGATTGGTCCTGCCGCGTCGACCAAAGGCCTTGTTCCGGAAGAAAGGTGCATGCTTGGTGGGATCTGTATAAACCATATTTCCAGTGGGATGCTGGCTCTGTGGTTTTAGAAATGCCCAGATTAACATCTTCCTTTTTAAAAAATAAAGTTGCCCTTGTAGAAATGTGAGGCCATTCAGAAATGCATCGGATTGACTATAGAGAATTGTCCTGCTCGGGAATCTCCCTCCTCAGAGAGCGCCGCTGTGAATGGGTGTGTCAGTTAGCCGGAGCCCATTCGACTGTGTGCTCCAGAGGGTTTCAGCCACGACTGTAGCAACATGGAAGGTGATTTTTCTCTCTGAGGACATTAGGGATGCCATTTTTTTGGATTTTTGTCACCCTGTACAGTCTCTGTTTCCTCCAGAAGTTGTCCCCTCCACTCACTGTCGGGGCTGGAGGCCTTTCTCAGACGTCTGGAGACCCCTGTTTTGTCACTCAGGCATCAGAGGGGCCACAGCTGGTCAGGCGGCTCAGAGTATGTGGTGGAGCTTCTTGACTTTAGGTTTCTCTGTAGGATAATCTGGTTGAGCCACCTTTTGGGGGATCCCTCATGTCAGTATTTTTATGTCCTTTCCCCACAAAAATCTCTCAATACTTGGCCTTGGGCATAAGTCTGGCTGCTAGTGATTTAGGCATCAAATAAAGTTGGAAGAAAGTGGAGTCTCAGTATCGCCATGTCATCTGACTTAAAAGAATCCCCTACTTTCAATGTAGTGCTTACGCCATTCACTCTGCCTGACGCACCCAAGAGACGCTCTCCAGAGAATGAAACTTCCAGAATGAAACTTCTGCCTTCTCCCACGGTGGGGAGGGGGCAGTTGTCCACTGTGGAGAGCAGAGGAGGACACCTGGAGACCTTGTTGCTTCTTAAAAACATTTTCAGCCAACCCTTCTGTTTTACGCCCCTCTACCCCAGTGCTGCCGTGCTCAAACCCTGTGGGATTCTGAAAGGCATATTGTGTTGGTTTTTGGTTCTTCCCACAGAGAACTTGAGTCAGCTTTTTTAGGTCTATTAAATCAATTTTTATTCTTCTATATGCTTTCTAGCTTCCAAAATCTCCTGTTATGTCCTCTTTCTGATTCTCCTAGTCTTTGTGGGTTTATGCCTTTACAAGAATCCCTTTCCTCTCATTTTAGTGGAATTTGGGATGGGAGCTGAGAGTCAGTACATGATTTTAATGTGTCATCTTGAATTAGAAGCTTTCAGTCTGGTTTTTACTCCTTTGTTCTCATATTTTTGTGGATACAGCAAATATTTCTCTAAATAATATAATTGCTTTCTTCCTTTGTGTAGTGGTACTGAAAGATAAAGTGACAAACTTTTATACCCGCCTGCCATTCCAAAAACTGACGGGGATTTCCATTAGAAACAAAGTGCCTATGTCTGAAAAATCCATTTCCGATGGGTAAGCTACTTCCACTACCCCTATTTTTTATTATTAAGACGCTTCTAGTAATATTTCCTTAAAGAAGGTTATGCAATAACAGTTAAAGGCAGAAGCATTAAAAAAATTATGCAGGTGTGATGGTGCACACTGTAGTCCCAGCTACTTTGGAGGCCAAGGCAGGAGGATTACTTGAGCTTAGGAGTTCAGAGTCCAGCCTGGGCAACATCGCAAGACCCTCATCTTTTAAAAACAAACAAATAAGCAAACAAAAAAAAACTTTAAAAAAAAAACTATAAACCCCAAAGATAAGGGGAAAAAAGATAGTAAGGAGGTAACCATATCAAAAAACCTTGGCTAAGGTAAGTTACTCATCTCAAACATAAAATTTAGCCCTAAACCTCCAGTCGGCTGATGGTAAAGAGACAGGTTGAGCTACATCTTGTCAATTAATAAAAATTATCAAGCTCATAATAAACTTGATCCTCAAAGCCTCATAGTACTGCATTCAGAATCTGAGAGCAAAGAGAACTTTTACTAGAACCACAGGCTTCTAAGGACTTTTTACTTAATTTTATTTATTATTTTAAAATTTCATTTTATTATTTATTTATTTGCTTAGTTGTTCTTTAGTTCTTTTAATCTCACCCCTCAGAATCCCCAGAAGAACTTTTTATAGCCCACATTCCTGGGTCCTATTCTGGACATGCTGCCCCAGCATTTCTGGGGTGAGGTTCAAGAATCTGAACTCTAAGAAAGTCCCTCCTGGTCATTCTTTTGTACTTTAAAATTCAATAGTCATTCATTCATGAACTGTTGATGTAGATAGTGTTGCTGGTGTTTACGATCTACTTTTGAAAATTGAGATAAAATGATGACTCGGCAAGTCTGTCTTGAGATCCGACTGGACACCATCGTGCGGAAGAAAAGGAGGGTTAGGGCCAGGGAGAAGCCTGACTACGGAGTGGGGATGGGAACTAGGGAAGCAGAACTTGTGTGTCGGAACTCAGGGGAGGGTAGTTGGCCCCGGCTGGAGCTTAGCAATGGGCTTCCAAAGAAGGAAAAGGAAGCAGCAGGTGGGCTGGTGGGCAGGGCCCCGGGAGAGGGATGGACAGGGAGGTGGCCCACAGGCATCAGGATGCAGATGCAGCCATCATCAGAGAAGCTGCCCAGGAGTTAAAAGCTTCAGCTGCTGGGATGTGACTGGTTCAGGGAAGCAGAGCGGCAAGAATGAGGCAGGGTTCTCATACCAAGAAGGGGCTAGGAAAGCTCTCAGGAGTCAGAAATGAGTGGTCGGACTGGGACATGTGGTCAGGGAAAGGGGAACTTAGAACTGAGCTCAGGAGCACTAAGTCCCTCCTGCCATGCCTGTTCCTAGAAGATGGGGCCGAGTAGCTACATTGAGTGGGTGAGCAAGGTAGGTCCTAAGAGAGAGCCTGGGTGGGCTGACCCAGAAAACAGAAATGCAGTGGTTGATGTGATGAGTCCACGCTGTGCAGCGAGTGGGAGAAGAAGCCAAGGGGAGCACAGACTCAGCTCCTGTGCTCCAATAGCCCCCGGCTGAGTCACCCCGACTGCAAGCCCAGGGAGTCCCCCCTTTCCACAAATTCTCCCATCACTACTTTTTCCTTTTCCCAGAATCCAAAACGGAGACTTTCTGCTTCCCTGAAGGGATTGTAGGAGCACATTCAGGATCTCGGGTTAGCGTGGCTCGGTGCCTGGCACACAACAGGCACAGAATATGTGCGTGATGAATGAATGCAGGGATGAATGAAGAATGGCAAGACAATATTCCTGAGAAAAGTAGAATTTTGTTTTCAGAAAGAACCTCAAAGCTAGGAATCTACTCATGCACATTGGTCAAAGCACTCCCAAATTTTTATGACTATAAAAAAGCTGCCCCCCCAAAGTCAGAATGACTATAGCCTTGCAGGACCTCAGCCACCAGCGGAAGCCTTCAGGCCTGCTCTTTCTCTCCTTATGCCAGGTTCTTTGAATGTGAGCGCCTGTGTGATGTGGACCCGTGCTGCACCGGCTTCGGATTTCTGAATGTTTCCCAGTTAAAAGGTAATGATAACATACTCACTCTCCTCTGTGTACAGAACTTTATAGTTTAGAAAACACGTTCACATCTGTGATCTTATTTAATCCCCAGCATCCCCTCTAGGGGGTAGGGAGGAGTGATCCTCACTCACAGATAAGGAAGTGGGAGTTTAGAGAGAGGAGTGGCTAGTAAATGTGACAGCTGCGACGTGGGTTCTGGCCCAGTGATTGTCAGCTCTACACATGCTGTTCACCCGACCAGACTTCCTTCCTTCCACGCGCCGTTGAGTGGTCTTCTGCTCAGCTTTCAGGTCTTGGGTCAGGCAGCTTGGTGGAGTGGACTTTGGATCTATGCCCATGATCTTTATTTAACACTTGGTTCAGTCCTTTACTAGTGGTGTGATTCAGGACAACTGACTTAATCTCCGTAAGCCTCAGTTTCCTCATCTCTACGTAGGGATACAAATGCTACCTTCTTCTAGGGTTGTGGGAGGATCAAATGAAATGATCAAACAAACAGAGCCCCAGCCCAGCCCTGGGTGCAGAATAGGTACTCAATAAGTATTAGTTGCCTCTACCCCTGTGCCCTTAGATCTGAGGCTCCTTAAGTTCAGGTACCAGGTTTTCCGCAGTGGCTGAGAGATCGTACCTGAAATACCGAGTTGCACCCCAGGTGACTGCTGAACAATGAGTTTGCAGGATTTCTCATTCAATTCAAATATTCCATCATGCTCATTTTCTTGTTCCTGGCTGTTTTTTTTGCCCCAGGAGGAGAGGTGGCGTGCCTCACTCTGAGCAGCCTGGGACTTCAGATGTGCAGCGAGGAGAATGGAGGAGCCTGGCGCATTCTGGACTGCGGCTCTCCTGACATTGAAGTCCGCACCTATCCCTTCGGGTGGTACCAGAAGCCCAGTAAGTAGCCTGCCCTGACAGCTGTGTGGGCATCTTTAGTTCACTATTTCCCAGCCATGCATAGGGCAGCATCCTTGGATTGGGAAGTAGATTAGTCAGGATTCATTTGGTGCAAACAACAGAAACTGATTCTGTTTAATTTAAGCAGAAAAGGAATTTATTGTAAGTCTGCCCATTGCCTCAAAGGAAAGATGACAAAGTCGGCCTCGGAAAAGATGGGCATGGACCAGCTCCGTGCGTGCGTTTAGCAAGAACAAATGGACAGCTTCTTCAGTGTGCCACTGCTGTCACTGATCCACTCCACAGGCTCCGGTTGTCGTAGTCAATCTGTAGATTCAGAGGGGAGAGTTGGCCCCCCTGGACTCTGAGTCCACCCACTGCCAGAGGGCGGGTGGGGCAGCCTGAGAGTGCCAGCGATTCTGTGTGCACCGGGGCAGGGGAGGCTTCTCAAAGCAGAGAAGGAGCTGCTGCTGGACAGGCAGAATCAACAGGTGTGGACCCTGCCAGGTTCCCTTGTTTTTCTCACCTTGATTATTCATCAAGACAACGAAGCACAGGGCAGTGTCAAGGAGGGAAAGGGGAAATGACTGATGTGAATTTGACGATACACACAGAGTAGGGATTTCAAGGCCAAGGCGATATTGGCCCAGTGTGGGTCCTTAAGGCATGTGTGGTGATTATTTCCTGGCATATTTTAGAAGCTCACTTCAAAATCAATGAAGGAATGAATGAATGGCCTCCAGTGTTGTGGAGCTGCCACTGGACTCAGATGAGTAGACATTAGTGTTTCCCAACTCTGTCACCCACTGTGGATTTGTCCTTAGGAAAGCCATACCACTTCTCCAGCTTCCCCACTGGTAAAATAAGTGAGTGAGACTCACTGTGGTCCTGTCACCTCTTACTTCCTGGGTGTTTCTGCTATGGCAATTCCATGGAAATTAGACATCCTTTCCCTGTGTCCCAGAAGGAAATTCACAAAGATGTCCTAGATCCAAAAAGCCCTGTCAGTTTAGGAGGAGTCAAATGGAGAGGCCGAGCTGAAGTTTAGTGTTTCCAGCCTCACCCACTATTGGCTTCCTCCTGGGTTTCAGGATAGACATAGGATGGGTGCTGGCCCTTGCTTAGTACTTGTCCAAGAAATTAGAATCATGCAATGTCTGATCTGGGAAGAGTCTTGGACCCAATACAACACTTTGCTCAAAGTAGGCAGAGAGGAGAACTGACATTCTTCATGTGCCTACTATGTACCAGACACATGATGGGTCATATCACTTCATACTCATGATACCCCTATGGAGTAGGTAGTATTTCTTCTACTTTAAGATGAGACGGGTATGACATGAAAAGTGGAAATTAGTGAGCTAGTAAGAAGCAGAGTCGGGTTGCAAGCCCAGATCTGATGATCCCAAACTTACATTCTTCCCTTTTACACTGTTGCCTCCTGGTGGGTCTTCAATATCCCATAAGTGACTGGATATGACCATGTCTAAATACCTTGTCTGACTGTTTTTTCCTCCAACTCAATTAACTTACAAGAAATTGACTAATGAATTGAAAAGAAAAAAGAATAATAAATTAACAAACCAAACCAGTTGTTGGTTTGGCCTCTTGTTCCGGAGCCAGGTCCAACCTGAAAGGTCCAGACAGGGCTCCCGAGCAGAATCTGGCCCTCAGCCCCTGTTCCTGAGCCTACTGGTCCCTATGTGTTCCTCACTTCATGGCAGATACTTTTGAAGCTAAGTATTACCAGGCTGAATGGAATCTTCCCACTCATGTCCACCTTTAGCCTCCTGTGATTTGATCTGAATTTTCTCTTTTGGAATTTTATTATTTTAACATCTTGAATTGTTTTAGGAGAAACATCAGGGTTGTATAATGAGATAGCCTCAGTGGGTTTCTATTTAGGGAAGATTTTTCCATACATAGCAGTTTCCCTTCTTTAACTTATAGGGGCAGGGAGAAAACGCCTGCCGAGGACTTCAGTCCTGAAGGAGACCCGACGCCAGCTCTGGGTATTTGGAGGGTTTCAGAACTGAACTCTCACCTTTCAATGCCACCTTGCCCCATCTGTCCTCTCACCTCCTCACCTTGCCAAAGTCTGATGGAAAAGGTCATTTTCCATCTTTGTATTACTCATGGAAGAGTTGGGTAAAAAGAAGCTTAGAGAGTAATTCATTTGTTCAGAGATATAATGGGAATCAGACCAGAGTGTTCCAACATTTTGACAGGAGTTGGCAAGGAAAAGAACCCAAGGTACTCATTGTCCCAACTCATCCCATCTGTTCTGTTTCTTTTCATCTGACTTCATGGACCATTAACTTTTTCCAACATATATTCTGTAGGGTCATTCTGGGGACTCAGGAGTTTTGACCAGAAACTACAGGGCAGGGAATTAAAAATTCACAGAGGGGCTCTCTTTCAACAAATACTGAGTGAGCATCAGACAAGCCTGGGCCCTCTGGCGTTACACATCTAGCCTCTGTGTGTTGGGCTCTGACTGTGTGCCTGGCTGGATGCCAAGCAGTCTGTAAGCATTATCTCATTTAATCCTCACATCCAAGTCAGATGAGGAAATAGGGGCTCGGGGGGATTAAGTCACTTACCCAAGGTCACACAGCAGGTAGATTACAGAGTTAGAATTTGAACCCAAGTCTTTCTGACTATAAGTCACTGTGTTATATGGATGGGTGTGAATAAGACATGATTACTATTTTCCAGGCACTTTCAGTCTAAGGAGGAGTTATAGACTGTAAAGAAATAAGCCATTCTTATGCTGGGTCTCTCTTATCATAAGATGTTTTAAAGCCTTACTGAGTGTCTATTTCGAGCCATGCACTGTGCTGGGGACCGGGAAAAGTGGGATTAATAAGATATAGTCATTTCCTTAGATGCTTACAACCGAATGAAGAAGACATGAGGAAATATGATTGAATATAGCAGAAAAAACTAAGTACTAGAATGGTCTTATCAATAAAGTACCATGGGATGGGGCCCAGGAAGATGTGTGTCACTGTGCCATCCGGGTGATTCCAATGTCTGCCAAAGTTTGAGAACCAGTGCCTCGGGGTGATGGTAGCAGGTGCTTCCAGACAGGTAGAGCCAAGCCGGAAAAGACACAATACGGTTGACGGCTCTAGAACCCAGAGAGGCTGGCTTTTGGTGTTTCTAACCAAAGTGAAGAAAGTGGGGGAGCAGGTGGATGTGAGGGGACCCACTCAGGGATGTCGGAGACTGGAATAGAGCATGACCCTGTCCCAAGACTTTTCATGGATGCACATAGGGACAAGAGACAAGATGATAGTCTGTTATTGTAAAAGCAATAGTAAGAGTGAATGATGGACTTATTGAGCGCTTACTGTATGCCAAAAACTATGCATGTATTCATTCACCTAAAATTCACAGCCCTGAGAAAGGTACTGTTATTACCTCCATTTTATAGACAAGGAACCTGAGGCCAGAGAGGTTAAGTAATCTGCTCAAGAACACATAGCAGGAAAGTGGCCAAGTCAATCTTACCCTAGGCCACTGAACCCAAAGCCCCTACTCTTGACTTCAGCTCCCAGTGAAGGAGGACATCCTGTGCACAGTCTTGGTTTGGGCCATTGGAAGAGAAAAGAATGATGAGGCTTTGAAAACTTATATTTGTTCAGAAGAGGAAGAGGGAGGGGAAGAAGATAATTTGCACTTATGTATCACATACTGGGTATGAATGGTTTCTCATTTAATTTTCACAGCATCCTCATTTTACCAATGCTGAAACTGGGGGTAGAGCACATCAGTTAGAAGCAGTCCCTCCACACTGCTTCCAAGTGATGTATCAAGGTTCAATCCAGGTCTGTCTGCCCACAAGTCCAGGCTGCCCACTGTGTCATGCCGCCTGCTGGTTGTGGCTGATGTTTGTTGAGCTTGTACTATATGCCTGGCACAGTGACAGGTGCAATAAATTACATTTACTCCTGTAATCTCACAGTAATTCTTGAGGTAGGTAGTACTATCCCCATTATACAGATGTGGAAACCGAGGCCCAGAATGGTTAGGTGCCTTGGCCAAGTTCACAGGGTCAGGAAGTGCTGGTGGCAGGCATTTGTGTTGTTGACCACATGTTTCTGGCTCTCCAATCTCTGGGATGTGGTAGGACTACAATTCCTTACCCCTGACCTCACTCCTAGCTTTGGTCAATGTCATGGGCGCAGAAGTGATGTGCGTCATTCTAGGCAGAAGCTGTCAGAACAAGACTGAAATTTGCTGCATTGACTTTGCCTTGCTCTGGCAATTGTTGAAGCCTGGGGCAAGAAGGAGCTTGTTCGGCCTGAGCCTTGAGGAAGAAAAACATAGAGCAAAGCCCAGGACATCTGCAGTAGTCACGTGGCAAGAGAGAGAGGGACTCTTTACTGTTCGCAGCCACTGTGATGCTGAGATTGTGACCTCGGCATAACCAAGCCCATCCTGACTGATATGGGGTGGTGCAGTCTGTCTGCCTTCCAAGTCCAGTTTCACGATCACCATCTTGTACCTTTATTAATGACTTCGGACCTCAATGATATTGAGGGGTAGAGAAGAACTAAAAGGCTGCCTTTTTTTTCTTTTCAGTCACTCAAAATAATGCTCCCAGCTTTTGCCCTTCGGTTATTCTGCCTTCCCTCGCAGAGAGAGGTAAGTTCGTTGCCTTTTCAATCTCTCTTATGAGAGTACTACCTTGTTCATCTTCTCTCTCTTCTTTCTCCTCTTTCCTCTTGCTTCTGTCTAGTAGTTTACAGCTTGCAAAGCACTCTCACATTCATTAATTCCAGCTGCTATGGATTATACACATGCGTAGGTAGGGCAGATACCAGCAACATGCCCTCTTTACAGATGAGGAAACTGACTCATGGAAATTAAATGATTTGCTCAAATAATGCAGCTGATTGGAAGCAGAGTGGGACGTAAGACCAGTTCTTTCAATTTTCATTCTAAGGATTGTTTCACCCTATCAAGTAATGACTAGATGTGCACAGTCCTGGAACAATGTCAAGAATGGTGGTATTTGTGGCCCAAAGTGAAAGATGTCAGCTCTTTACTAGTACAAAGAGTTGGGGCCCACACTCATCGGACACACAGGGCAACACTGTGGCATCTAGGAGGAAGCACTGGCTTTGAGCCCAGGAGCCCCGGAGCCTGGGCAGAGGCTGTACTTCCTCCTGCAGGTCACACTGACCCTCGCTAGACACTTTGTTGTCCACAAGGCAGCAGGGAATGCAGGGAGGTTGGGCACACTGGGGACATCTGGGTGCTCTTGGGGGCGGGTGAGCTGGGAGGGCTGGGGGACAGCATGGGACTCACTGCAGCATCCCCTCTTCTGCTTCCCTTTGTCAAAGAGAGCTCGGCCTGGGCTGCAGACACCGCCAAGAGGCCAAGCGACGTTAATTCCTGTCCTGTGACATGATGTCTGAGGGGCCCTAGACATCTGTCATTACAGCTCTGGCTGAAGAGCCAGAACGTAGCTCATGGAGGAGGGGATTATCTAAAGCCAAGGTTGTGGCTAAAAGTGTAAAAATGTCCTCAACCCATGTTACCAGTTTCCTTGACATAGTTAGAATAGCTAACTTTGGAGATTACACACACACACACACACACACACACACACGTATTCACATAATTTTTTGAGCATTCTATAGAGAATGTCTATGCCAAGCACTTTACATATATGATCAGAGGTTAGCTTCCTGAAGTATTGTGAGGTCGGTGTTGTTATTGCCATGTCATGGGGGGGGGCAGAGGTGAAACTTAGAAATTAGGATACCTAAAGCCAAACAGATAATAAAGAGTTGAAATAAACAACGCCCCCCAAAAGATTTACAGCTTAAAAAACAAAACAAACTAGTTTCCTGGCCCACCTCTACCCACCTGCCCTTTCCACTCCTTGTGGCCACCACTTTCAACTTTTTTAGTTATTTTTTCTCATCTTGGCCTCCATGTTTCTAAATTACAGTCATCCCTCCATAGCTGTGGGTTTCATATCTGTGGATTCAACCAACCATGAATCAAAAATATTCAGAAAAAGAATTCACAAAGTTCCAGAAAGTAAAACTTGAATTTGCCTGCGAGTACTATGTTGACTCACGTGAATGAAGCAATGTGTAGGCATTGTATGAGGTATTATAAGTAATCTAGAGATGATTGCAAGTATTTACAATAATTTTTAAGGTTACATGTTCAGGGCGCTTATCAATACTTTTTTTTTAAAACACAGTATAAATCAATTATTCTTTTCCTTCAGTATTTGGAATAGTAGAAATTATTTCTGGTTCCTCCTTAGATCAACCAACACTACTTTTCATTACATAAAGCACTGAAATTTACAGACATCCCTGAAAAGTTTTTAAGTAAACGAGTGGATCTCGATCAGTGAATAGTGTAGATCCATTAAAAAAAAATTATAACTGACTGTTGAAAGAAAATCTTCAAGCTAAAAAACAAAACCAAAAAACCCTCCTAAGAACTAAAACCAGGAGTGTGTTGTCACTGATTCTATACTTTCATCCCCTGATTGATTGGACTCCTCTGTCTCCATGTTGTAAGATGTGTTTGCTGAAGTCTTCATGCCAAGTTTTCGGGACACTTGCGTGAAGAAGCTATCCTGCTGTAGCATCTAAGGGGATATAGTGGCACTGTTTCTTCCCTAATAGACTTCGTATCCAAGAGGAGCACTGAGTCTCACTCCCCTGTGTTCACCAGCATCTTATCAGGAGATAATACTTGCTGTGCAGGTCAATGACAGCTGATCCTCCTACTCCAGCCCCTGACAACACGCGGTTATCATCGGTTTGTCATTGTGAGCACTGGCCTTTCACTCTTTCAATCAGAGAAGTTGTGTTTTATTTAAAAAGACAGAGAGGGGAGGAGAGAAATGAAAAACCAAGAGTCTAAAGGCACAACATTGCGTAGCTGTTCTAGTTGGAGTTTATTATAAGGGAAATACAAATGGCTGTAAAATACCAAAGAGATTCAAAAGCAACTTAATTTAAAAAGAACAAAGAGATTTTGGCTTTAAATGCTGAAATCTCAATGTTTTCATAGTTGCTGGGCTAAATAATGTGATTATTGAGTTTACAGATTTAAAAACTGTCACTGAAAGGTTAAAATATCTATTGTTTTTATGAAGTCAGACTTATGCTGCCTCAGAAATCCCTGGGTACGGAAGTGGTGACGCAGAAGTAAAGAGGTCAGTTTGAAACACTGGTGAGTCATAAAGATTAAAAAGGGTCAGTTTGCAGATAGTCATAAAAAGAAAAGATTATTGAAATAATTACTAAACAGCACATTTACTCTCTAAAAAGTAATCTCATGGGTTGAATTTTTAAGATCAGATTATCATAATTTTGATATTTGTCAAAATCTTGTACTTCAGGTTACTTAGAGCCAGATTTAACATCATGTGGCTTTGTCTTTACTGCAGATTTGTGGAGTTGTAACCAAATATATTGCTCTTTAAAAAGTAACTTTCTCTTGTTGATTGCAAAATACAATTCTATAAACAAAACCCATATATATAAATGTTAATTTTATTGCAGAAGTTTGGAAATTATAAACACAGCATTTAAGTTTGAGTCTGTATTGGACAAAAGCACTATGCTTTTCAAGTAATTTGAAATTCACTTTTATTTGCCTCTTTATTTTGATGGTGGTTTGATTTTTTTTTTAAGTAAAATCACTAAACTTGTGCAATGGTAGCATGGCAATTATCTGAGGTGTCTTGTATGATTGTACATTAGCCAGGGCGGACATAAATTATAAAAACTAAAGATGAAAGTGCAAGGAAGTATAGGTTCATGCTGCCTACTTCTAAGAGAACTTTCATTTTTCTTAACTACATAACGTTACAATGCCATAAGGGGTTTAAATTCTGTGGGGGAAGATACCAGAATTATTTGTGTTCATTTTCATCTAAGATCTTTATTCTCTAATGTTCTTGGTCCTATTGAAACATTTCAGTATACGAAAATACTGCAATGTTAATACCCAAGAGAAAAGCCATTGTCATGTATATGCTGGTCATCATGATCAGTGTGGTACAATTTTTAAAAATAAACTATCATGCCCTTCATAAAAAAATAAAAAAAGTATAGGGGAGGATGTGTGTAGATAATATGCAAATACTATGCCATTTAATATCAGGGACTTGAGCTTCTGTGGATTTTGGTATCTACAGAATGGGGGGGTTGAGGGCTGGAACCACTGCCCGCTGACTCCGAGGGACAGCTGTGTATACGAATGCCGCTATTTCTTGATTTGTTGATTTTAGAAGTGACTATTTAGCTCTTGCCTTGATAGTTGAAGACTTATCTCTCTCTCTCTCTTTTATCACCCCCCTTTCAATTTTCCTCCTTTGTCCTCAAAATATAGTAAAATCAAGATTTGGGGTTGAAACCAGCATAAATATTTAATATTATGACCATGTACATGTAAATATGGTTCACAGCAGAGCCCAAAGGAGCAAAGCAGCATCCTGTTATAATTGCCGACCTCTGTGCCCAGCGTCCTCAGCTGCCCTGCTGTGGGTCAGCCCACATCCCGCCCCGGCCTGTCCGGGCACCTTGTACTTCTGGGCTCCCTAGATCTGTGGAGCCATAGGCCACGTCACACCCCTCTGTGGGCACGGAGCGTGTTTGTTCCTCTCTGACGCATCAGTTAACACGACTCTGTCTCCTGTTCTTCATCTAAAAATGTGTTGAAGTCCTTTATCTGCCGTTTGCTCATCCTGTTTTCTTATTCCTTTTTTTTGTTATTTTTGCGGGTTTGGATGTTTTTATTTCTTTACTTCATTTTGCAGGGGTTTGTAGATGGAGAGAAGGTAAATGGCAGCCTTTAATTAAAAGCAATACTACAGTATTTTTCAAAACTTTTGAATATTTAATGAAAACCCATTTTGTTTTCACCACTGTGCGAAGCATTTAATCTTTGTGTAAACCTCAAGAGATGGGTCCTATTATAATACTTGTTAGTTACAGAACATTCAAACAATGCAGAGATACAGAAGGAAAAACCACAGTTATTTAGAAGTTATTCCATGTCAGTTAATTCATTTCTTTATTTTCTTCCAATCTTTTTTAGGTTTTTTTGTATGATCTGACATAGTAGTAACCTATTTATAATGTTGCATTTTTTGGTTGTTTTTACCTAATATTTCCAAATTGTTACATTTCTAAATCGTACATTCATGTATGGATGTGTATTCATTCACTCACCCATTCAATCTTCTGCATTCCTACTTGCAGGCTGCTCACAACCTAGTGATGAACAAACAGGCAAGGACAGAACAGCATTAACAGCAATAGTTGTTATATTTTTCCACCAGTTCACTAGCCCATTCCTCTATTCTTAGACATTTAATTATTTATGACTCTTCGTCATTGAAAAAATAACCACCCCCAATGCCTTGGTACCTAAAACTTATTCCAAAGTCCAGATTATTTCCTGGGGGTTGATCCTCCAAAGTGGAATTACTAGGTTTGAGAAATTTATCTCTTAAGACTCTAGATTTATATTGTCAGATTAGTCTTGTTGCCAGATTAGTCTTGAACAGTTGCTGCTAGTTGCATGCTTACCAGCCCTGAATCATCACATACTTGCCATTCTTAAGTACCATCACCAAAAAATTATTTATTAAATGTATAGATAAGGAGTGCTTTGATATAAAATACTTGCTGTTAGAGATGTATAAACCAAAGCATAATCATCTCTGGGTGACTTTACAATACTTCTACTCTGTTTTTGCAAAACATTTATATTACAAAGACTAGAATTACCTATAAAAGGAAAAAAAGAAAAGATGGAGTATTGAACATCTCCCTTCACAAACACCCAGTCTGTGCATCTGAGGAGATGTTTCCAAGGGTAGAGATGTCACAGTATTTTTAAATGTGTCTTTAACAAGTGTGATTTAAAAGCAGGAGAGACATAAAAGCTGTCATCCCATCTGTGCTTAGAGTTCCCAAATTGGAATTAAGAATTTGGGCATGTTCCTTTGATGTGAATCAGAGGAGGGGTATCATTCTGCATTCAGAGTATTGATATGTCAGCGTGCAATTCTGACATGGCTTATGGTACATGTGTGCACGCACAGGCATGTATACACTGTGTATGTGTAACATACTCATCTTTATGCACTTTCTGCTCAGGGAGAAAAGGAAATACTTACTAAATATCTAACATTTATAAGTTAGTTAATGCTCACAAGAAATTTCAGTGGTAGCATGGTCTGTTTTTCAAATAAGGAAACTAAGGTTAAATGACTGAGCTGGGATTTGAACCCTCACCTATTCTGGTATGATAAGAGTATGATAAGGTTACTTGGTTGAGTTTCTGGAACATATTGACAGAAATGGACTTTTGGTCTAGACGTGTCTGGAGACCTGGTCTCTTGGCCTCATATCTTGTATGCATGTATGTGTATAAACTGCCCACTCAAAGTCTAATTCAGAGAAAAAATTCTGATGCTCTGATTGGTCAGTGGGGATAGTGTGAAGATGAAGGTGAATTCTGAAATCTCACAGACCTGTCCTGAGTACACACTACGTGCATCGCATTTCTGTTGTTCTGGAGAAGGCTTCTAACGCATTAACTTGTTTGAAGATAGCAGGAGTTTACCATACAGGAAAGTTTTAGAAAGCCTTTCCAGAGATGGGGTTTGCATGTGCAAAGGCCCAGAGGCACGAAACAGCATGGTATATTGGGAGACACTGGAAACAGTTCAGTATGGCAGGCATAGGGCAGCCTGTGGGATGACGTAGAAGACAGGCACTAGAGAAAGAATTTGAGTGTGGAGCCCGTGAAATAAACATGCACTGTCAGTGTCTTCAGACTGGAACTAGACCTTGGCAAAAACTCTTGGGGTAGGTGAGTGAGCAGAAATGTGACAGCAAGCTCTAGGGCAGGTAAGTATAGGGTAGTGTGTTAAGAAAAAAACAGATCATCTTTCATTTCCATTTAGCTCAATTCAAAGAATATATATATATGCCTGCTACTTTTTAGATAATGGAGTCTGAATTTTCACTTACATTCCAAAAAAGGCACTGCGCTGATGGTTGGAGATCTTGATTGCAAGACTGGAGCTCACAGTCTGGTCAGGAGCACGGTGTAGGGAACAGTGCAGGGTGGTGGGCCATGGCACAGTAGGCTTGCTTCTAGGCTGCGGTGGGACCCTGGAAAAGGCTCCACTGAATTCACCAGAGACAGGCAGGGAAAGCACCACGGATGTGTCATGGCCACACTGTGACTTACAGGAAGAGTATGCACGTGCTGGATGGGTAAAGAGGAGAAAGGGAGGTGTCCTGGGCAGAGGGGCTGCATGAGCCAAAGCACAGAGAAACGTGTCAGTGAGGAACGCACAGGGGCATGCACGCAGTTCAGTGTTGCGGGACCAGCAGGGCAGGAGGGAGGCTGGGTGGGCACCAGGGCAAACAGTTAGAGAGCCTTGGGTACCACGAGTCCTTGAAGGGCTTTAAGCAGTGGGAAAATGAGCTTTAAAACTATTCAAAAGCTTTCCCTTTGTGCTATGATGGGGATGCACTGGTGGATGGACTAGCTAGATTTTGAGAAAACGAGGACGATTGCGTCAACTGTGTTTAATGTGCAATTGCACTTTATTTGGGGGAAAAACTGTTTTTAAAAACAAGCGGGAAAGTAAAGATGTCATTTTCTCCATAAGAGAAATGTCCATCGCTTCTTACAAGACCCACAGCAGCCAACCCAGAGAGGCTGCTGGGGTTAGCGTGAGCTGTCTTCTCAAGCGCTGGAGACCGCTGTGTGGTAATTACTATCCCCCCACTCCCCGAGGGCCCAAACAAATGAGCTTCCAAGGCCTTACTCCCAGGACAATCGGCATGCAGCTTTCTATTCACTAATTCAGGGACACTTCTTTTAGATGTATGTGCCTTTCAAGTAAATTTAGTATTTGGATTGGAAACCAGGGTAAAACATGGAATATAAGTCTTCAGGATTTTGTCTTCTACAGCCTGTGTGCGTTTCACTTGAGAAACTTCAAAGTTCCCTTTGGAAAATGCCCCTCCCTTGGCTTTGGATCCCCTTGGAGCGTTGGGTGCAGCCCAGGTTGCTGTCCGTGGAGAGAGCTGGGAATGAGGCCGCAGATGAGAGGCGCGTGGCAGAGAGAGCAGGAGGCCTCGTTCACGTGTGTGCCTGCTCAGCCTTCCGGCACCTCGCTCCTGACCTCATCCTGGACCTCAGCAACAGACAGGTGGGATCCAGAGAGGTGGGAATGGCAGTGGCTGCACGAGCAGCCTTTTGGGCCACGCTACGGAGGGAACCTGCTGTGCCTCCGCGCTGTGCTTTTGGCCGTGGCAGTGGGTGGATGGAATTCACTTGATCTTTTCTGCAAATGTTTTCCATGAAGCTGGAGACAAAGTCCCGTGCTCCTAAAAAATGTCAGTGCTGGCAGGAAGCGTGCACGTCACCTAAGTGAGGGGAGCCATGTGACATCGCGGTGCAGCGCACGGGCTCTGAATCCCGCCTGCCCGGCATCCAGTCCCCGAGTGCCTGGGTGAGATTTCTCAGCCTCCTGATGCCTCCGTTTGCCTCTGGGAAGTGAGAAAGGTGGTGAAAGATAAGAAATATCAGTCTGGTAGGCTTGTGTTGAAGAGTAAATAAAGCACAGTGCTCAGTACAGAAGCTGCTGCGCAGTGGGTGTTCAAGAGATGTCGGCAGGAATTCCCTAGTCCTAACCCTAATCTTTTTCCAGAGAAGGGCACTGAGGCACAGAGAGAAAATGTGGCTTTCCCAAGTGACAGCCAGATAGAGCAGAGCTATGAAATTATGTAGAGATATATATCTTTTTAGGTTTTAATAGAAAACCTTTATCAAGGTTGAGAGTTTGCTAATAGTTATATCATTTTCTTTTTATTTTAGTTGACACATAATTGTACATGTTTGTAACATACAGAGTGATATTTAGATACATGTGTACAATGTATGGTGATTAAATCAGAATAATTAGCATAGCCATCACCTCAAACATTTATCATTTCCTTGTGTTGTGAACATTCAAAACCTTCTTTTCTAGAATTTTAAAAATATGCACGAAATTATTGTTAGACATATTCCTCTCATCTAACTGTAATTTTGTATTAATTAATTAATCTCCCCGCTTCCCAGCTTCTACTGATCACATAAAATAATATATTTTAAAAATTCCTATTCATTGAATTTCTATGCCAATCACCCTGTTCAATGCTTTCCAATTTTTTAATCCTCACAAATTAAATGAGGATGTGCACAATTGTGTCCAGATTTGGAAGCTGAGGCTCAGAGAGGCCCAAGGTCACATAACTAGGACATGGTAGACCTGGGATTCCAGCCCAATCTCTATCCAAACCCAGAGCCTCCCCACTGATATGGGGTGCCCTGAGAAGGGGCTGACCTTCCCCTGAGGCAGTCCCGGAAGGGGGTTGACAGTGGTCTGTCAGCAGCACCCATAGCCGCAGGCCCTTCGGTCCTGAAGGGAGGCTGAGGGATCCCATAGCCCCCTCCACAGTGGCTTTGCACTTTGATAGTCCAGGCTGGGACACGTCTGAGGGTCAAAAGGATTAAGAAATCGGTCTTGTGTGGCTTTAATGTGCCATGAGCCCAGTGGGCACAGTAGGACGGAGACGGTACACCCGGGCTGGTGCAAGAGAGCCTGCACAGTGTTTATAGCACCCATTCCGCCCTCAGACGTGCCCCAGCCTGGACTATCAAAGTGCAAAGCCACTACGGAGGGTGTTGTGGTCGCTGAGCCTCCCTGCAGGACTGAAGGGCTCCACCCCAGCAGCTCTGGGTGTGGCTTGCAGGCAGACCACTGGCAGCCCCCTTCCAGGAAAAGGTGACATCTCTACAAGCTTTGTCCATCCTCTGCTCTGAGCCCCAGGTCACCTCCTCAAAGGAATCTCTGACCACCCCATCCAAAGTGGCTCCTTCTGCATTCTCTACCTCTTTACCTGTGCTATTGTCCTCAAAGAACCCACCACTGTGAAATGTACTCATGTTTTTACCTGTTGAGCGTTGGCTTGTCCCCTCTGGAAGGGGAGCTACAAGAGGACGGGTACCTCATCTGTCTTTTCCACTGCTATATTCTCAGCTCCTAGAGGAGTCAGTGTTCAGTAAATATTTACTGAATGAATGAATGGAACGTTCTTTCTTGCCTGTTAGATTTTGTGCTCCCAGAGGGCAGAAATTTCACAACTCATGGTTAGATTCTTCACACTTAGCAAAATGACTGGCATACAGTAGATGCTCAATATGATTTTATGTATAGTTACTTGGTTTTACATATATAGACATAGATCTCCACTTTGATCTAGGTCCATATATTTACAGCTAATAGTGATTCAACTAATGTTTGTTGAAAGAATGAATAAATAAATAAATGAACCCGTGAGCAAATGATGGTGGTGATAGTGGAGTATTAAAAGCCACATGGGATATGGGTTTGAGCAGCCTGGTTTTGCATCCTTCTTTTGCCACTCCTTAGGTAGGTGACCTTGGCCAATTTAATGGATCTTTCTGAGTCTCAGTCGCCCCACCTATAAAATGGAGATAATGATGCCTACTTCAAAGAGGTTGCTATTAAACTTGAAAGACATATGATACAAATGCTACACTGTATGCCTGGTGAAGGTTGGCAGTGTTGGAATAGCTGGGTTAGGCCATGCACTGCCAGTTCTAACTAAGGGGTACCTTTCACAGGTAATCTTTGTGAATGCTGCCCCTGTAGTTGTATAGTGCATAACCTATAAAGCTATACATAGTAAGCCTTGGAACCACTTGATAAATGTTTGCTGGATGATTATGTCTTAAATTCTTATTAAATCTTAGAGTCTTAGAGGATGGTGAAAACATAGGATTTTTTTGGTAGTAACTACCTCCCTAGACTACATCAATTTTGTACCTTGCCCAACAAAAATTTGCTTGATTGCATTTAAGGGATATAGAGCCAAGAACAAAATATGCCAATTTAGGACCTACTTTTTGGGTTTGGTTGTCTAGGATTTAGCTTTAAATGTCCCTCCCCCACAAATCTCCTGCTTAGCTGTAGAAGATGTTCTTTCAGCCTGGAATGGATCAGAAACCACATGATCAAAAATGATCTCAGTCAAAACTGTGAGGCAAAGGGAGCTGGTCTTTGGTACCACCTTGTCTTTCTTCCTGTCGCCAGCCTCTGCCCACTCTGGCAACTCCTGACCTCATGCTCCGACTATCATGCCTCTTGTCTAGGACGGCCACTCCTATACTCTTACGAGTAAGATTGAGGTAATGAGCTCCCCGTGGTTGGAGTATTCAAGTACGTTGAAGATTCCATTGTTGTGTGAGGGGTTGGCTTAAATGGCCTCTAAGTTTCCATTTAAGTTTTCTGTTTTTGTAATTCTGAGGATTGGCTCAGTTGTGCTTCAGGGTGTAGTTTTTCCTTCTGTTTACCCACAGGCAAGCAAAAGGAGCTTGGCAGAAGCAGGAGCTGTGAGGTATAGAGACTTTGGTCCTGGCTGGTGTCAGTTTCAATTCCAAGTCCATCCTTGCTCTGTGTATGACCTAACCAAGTTGTTCCGAGCCTCGGTTACCTTAAGGCGGAATTGGTAATATTACCTACATCCACAAGTAGAGATTTGGGTAAAGTCATACGTATAAAATGCCGAGCACATTAAGTGCAGTATCTAGCACATACAGCAGGTAGTCGATAAATGGCTCCCACTACGGCAGCGACTGGAGCGGCATGGGACATGGAGGGTAAGGTGTGGCCCCGGGGGTGGGGCTGCCTGGGTTCAAAGCAGCCCTGTGAGTGTAAGCAAGTTCCCTACAGTCCTCCGACGCTCTCATGCGGCCTCCACAGGATTGGGATGGCATTGCTCAGCTCACACTGGTTCTACACATGCATTTGTGCCTCAGAATTTCTGCGGTGTTGCCGGGCTGCCCAGGTTCACGCACAGTGACCTTAAGGAAGAGAAGTTCAGAAACTCTCAGGAAACCCAATTCTCACACCATGTCCAGGTAGCTTTGTGTGTTTGAGGGAGTTGGGGGTGATGTCCGCTTGACAAGAGTCAGACTTCTTAGAGAGAGACACTAAGTCAGATTCAATCTGAGCCTTGAATTTCCACTAGGAATTTTGCCAGTGATAAACTTAGTAATTTGTCATGAGGGCGTAGAGGGAGTATAAATCCAAGTCTGGTTTCATGTGTGTGGTTTTTTTCTTAGTTAGAGATTTCCCTACAAGTGTCTTTGAAGTTAGCAGCATAAAAGATGGTTACTCACCAACACACAAGCTCATAAACTCAACAGTTGCCGGCCCATCGTGATGTCTTTGGAAACTTCTGCCTGTGATGGGTGTGCCATTAAGGAACCACTTTATGAGGCTACAGCTGAGTCACAAGAAGAAGTAGGCAGCTGTGGTGGAGTGGGACTTGAGAGGGGCAGTTTGGGTCAAGTCCCTGCTTTGCCAGTCACAAGCTGTGATTTTGGCCCTGTTACGTAGCACCTCTGGATCTCAGTTCAGTTTCCTGCAGAACAGTGATGCTATGAACACATGGTCTGATGTAGTTATAATCCTTGCAGTGTAAAGGAGAGTGTTTTATAAACTGAAATGCATCACATAAAACTGATATTTTATGAAATAAACTGCCAATTATTGCTTCCTATGTGACTAATTATATCAACTAATTAATTTATTTAATAATTGTTGAGGTATTTTGGTGTGTGAAGAATAATAGCCTTAATCTTTATAGAGATAGAAAAAAGGAATTAGTTAGTACCTCATTGCTCCTTTATTAATTAAGGAACTTCTTTAATTAACCTATTCAATATATTTTTACAGATGGGGTCGTTTATGAAAAGTAATGATATTATTATGCCTGTTTAGCACATAGAGAAACTTAATGCTAACTACAACTATATTACTACTTCTATTGTTAATATTTTTTTTGCTGGCTGTTATGATAGGTCTTGGGAAATCAATGAAAACTGAAGCAGATTCTTTGATCTCAAGGAGCTCATGATTTAACAGGGAGATAAAAATATAAGTGAATTGCAATGCAGTATGTTAGTGGAGCAGTAGACGTATCTAGGCACTTGGAGAAGAACCACTGAGGTGGTGGTGGTGGAGGCAGCCGTAGACTCAGACATCTGCTTGGAGGGGTGCAGTGAGCACTGAACATACATAAGCATGGAGCTTGGGCTGCAGGTCTGGCCTGGTTGTATTTGGAGATCATCATCATGTCAGTGGTATTGGAAGTCGTGGGGACAGTGAGACCATCGTGGAGAGTGTGTCAGATGTGAAGAGCAAAGGCCAGGGCCAGCCCCGTGAGGAGCAGCAGCGGAGGAGGAGAAGCCAGAAGGAGCAGCTGGAGAAATGGGAAGTGCTCTGGTCGCATATGGCATCGTGGAACCCAGGCAGGGAGACGCGGCCAGTCATTTCAAGGAAGATGGACACTGGAAATGTTCCCTGGGTTAGTCATGAAGAGCCCTTTGCAAATTTAGTGGAGTGCAGAGAGAAGTGTAGTGATTTGAGGAAGAGGAAACTATTAATACAAACCTTTCCCAGGCATCTTGGCTGTGAAGAGAAAGAGAGAACAAGATTGATAGGTAAACAAAAGTTGTGGGACATTAGTTGGTAATCATGTTTAGGTCATGAACCACACATGACAATGAATTAAAAACTGTATGCCTCTCTATACAGATCAAATTTTGCCTGTCTTTTCAGGAAATTGATCACCTGAAACCCAGACCATGAGTTAAGAAACTCTTTTGAGGGTTTCTTAAATCTTAAAGTGTTGTTTTTTAATGGGGGATATTTGAGCATGTTTTTGTGCAAAGAGTGGTATGAGTGTCAAGGAACAGACTGAAGGTACAGGAGGGGTGGGAGTGTGCTGGGGAATGTTGGCCTATAAAGAGACATAAAAGATTTCAGGAGTGAAGCAGGAACTGTCCCTTAGACCAGTTGTTTCTAGCTGCAGGTGTCTGTGGGGCCGGCATTCTTTGATCAGTTCTCAACCTGTGACCACATTCCGAGCCTTGTCCTACAGAGGTGTCAGGCACAAGCAGCCTTCAGGTCTGAGACAGCGTCGCCACGCAAATCGCTACTGACCGGTGAGATGCAGCTTTTGATCTTTGAACTAACACGTTCACATATTCCTTCAGGGCAAAGCCCTGCAAAACTCCTGAAATCTTTTATGTCTCTATAGGCCAACAGGAGTGGGGCTGAGTAGGAGGGTAAGGGCTAGATGGATGCCCCCGAGGGGTGAGGAGGAATGAGCTATACAGCACAGGTGGAAGAAGTGGCTTCCGGCAGCTATCCTTCCTCTGTATTAGGAGAAATGAAGAGGAAAGGATGCGATGGCTTACGGAGGGCAGGAGGGGAAGGAGTTTGAAGCAGATGCTGACAGATGGTCCCTCTTTGCTCTAGGAGGCATGAGGTCAGGCCCTTGATGAGAGCAAGGGCTTGGGATGGGTCTAGGCCTAAGAGAGCAGCAGGCGTTGGAAGCAGTGGTTGTAGAGAATGGGAGAGGGTGGTGACTGAGTGATGGGTCCAGCTGAGGCTGATGATCCCCTGATCTGTTCCGCTGTGGCTGTGGCTCTCTGGACATGCTCAGTGGGCTGAGACAAGCTACAGAGAAAACAGCCCATTGGATTAATCCATCTAGGAGGGAAAGGAATTGAGGGCATTGGTTAGAGGGAAGTTGAAATAATAGACCAATGGGAGGTCTTGGTTGGATGATAAGTGGGTGAATATGGATTACAGGAAGGAGGTAAGAGAGTAGAAATCATAGTGAAACTAAAGAGCTGGTTTTAATGGGATCAAGTGTGAATGTGCTGGAAAGAAAGGGAATTGTGGCATACATCAGCAGGTGGAGCTTAGAAAACCTGAGATCTACATGGCAATGGAGTTCAGTGCCATGGCAGGGTTCGGGGTGTGGGCCTGGAGAGTCTTGGCTGGAGTAGATTGAAAATAAAGGACTCAGAGTATTGAATGGGCTTCTACCTTCCGCAGAGATGATAAAGCAAGCCAGGATTTCAGCAGGCATTGGAGTGGCAATGACTTTGAGGAATGAGGGAGAATGAGCAGCAATTCCCAGCTAAGATGATAAGGAGGACTAGAAGATTCCACAGCCAGTGGGTGGGGCCTCCAAGGGGCTATGTCCCAGAATGGAGGTGGGGAATATTGTGGTCATGGTCAGGACCCTTGTTTCCAGGATACAGTAGATTGGGGAAGGCGGGGACATGTCGCGGGGTGAGCAGTGAGATGGCGCGAGGCCAGACCGGAGTGAAAAAGGCCAGCTGAGAGGTGCAGAGGGGATGGGGGCTGGCAATCTACTTTCTTTCTTTTATTTTTATTTTTTCGAAAACACCTGAATCAGTATTTAAAGACATTCTGCTTTCAACTGGAGGATGCTGTATGGTTGCCAACCTTTCATTCTACCAAATAAGAATAATTTAAAAACAAAACAAAACAAACTAGAATCTCTCCCCGTCATTATTTTGTAAAAGGACTTTCACATCCCATGCTAGGAAGGACAGCTGTCAACATGTCATAAAATTACGGTATTTTGCCTTCCAGATGGCATCACCCACGCTACTCCTTATTCCTGGAAAGAACACACACAGCTCTCTGTCACGTTGCCTGTAAGATTTTTGGTTCCCAGAGGTAGACTCCCCACCCATCATGGTGCATAATGATGGAACTCATGATCCTCCTTAGTCTTTGCTTTCTGGACCAAGGGCCAGCAGACGGCAGCCATAGCCTGCTTCTTATATAGCCCATGAGCTGAGAATGACATTTCTAAAGGAGTTTGTTTCCAAATTTCCCTGTTATAAGGACAAGAGTTATATTGGATCAGGGCCTACCCTAATGACCTCATTTTCACTTGATTGCCTCTGCAGAGATTCTATCTCCAAATACAGTCACATCCTGAGGTCCTGGAGATTAGGACTCCAAGATATGAATTTTGGGGGATGCGATTCTGCCCTAACACTCGCTGTCACTCCTCTGCTGAGCACTGAGGCACAGAAGCAAAGAGGAAAGCATGCTCACTGGAGAGCTCAAAAATAGGGACTTGGAGGCTGAACAGAGGTCCGTATGTCTGGGTATTTTTCTAGTGTCATGAATGTTAAAAAAAGGCCTGGTGGCGTCTGCTGCAAGTGTAAGGAATTCCTCTCTGGAGGAATGTGAAACCAACAAGCAGCTCTTGTCCCATTTTCATCTTTCAAATGATGACAAAATAGCAAACGTGTTTTTATTTTTTCTTCTCTTCTTTTTGTTATCAAAAGAACATCTGGTTTTTCGTGAGTGCTATCAGGGCAAAAATAGCCCTGTATGACGCGGTTCTCACTCGAAAGACGTTCTCTGGCGAGAAACCAGGATGTCTGAGTGTTGTTGGTCCTGTCCCATGATGACAGGCGTGCGCGGTGCGCTGGGCTTTCCCTCCGGTGAGAGTGCTGTGGCCACACAGGCTGTGAAAACAGTGTCGAGTTGGTTCTATTCTGTTTATCCCGGGGGTCACAGAGGTTTGCCGCGCCCTGAAAGGCTCTTCAAAGTTAAGCATGGAAACCGCCTCTGCCACTTCCTCCGGCTTTCCCACGCGCAGGACCCATCATTTTGAGTAGCGCTGAGGAGCTGAAAGGAACTTCTTTTGGGTTCTGATTGCAAGGAGAATAGCGAGGACCCTGTATGCTTATAGGACACCTTAGAGCTTATACTCATTGTTGTTTTTATTCTTGGTGATTTTAAGAAAACCATGATCTTTTCATTAAAAAAAATAATGGTTCTGCAGTTATTTGAACATTGGAGAACATGTCAGGCATTTGCTACTGGTTTGACATTTCTGTACTTGGAACTGTTATGAAAGTGCGGGAACTTCCCTTTGGTTACCCAGCCGGCCCGCGGCAGACCTCTTCCTGTTCTATTAATATAACTCTGCAGTTACGTGTGAGTGCTTCTTCATGGCAATTTTTAACAACTGAAAATATTCTAAACTTTGAAATCAAGCATTTTCTTCTTTACCTGATGTCTGGAAAGGAAAAAAAGGAAAGAAGTAGAAGAAATGAGAGAAGGAAGGAAGGAAGGAGGGAGGGAAGGAGGGAAGGAAGGAGAGAAAAAAGGAAGGAAGGAGGGGAGGGAGGAAGGAGGGAGAGAGGGAAGGAAGGAGAGAAAAAAGGAAGGAAGGAGGGGAGAGAAGGAAGAAGGAGGGAGGGAAGGAAGGAGAGAAAAAAGGAAGGAGGGAAGGGAAGGAAGGGAAATTAAAATGGTTCTCTATATATCAATGAAAATTTTCAAATATATTCTAGTCTAGATTTTTCTATGTATTATACATTAAAAAGGGAATCAATGTGAAATGATTAAATCAGTCTAGGCAACACATTCATCACTTCAAATACTTATAATTTTTTGTGGTGAGAACATTTGAAATTTACTCTCTCAGCAACTTGAAATATGCAATACACTGTAATTAACTATAGTCACCATGTGGTGCAATACATCTTAACAAATTTACTCCTCCATATCATATACATGTATCATAACATCACGTGTACCCCATAAATATATACAATTATAATTTGTCAAGTAACAAATAAAAAAATAAATTTAAAAGAAAAGGGATACAATGCTTTTCCAAAGGGAATAGAAGTGTCCCTATGCCCCCCAGAGGCCTGGCCTTGCCGAGGCTGCTTAGAGTTGTGGGGTGGCCCTAGCTGCCCCCTTACTGCCCACTGCCTCCCTCCCAGACCGTCCCTTCCTCTCTGCCCCTGTCACCCTGGCAACTCTGTGGCTTGCAGGGGGTTATAATGCCAGGGGGCTGTCCTGGGTTCGAATACTGACTGCTGCCTTTTAGCTGCTTTGCTGTGGTCTTGGGCAAGTCCCTGGCCCTCTGTGAACCTCACTTTTCTCTTCCGTAAAATAGAGATAATATTGTTCATCTCAGTAGAGTGTCGTTAGATGGTATCAGACAATCTTTACAGGAATTTTCAAGCCTCAGGCTTGGGTAAAAGGTGGTAGCACTTGTCACTAGTTGTGTCCTTTGGTCACAGAGGAGTGGGGCTGTGTGACATGGGTGAGTCTCTCTTCCCTTCAGGGCCACTGATTCTCCTCTGCTAATGAAAGGGGGGTGGCCTCTTTCCTCCAAGGGCGTATTCTCCTCCCAGGTCTTAGGACCTGATGGCGAACTATTTCATACCCAGTGAAAGCGTCACCATGACCCTTAACCACTACAGTGTGGGCCTGGCTGATGAGGTGTACACTTGCTGCTGGCCTGATCTGTCAGTCACAGCCTCATCCACGAGGTCCCAGACTGCAACATGGCAGAGGGCAAAGAGCACAATCCCTGTGTCACACTGGTGGGGTCTCAGACTGGCTCTGCCCTGGACCTAGTGGGGGTGCCTCTGTGACCTTGAAAGGGTGTCTGTGTAACTTTAGGGGACGCCTCTATAACACTGGGAGGTGTCTCTATGACCTTGGCGAATGCCTTGTGACTTGGTTTTCAGTGCCTCAGTGTCCCCATCTGTTGTAAAGAGGATCAAAATGAGTTAACCTATGTAACCCAACTTATATATTAATTCCATATCTGTTTCCACTTCTTATGATTGTACGGTGTGTTCGGTGAGTGGGTGAGAGTAGGGGACACCCAGGCCCACCCTGCAAAAGTAGAGGGTCGAGATGCAGCTGGGGACCTCAGCAGGCTGGCCCTGCCGACCGCAGGTGTGCCTGGTGCCCTGGAGGACGTAGGCGGCACGTGCCGTGACAGCCGTGGACGTTAGAGAGGCCGCCCTGGCAGCAGTGTGAGCACGGCCTGAGCGGGCAGGAGACTGGTGACAGGGAGGCCCGTTTGGAGTCTGCAGCAGTAACTGCAGTGAAACTGATGAGGCCAGAACTGGATGGCAAAGGAAGGACAGTTCCCAGAGGGGCTGAGAAGGCAGACTGAGCAGGAGGAGGCTGTAGGATGCTAGGATTTCTGGTTTGGACAACGGAGTAGGAAAGAAAGAACACGGTGTGGGAGTGCAGAGGGGCATTGGGGGCAGCAATGGCTTCACTTTGGGACATGCTGAGCTCATATAACCTTGAAATGTTGCTGTTTGTAAATGTTACTGCAGGCCAGCAGCAGGTCTCCTGTGGAAACTGAGGCCCTGCGTGTGGCACAGGGAGGCACCCCGCTTGACCTATTGTGTAATGACCTAGAAATTGCAGGGCCAGAGGGCAGGAGGTGAGGGGCTGGAGACCCTCTTGGGCAGGAAGCAAGCTACTCTGGGGCCAGGCGGGTGATGGGAAGAGGGGAGGAGGGGGCAGACAGAAGGCAGGAGAGGGGTATTCGCTGAGGACATTGCTGGCAGTGGTTTGGGCTCCTGTACCCCTTAAGGAACGTCCCCTGGTACTTCAGTCTAGGCTTAGACCTCCATGGTTTTGAAAAGATGGTGACCGAACTGCAGCAGGAACATGGCAGCTTGACCCAGAGACTAGGAGGGAGGCTGGGCTTGCCGAGTGTTTCCATGTGCCGGCTCTGTGTTGAGCAGCTCACGCACCAACTTGTTCATTCCTAATCACAACCCTAGGAGAGAGGATCTCTTGCATTCCCGTTTTACAGAGGAGGAAACTGAGGCTCAGAGAGGGGGTGTGGTCACACAGTCTGGCTGCTGAACTGTGCGTTTCTCATTGATGACATACACTCAGAGCCCATCATTAGTTTCAGCTGCTGGGTGTGTTCAACTCTTTCTCTGGCCTCTGGCAATTTGAGGGGAACCCCTGCATTCTTCTCTAACCACTGTGGGCTCCTGGGGAGGTTCCCGGAGGGCTGTGTGGTCCAGCACAGCTAGAGAGCATGCCGGTGGGCACTGAGGGACATCTGTTCCTACCAGGCAGGGCTGTTATCCTGGAGGAGCCAACCTATCCTGTCTCCCTCTCTGGTCACCTCTCCCTCCTCCAACTTCTTCCTGCTCTGGGGGGAAAGAACTAGTTTCCTAAGGCCTGACTCAAAGGGGCTCAGAGCAAAGGAGCTGAGTAGCTAATTTATGCCACAATGTCATTGGTCAATGTCTTATCTACTCAGGACACCTTGGGCAAGTGTGATGCTTAATACAAAGACATGATTTTTAAAAGTAGAGTTTCTCAGAGTAGTTAAGAACTTTGCCCAAGGACAAACAGTGTCAGGCTGAGTGAGGTTTTGAACTCATAATGTCTCTTTTCAGTTAGCCTGAGCTCTTTGCTCCAGCGGTTATGGCCAAAGAAAATAAAACAAAACATCAAAAGGAATATTTCAGAGTCTGTACCAGGCAGTTGTTCTCAGACGTGCGTGCATGTCAGAATCACAGGAAAAGTTAACAGAGAACCCAGAGGGCCAGACTCTTGGAAGTGAAAACAGGACCTGGACTTGGGAATTTTTGTCATGTTCCTCAAGTGAGTCTGATGCTCATCAAAGTTTGAGAGCTGCTGGTGGACAGTAAGAATGATCCTAATTTTGTTGACGGATTAGCATGTTTTTCAGGCCACGACCTTTGTTGGAAGGCGTAGTTCCCAGAGTGTAGAAAGAAGGCGCTAAATATTATAGTTGTCGAATAAATAGGGGAATGAAAGAACAAACACATAGCTAAATTAGTTAATATGCAGAGTTCTCAAACTATAGCCCCCCTGAGGCATGTCCTTGCTAGATCTGGAATATAGTTCTGGTCCCATTTTCAAAGTAGCCACATAGCAACGAGCCCGAGTTTCACCCATGTCTGTGAGCTGCCTTGGTGATGAGTTCGGTACAGTGTCCTGTCAGAGAAAGTAAACACACAAATAAATAGCTCTCTTTTATGCCAACAAGAACCATTTTGAAAACATAATTTAAAAAATCCCATTCCATTCTTAATGGCTTCAAATATTAAACCTAGTAAAATTCAAATTAAAAACAATTCTCTCCAATTAATGTTTAACTTTGAGATCATTCCAAGTAATAACCCCAAAAACGCTTTCTTGAAACTTGACAAATGGTTTTAAATTTCATCCCCCAAAATAAATAGCCAAGAAGATAATGTGGGGTGAATTTTACCTTTAGATGATAAAATGTATTAAAGTGACTATGGTTTAAGCAGTGTGAAGGTAGAGCCAGGATTTACAAAGAGATAAATGGAAAAGAAGAAATACCCACCAAAATAAATGTTTTCACAGATAGATATTTAATATGAGAAGTATGCATTTCAAATTCAACAGGAGATTATATTTTTTCATAAATAATGCTGGCATTACAATCTATAAGCTATTTTTTAAAACAAAGAAGGAAATAAAATGAAGATGAATCAATGAACCATACTCTGCTTTTTAGGAGAAGACTCACCCTGTGAGTGAGCTTGAAAGCTGCTACCACCTCGTTCATCTGAGAGGAGGTTACATTATGGCAACTCTGGGTTCTGTGCCCGAGGGCGCTGGGCCCCAGCCCCAGCTAGCACTGCACTTAGTCTGCGGCGGGATGAATGCTGGCGAAGCCAATGGGCTAAGCAAGAGGGTGTGTTACTGGAGCACTTGCTTCCTTATCTGTGAAACTTGAACAGTAATGGTGCCCACCTCGTGGGTTATCATGAATATTAAATGCAATCTGTTGCCGGTTCCTGGCAAATAGTAAACTCTCACAAAATGCTACCAAGACCCCTAGCTTTCATACTTTTGCAACCACAGAGTTTGTTCTCAGAAGTATCACGAGATGCAAGTGGACCCCCCAGATGTTGGATTCAGCATAATGGCAGTGGTTCACCTGGCGGGGGGCGGGGTTCGTGCAGGCCAGGGCAGGGGTGGGTGCGGGCATGGCAGGGACTCGGCTCCAGGCCCTGGGACGGCGCCAGATGAGCTGGCTTTCCCTGGAGATGAAATTCACTCTTCAATTACAGCGCTTTCCCCCAGACTTCAACCCAAACACGGAGTGCAGCCAAGCCTTCCATTTTAAGACCGTAATTGGCAAGTTTGGTCCTGAAACCCCATCATAACTCTTCTCTAAAATTGCAGTGTACTCACCCTCTAAAAATACGCAGCTCAGTTTGGTCATGTTGCAAAAATGCCGTTTGTATTGACCATGAAAATAACAGCATGTGGCGGGTGCTTAAGAAAATGAAAGCCCAGCATCTCTCGCTGCCAAGCCAGGTCCTGAGTTCGTAAAGATACCTTGCCTGGTTCTGAGGATGGAGCCCACCACACCAGGACAGAGGCTGGGGTTTACCTTTCTCTTGCTGAGCCTGAATGAATCTGTTTATGTTACTTGGCAACTTCTCTGAATGAATTTTTTCTCTTTTTTTTTAATTAAAAAAAATTAGTGACATATTATGGACTCCATGCTTGTGTCTCCCCCACAAATGTGTATGTTGAAGCCCCCAATGGGATGGTGCTAGGAGGTGGTGCCTTTGGGAAGTGATTAGGTCACAAGGGTGGAGCCTCAGTGATGGGATTAGTGACTTTCTAAGAGGAGACACCAGAGGGGGCTTGCACACTCTCTGCTCTGTGCCCTGTGAAGGCAGGAAAGTAGCCTTCTGTGAAACAGGAAGAGGGGCCTCACCAAGAACCCAACGACGCTGATATCCTGATGTCAAACTTCCAGCCTCCAGCACTGTGAGAAATGCATGTTAGTTATTTAAGCCTCCAGTCTGTGAAGTTCTGTTATAGCTGCCCGAGGCAGCCAAAAATGGCAGTAGGTGGTTTTGTTGCTTTATTTACCCTTATAACTTTAGTGACCCCCCACCAGTGTGCTGGACATCAAAGATAGGTTTAAAGTAAAAATTATAAGTGTCTCTACATAGCCAACAGCATGGTGCTCTCAAAGGCAAAGACCCTTTCACACCGGGGATGGTGTTCCGGAAAGGGTGCTCGGCCACATCGCAAACTCCAGGGATGGAAAGAGCGTTGACTTAGAACCCAGAGGGCTGATTCTGTGCTGGCCTAGTCACTGCCCAGCTCCTTGTTCGTGACAAAGTCATATCACCTCTCCGAATTTCTGACTCCTCATTTGTGGAAGAGACATTAGAGCCCCTCTCCTACCCCTCATTTGGGTGCTGTGGGAAGCAAATGTGATGATGAGGTGAACACACTTTGTAAACTGTAAAGTGCTACACCTACGCTTGCCATCATGTTCCTCTAGCATAAGGTTGATGCTCACAAGTATTTATTAAAAGGGTACACCACTGGCCAGGCGTGGTGGCTCACGGCTGTAATCCTAGCACTCTGGGAGGCCGAGGTGGGAGGATCGCTCAAGGTCAGGAGTTCGAGACCAGCCTGAACAAGAGCAAGATCCCGTCTCTACTAAAAATAGAAAGAAATTAGCTGGACAACTAAAAATATACAGAAAAAATTAGCCAGGCATGGTGGCGCATGCCTATAGTCCCAGCTACTGGGGAGGCTGAGGCAGAAAGATTGCTTGAGCCCAGGAGTTTGAGGTTGCTGTGAGCTAGGCTGACGCCACGGCACTCTAGCCTGGACAACAGAGTAAGATTCTATTCCCCCCCGCCCCAAAAAAAGGACACTACTGTGGTCTTCTGGAACAAAAAAAAAGGAAAGAGAAAAGCAAGAAAGAAAGAGGGAGAGAGCATTGTCTCTATTGTCAGTGATGTGCCCGCTAAACATCTCTCTGGGGTGTTCTAGAGTCAGCGCTTCTGAATGGTCATACAAGCCTATGCTGGGAGAAAACATCTGGTCTCTTTAATGGTATCTGTGGACAGCATAATAGACACTGACCACTGTTTGGGATCAGCTATGTCCTTAAAGGGACACCCAGCCTGGCTCTAGACATGGCCTTTGCACCAAATGGGTCGAGCTCCAACAGACCTCTGCCCCTCAGCCCAAGCTGTCCTTCTGGCTGCACTCCTGTGTCTCCCTCCCTGGTGTGGAGACAGCCACGTCCTGTGCACAGGACTGGGGAGGCAGAGCAGAGAGCAAGCAATGCGAGGGCGTAGGCTCCCTGATACAAGGAGCCAGTTCCAGTCTTGTTCCACCACTAAGGAACAGTGCACTCTCGGGCAAGTCATTTTAATCTCTCTGTGTCTCATTTTCTTCATCTTTAAAAGAGGATGTCTTAGCTGGGGTTTTCTAGGAAACAGACTCGGACATGGAGATTTGCATGCAGGCAGTTTGGTGCAGACTGCTCTTGGGATCAGCACCTGGAAGGAAGTGGGGACAGAGGAAGAAGAACTTTGATGCAAATTAAGCGATGGCCCCACCGATCCCCCAGTGGCCTCTGAAGCTGGGCTGTCCCTTCAGAGTCGTCCCATCTTGAGGCCAGGGGGCTGAGCCTTTGTGTACCCACATGGGTTTTTGAATGCAAGTTGTCACTGGGAAGGGGAGGCAGCTCTGTTTGGCCAAGGGAAATTCCTGGAGAGGAGCTCAGCTGGGAGCCACCAGCTGGCAACTTCCCAACAGTTGGGGAAATGAGAGCCTTGGTCTTGCAAGGGGGCCTGGACAACACACCACAGCATCTACTACAGAGAATAGCGGGCTTGGGAGGACCAAGTGACAAAGCATCTTTGAAGACCTAAGCACAGACCCCATGATAAACCTGACAAGTCTGTTTTTGTCATTATTACCTAGTATCATTCTGACTATTGCTTTGTAACAACTGCATCGTGATATTTTTCTTATCTTCTTGACTTCTCTGCCATTCTACTGTGAGCTGCGTAATAGAAATACCCATGCTCTTTGTTTGTTTTGTTTTTAACTTTTGTATTCCTAGGCTTGAGCACAGAGCTTGGCTCATAATTAATACATAATTGTAGAATGGAAAGACAGATAAAGGCACAGGATTGCACAAGAATGAGACCACAAGGAGTATGCCCTTGAGGCTGCCTTTGGAGACATTGGGAGTGCTCTAAGGTCTTCATTATTCACCAGGCGATAACTGTGTGTGACTGTCCCCTGCTTTCTGTCCTAGTGTCTCTGGACTCCTGGCAGGCCCTGGCCCTCTCTGCAGTAGTTATTGATTCATCCATCAGGAACTTCGATGTTGTCCATGTCAGCACTACTGCCACCAGCAACTTTTCTGCTGCCCGAGACCTCTGCTTGTGGGGTAAGAAGAGTTTCCACTCCCCAGATAGGGTGAGGCAGGGCTTCACACAAGTGCCACTCAAGACTCTGACCTCAGAGAAACACATGAGACCTGAGATAACCTGGGGTGCTCGGCGGGAAGGGATTAACATGGAGGAGAAGACCTGGGTGGAGTCTCCTCATACCCCTGCAGGGCAGCCCGTAATCAGGTCTCCAAGGGGATAAGCCATCCAGCAAAGGGGGCCATGAAACCAGGTCAGAGGAAGGTCAGAAGGATTTAGCAAGCTTAGTCTGAGGCAGCAGAGACGCATGAAAGCTCCGACGGCTGTCTTCGGGTGACAGGTGGGTCATCATGGGGAGGAGGAAGTGCACTTGTTCTGGCCAGGCTCATGGGACAAAGCTAAGGCCTATGAGTAAAACTACAATTTCAAGAGACATTTTCAATGCAATTTCAAGAACTTTCAAATAGGCAAATCTGTTCACAGGTGCATAATTCCTCTAGAGAGTTTCCAGTCATTGGTGGTATTTAAACAAGAGCTAGGAATGTTCTACAAAGACTTTTAGCTTCTGAAAGAGGCTCAGATCAGATAACATTTACACCCTTACAAGATTCTGAACCCCTCTGGAAGGTCATGAATTCCATGGCTCTCTTCCTCTACAAGTTTGGATAATAATATGCACAAAGCTATGTTTATCTTACAGATTGGGCTACTATGTGCAAATGTGCAAGTTGTGCACTGCACAACTCTAGGTGGTACCATTCACAGAGATTGAGCCATGAAAAAGGCCTTTAGGCTGTGCACAACCTGCCCAATCAAATGTAACAGCACCATTTTCAGAGGGGTTCTTAGTCCCGAATGCCACTGAAGTAGTTTAAATTATCTAGTGCAGAACCTGGCATGCATGGGAAAGGGTGTGGCTCCTGGTGGAACATGGCGGGTGTGATGCTGGATGGGGAGGGTTTGGAGGGGGCCAGAGGGAGACAAGGCTGGAGAGGAAGGCAGGGGCTGCAGTATGGAGAGCCTTGTCTGGTATGACTTAATCTTTAAGCCTGTGGGGGGCCATGGAGGTATTTTAAGCAGGGAAATAACAAAGGACCATTTATGAATTAAATAAACAAGAAACTTGAATGTTGTGTGAAAATATATTGATGGGAGGTTTGGGTTGCCCACTGCCACCACTTTAATTCTCATCCTCTGGCACAGTGCCTGGAATTTGTAGTAGGTACTCAAATAAATGAGTGATTGCATGCTGAATGGATGGATGGGTGGAAGGATGCATGGATGGATAGATGGACTGATGGATGCATGATTAGGTAGAAGGGCAAATGATGGTGTAGGGATGGAAGGACAGATGAATAGATGGCTGTATGTATGGTAGCAAGAGTAAGGTAACATCTCTGAGGCCCAAGCCTCCTTCTTCTTCATCTTCTCTGCAGAATGTTCTCAACATGAGGCTTGCCTTGTCACCACTCTGCAGACCCGACCGGGGGCTGTAAGGTGTGTGTTCTATGCTGACACCCAAAGCTGTACACATAGCCTGCAAGGCCAGTACTGCCAAGTTCTGCTCCATGAAGAGGCCACCCACGTCTACCGGAAGCCAAGTAAGCCAAGACCTGAGCCTCTGCAGCCACTCCTGGGAAACTGGACGTGGCTGGGAGGGACTGTTCAAACATGTGGTCACTGGGTAGGTTGTGGCTTGGCTGGCCAAACTTATCCTGGGCTAGTGGCACTCACCTGAGGTGGACTGAAGGAAGGTAGAAAAAACTCCTACTTCTGGATATCACTTTTATTCATTTATTCCTCTAGAAGCCATCTTGGACTTTGAGTTTCTTAGTAAAACAATAAACTAGGCCACTTTTTATTACCACTTTGTAGTTTTGAAAGTTCTTTCACGGGACTTATCTCATTTGGTCCTCATACCGGTCTTGTGAGGTGGCTGGATAAGGCTTTATCCCCATCTCAGACACCGGGAGACTGCAGCCCAGAGAAGTTAAGTTACTTATCTGGTTTTGCACAGCCCGTGATGATAGAGGAGCAACTTGGAGCAGATCTCCTATCCTGAGATGCAATCCTCTCCACAAACCCACACTGCCTGCCTACCACGTCAGGAACACTTTGGAGAGGGAAGCTGTTCCTGGCTGAGTTTAGTGTAAAAACATGTGGCAAACATTGTGGTAGGTGCTGGGGCTCCTGGGATGAGGCAGGCAAGGGGGTGTAGCGTATAAACTCGTCTCTAAGCAAAACTGCTAGGAGCTGCAGACTAGGAAACAGGAACTGGGAGTCTGGGGTTAGCACCTCGCCACTAGACATACTTATTGGATGAAATTAATAACTGTTAAGGTGTTGGCTATACCTGCTATCTTATCTCCTAGAGCAGGGGTTGCAAATTTTCTCTGTAAAGGGCCAGATGATAAATATTTGTGGCTGTACAGCCGTACGATTCTGTCACAACCACTCAACTGCCATTGTAGCATGAAAGCAGCAATAAACAATATGCCAACCAATAGATATGACTGTGTTCCAATAAAACTTTATTTACAAAACTAGGTAGCATCTGGATTTGGCTCTATCCCATCCTAGAGCATCGACAGTCCTTCAGTGCTTTCTTGATGCCAGAGATATTCTTCTCTTCTGTTCCCTCCTTGACCTTAGCCTTCAGACCATGAGAGTGTCTCCCAGACCTGGAAATGCTTTGATTCCTATGTGCTGAGATCTTAGCCCCTCAATCTCAAGTTTTATCTTCTATCTAGTTGGACACTTACATTATTTAGTCAACCTAGATAGATTTTAATAGTAAATGTCACCAATAGTATAGTTAATCTGTGTGACAGTTCTGCTGAGACATATCTTAACATTGAGTTTTGAGTTCTGTAAAACAAATTAGACTGCTCGTCTATTGATTCAGTATGACTAAAATTCAATGTAAAATGCTCACTTCCAAAAGAAGGTGCATGCACGCATGCATCTACATAGATGTCAACTCTCACACATTATGTGACACGTTATGTGTTTGCAACTAATGTGCATAGCCACAGATAATTTCTTTAACCCAGGCAGTCACATGGCCTAAATATATTCTGGAAAGAATCTACCATTTCTGCAAAAGAATTCAAAAGAGAGAACTTCACATCTAACATTTTTTCCATGTTTGATTTCATTTAGTTTGGGAATCATCGGGCAGCCTCTGAAGGGAGGATTGAATGCCACCGTCCCTGGGAAAGCAGGCTTGCATTCCCTCGAAATTCTTTAGCCTCTGTGATTTTTCTGGCTTCGCTCCAGCCTTCGGGTGGTGCCACGTTTGTGAAATGTGGCCGTTTTCTGCATAGCAGAAGAAGGTTTTGCCACTGCAACCGCCATGGTCCTAAGTGCTTGCCTGACACCCTTTGATTTACGATTGTGACAGGAAATCTTGTGAGAAGGAACTGTGGGGGTGAGATCAGTCATGATTTGTGATGGAGGCCAGATTAAAAAACAGCAACTGTTTCTTTCCATCCTGAGTTTCCATTTTAAGTTCTAACTCAGATTCCAATGTTTCTGCAACAGAGGTGGTTTCATTTGCTCTTTCTTTTTCTCCCTGCCCCCCAATTCTTTCCTTTCTTCCTTCTACTCATTCATTCATTCATTCATGTGTTGAACGCCTACCATTTGCCAGGCACTGGGCTTGGAACATTGTAGGTATTGTTATTTATTCCTGATATTGCTGTGTTGTAGGAGCTGCTATTGTTCCTATGTCGAAGGTGAGACAATTGAGGATCAGAAAGATTATAAAGTTTTTCCAATAAGTAGCTTTTCCATAACATGAAACACAGCTCTACTTGTCTTCCTAGACATCTTCCCAGACCATCTATTGCTTCCACTGTGCCATGCTGTCCCGCAGTGACCTGGAAGTCATGATCAGGCATTATACTGGGGTTTCTCAGCCTCAGAACCCAGTGACATCTGGGGCCAGAGAATTCTTTGTTGTATGTAGGGGGCAGGGGGTTGGTGGGGTGAGGTTGTCCTGTTTATTGTAGGATGTTTAGCAACATCCTTGGCCTCTCCCACCAGATGCCAGTAGCATCTCTCCCTCACCCTTGTGACAACAAAAAATGTCTCCAGACATGGACATATGACTCCTCGGGACACAATCACTTCAAATTGAGAACCGCTACATTATACCAAGCTCTTGAGGAATGGGTGGATTTCTGCCTGTCTGCCTATCTGCCTGTGTGCTTCCTCTCTCCATACTCCTGTTTAGTCACTACTGTAACTTATATATAATTTATATATGTGTGTGTGTGTGTGTATATATATATACATATATCTATACATATCTCTCTCTATATATATATACATATCTCTCTCTCTCTCTCTCTCTCTATATATATATATATATAGAGAGAGAGAGAGAGATGCAGAGAAAGCAGAAAGACTTTGTTTTTTCAATCAGCCAAGTGTGCAGTTGAGCAGACCAAACCTACGTTTTAGAAATCCTAAGAGACTTTTCACACAAGAAGTATCTTTTCTAGACTGTTTACTGTTTCCTTTGTGGAAGGCTTTAAGTCTTTTGGGGAATCAGACAGGCCTGTCTCAAGTCCCTGAAAATGGCACTTGGCACTGAGCCCGGGCCCAACAAAAGTTTATTGAATCAATCAATAATTGACTCAATTATTTAAATCAATGAATGAATGAATGAAAATGACCTGAAGGAAACCAGAGCAGGCTACAGAGAAGGGATGAAGGTTGAGCGGGGAGGGCAGGCCGCACATTCTTGGCCTTGAGCAAGTAGGAGGGAGGGACTCACAGGCAGGGGCACCTGAGAGGCAGAGAGGGGCAAAGCTCAGAGGTGGGTTGAGAAAGGTGTGGCTTCAAATCCTGCGTCACCTTGCAGTCCTGGCAGGCCCTGAGCCTCCACCTCTAAATCTATTTCCTTACCAGCGAACTACAAATATGGGTCTGCAATCCCCAGCTAAGGCTGCTATTCTGAAATCGAAAAGTTCTAAAAGTCAATTTCTTTTTCTAATTTTGCAAAAACTCATTTGGTAGCAGATCTGACCCAAAGTGCCTAAAGAAATGATATGCTTTACTCATTCCTCTTAGTACGAATAATCCATACATTTCACCACAGAGACGGTGGCTGATTGCTGTTTGGTGAAGGAGCTAGGCCCCAGCCCTCCCTGGGAGGGTTGAATATTATCTGCCATGTGTCCCTCTGTTCTTTCCAAAGGCCCAGGGTGCTGGGGGAGGGGCTGTGGGCCTGGGGGAGTGGCCTCTTGCAGGAGAGTTGGGAAGATCCGTGTGTGGAAGGGATCCGTGCTGCACTTTGCACATATTTGGTGCCTAATAAAGATCAGCTGTCTTTGCTATTATTTATTTTATTCTCATTGAAAACTTGACTAGACTTAAGCTATGGGGCTCTCAGTGAGTTAGCGACATTTCAAGATGCAAAAAGCAGTGATTTTCCCCCTTTTTCCTTAAAGCCTGTTTAGAATGCCAGTGGAGAGGGTACTCACTTCTGCCCCCACTAACACTCACTTCCTTCCCCACAGGCAACCCTCTGCTCAGCTATGAGACATCTACACCTTCCGTGTCTCTTGCCACCCATGGCCGGCTGCTGGGCAGATCCCAGGCCATACAGCTGGGCACTTCATGGAAGCAAGTGGACCAGTTCCTTGGAGTTCCGTATGCCGCCCCACCCCTGGCAGACAGCCGCTTCCGGGCACCAGAGCCCTGGAACTGGACAGGCTCCTGGGACGCCAGCAAGCCAAGGTATGAGTGGAGTGGAGTATGTTTAGTGAATGCCCAGAGAAGCTCTTTCCCATTCTAAGCCATCAAAGTGAGTCTCGGTAGCAGAGCGGTGCATTCTGGTGTGAGCAACATATGAGGGTGAGGGATGTGTTAGTTAACACAGTGTTACGTGCTATAACAGATACACTCCCGAATATCAGTAGCTTCACCCTCTTCCCTTCATGTGAAGTCCATCTCGTGATGCAGGGGCCTGTGTGCTCCGCTCCACGCAGGGATCCACGGAGCCAGGCCAAGGAAGGCTCTGAGTTCTTCCGAGGTCCCCTGGATGTTGATCTGGGAAGGAGAGGCTGTGTAGTAATCAGCAGGAGGTTCCCATGGCTGAGCCTGGAGGTGGGGTACACACACCACTTGTCCCAGGATTGCAGTGGCCAGGCTCAGCCTCCTGGCCACCTCTGACTTTAATGAAGCTGGGGAACTCAGCACTGAAGGAAAAGTCAATGAGCTAATGAAAAACATTTTGAGGACTTTTTCTCCCACAATATTACAAGTTTTTTTTTAAGCACCCATATCTTAATCTTCTTCCCTCATCAAAATTTTCTATTTTCTTTTCCATGCATGCACCACTTTAAATAGTAGGCATATCAAAGAAATCACTTTTGTGATTTTTTTCTAACTGAAGCATGCTTAGAGTACCTGTGAGAAGAGCACCCATTACTACTGCCCTTCTCCTCCCCACCCACCCCTCCCTCCCAGCTGGCATCTCGTGGCTCTGACTCAGGCAGCTGCACCCTCCATGTGCATTACCACCCATGGCAAATGCTAAGCGGGTCCACAGGCCCATGGCCAGACAGAGTAGGGGACTAGGAGGCTCTTGAAGCACTCCAGGGAAAGGATAGTATGGGCTCAACCAGGACAGTGGCAGCGGGAAGGCAGAAAGGCATGGCTGTCTGTTCTACCACTGGGAAACACAGAGAACAAATACGCATGGATTAGAATGCCTCATCACATTATGATGTGCCCATTTGTCAGATGACATGACATAGGTCTTGAGTGGAGAGTGATTGAGGAGTGTGGGTCACTATAGCCCAGGGGTGGGTGATATTCAAGTCGCCTGTTGGGTGGCTGACCACCATGCTGCCATTAGGCATGGTTCAGCTCTCATAGCTGGACATGCTCAAACTAGCACCCTGGGACTCTGTACTGGTGTAGGATGCAGGTCAGACATCCCATCCAGAGAAAGGTCTACACACTGGAGCAAGGAAAGGCAATGGTCCCGAGAGGCTTCCATTGTCCTCTGCTCTATCCTGGGATGTTAGGTCAGCACCCTTCTCTCTGGGCCAATGCATTGTCCCCGAGAAACTTTCCTCCACAGGCCAGTGGCCAGAGAGTGAGGGGCACCCTGTTGTTCCTTCCATGGACTGACCAATCCCATTTCTGGAAGCTGGCTGATTTCCACAGAGCTGGTGGGACACCAAGCCTTTGGCGTGGGTGATGGCCATAGGCAACAAGTGGGGAGGGGAGATGGAGCACGTGCTCTTACCTGTTTCTTCTGGAAGTCACACGGTCTGTATCTGCAGGGCCAGCTGCTGGCAGCCGGGCATCCTAACACCCACATCCCCAGAAGTCAGCGAAGACTGCCTATATCTCAACGTGTTTGTCCCTCAGAACGTGGTGAGTTTCAAAGCACTTGCTGTGTCTGCCCTGAGTAGTCTCCCCTTAGAAATCCACTGTCCCCCAGTGCCAGCACTGTCCGCTCACCTCCCCAGTGGCCCACGGAGCCTGTGCCCCCCAGTGCTGCCTGCACCTGGCTCTGAGCTTCGTGGAGGCTGGATGTCAGGGAGTGAGCAGGGGGCCTCCCGCTTCCTACGTGGCCCCATCTGCTCTGCCCACGTCCTCACCCACCTCCCCACTCAGGGTGGATGGCGCACGTCAGTTGCTCTAAGGGCCTGTGGCAAGCGTGGCACTGTTCTGGGAGGGGCACAGCTGTGAACCAGAGCCCTCATAAGGCTTTTGTGTTAGAGAGAGGGGAAGAAATAAATAGATAAGCAAAGAAATAATGACTAATTACAGTATTAATAAGCACTGTGAAGAAAAATAAGCAGGGCAAGGAGACACCAAGTGACAGGAGGTGTCAGCAGGGGATCAGGAGGTGACACTTGCACAGGGGCGTAGAGGAAGGCGAGTGTTGAGCCATGCAGCTACACGGGGGCCGGGATGAAGGCCGCAGCCCCGGAGTGCTACGGGCTGGGCGGGGGAGCCCAATTCAAATGAGTCTGCCCGTGAGGAAACGGGGTGCTCTCCTTGGAAAGGCCCCTCCAGAAGCATTTCTCTGGAGCTTTCCTTGTGGACGCTTGTTCGAGGCAGAAGGGCGGTGAGGTTTTGGACTTTGACCTTAAATCCAGTTGTGCCTGTTTCAAGGCCTGTATCTGCCTGAGTAGCTGCCACAATCCTGGTGCTGAGTGTGTGGGTCTGCTGTTTAGGGACAAGGGTCAGAGCTCCTCAGGAGAGAAAGAGGAAATGGTGGGCTTGTCCTCCAAAAGACCACCAGGGTGGCTACGTAGTAGAAAGGAGAGCATCACTGGCAACATCAGTTTATAAACTGGGAAGACCCAGTACTAGTTGTGTACCGATGGTGCTTTCTCCTTGAAGAGGGGAAGAGCAGGTGGGGTTTGTTATGCCTCATAGGGTTCCTATTACACAATAGCGTCATACATATTCAGGAGGTTTGAAGGGAAAGCTATACATATTTATGAGGGGACTCGAGCTCATGCACAATGGGTAAACCTGTATGTAACATACGTCCTGTGTTCAGTTTTGGGGTGGGGCTTAAGCATTAAAGTGAGGTAGATTTTGTCTCTTTATATGGAAAGATGAATTACAGGGCACACAGACAGTTTGTGTGCAGCCTCTATAATCTGGCTGATACTGGCTTAGGGTCTGCAGGCTGGTCCTTTGTCTAATCAGAGCTGTAGTGGTCTGGGCTGTAAACCAGTGATAGAAAGGGGGCTGATCATTTTCCTCATAGCTCCTATCATTAGACGGGTTAGCAAGAGTGTGGTTTTCCTTGTAGCCATAGGAATTTAGAAAGTTGCCATGCCGGCTGAACCCTCAACCTGTAAGCAACTTTTGCTTCCTTAACCTTAGGGTCCGTGGTCAGTCTTGGTTGATAAAGGGGCATCTATTTTGATCTCTCAGATCACAAGCTTTAGGAAACATGAGTTTCTGAGGATGTGGACCTAGTCAGTGTAGAGGGATCCGATCCCATGGCAGGTGTGACAAGCCTGCCTCTTCCTGGTCCCCAGGCTACTAGCAGTGACAGTAACTGTACTTCCGAGGTTTGGCCCCAGGTCTGCAGTGAGCTGCCATCCCTGCCACTTGCTACTCTACAATGTGGTCTCAGTGTCTCCACCTGTGAGCCTCATTGTCCTTATCAGTAAAACAGGGCTTGATGGTTTGCTCAGGCTACCATAGCAAAGCACCACAGGCTGGGTGGCTTAAACACAGGAATTTATTTTCTCACAATTCTAGAGACAGGGGTTCAAAGTTAAGGTGTCAGCAGGGCTGGTTCCCTCCCAGGCCTCTCTCCTTGACTTGTAGATGGCCATCTTCTCCTCCTTGTGTCTTCACGTGGTCTTCCCTCTGCACCTGCCTGTGCCTGAGTCTCCCCTTCTTATAAGGATACCAGTCCTGTTGGACTAGGGCCCCCACTTATGGCCTCACCTTACCCTCATTATCTTGTTAGGCCCTATCTCCAAATACAGTCACATTCTGCGGTCCTGAGGGCTAGGACTTCAAGTATGTGGGGGGGGGGGTCACAGCTCAGCTCATTGCACGGGGCTAAGTGTGCCCACAGGGCAGAGTGGACGGGGGGTGCTGGCATAAGACCCAGAATCTGGCTTCTAGCATGAGTACGGCCTCACCAAGCTCTTGCGGGTGAAACAGGCATCATTTCCTCTAGCCTGCTTTTCTCCCACCCACAGGCCCCCAATGCATCGGTGCTGGTGTTCTTCCACAACACCATGGAGGGGGAAGGGAGTGCAGGACGGCCGGCTGTCGACAGCTCTGTCCTGGCTGCTGTTGGTGACCTCATCGTGGTCACTGCCGGCTACCGAGTAGGTGCCTTCGGCTTCCTGAGTTCCGGTGAGTTGCTGACCCCTGAGCCAATGCTCAGCCCCTTCTTCCTGAAGCCCCAACCCCTCTCTGCCCCTGCCCCTCCTCCAGCACAGCTAGGCACACAGTGGAGATTCCAGCATATTCTGAGACCCTCCACTGATGCTGACACCTGTAGATGAGAACAATAGCTGCCACTTATTGAGAACTTACTGTGTGTCTGAAGCTGTTCTAAGTACAGCTATGGGTGTTAGCTTGTGTGTGTGTGTGTGTGCACGTGTACACGCATGTGTGTGCATGTGTGTGTGTGTGTGTGTGTGTGTGTTGAAGAGGAAATTGAGGCCCAAGGAGGGTAGAAACTGGCTCAAGGTTATACAATTAGGAAATAGCAGAGCCAGGAATCACCAGGGCTGGACTTGCCCCGGACAAGCTCCAAGAGTGGGCTTTTGCTCTCCTGCTCACAGGGAAGCCATTTGCCTCAGAGTGAGGGCTGTATAAGTGGTGATTTCCACCTCCTTTAATTCTGGCCTCGCTTGTGAACATTGTCCTGTCCCCTACCCAGACACAGCCCTGTTTATCACCCTGGCTGTGCCTCCATCCTCCCCACCGGCCACCAGGACAGAACTGAGCCCTGGACTGACCCAAACATCCTCCACCCATGTCTTTTCCTCCATCTCCAGACACCACCAGGGGTAGCGGAGGTGTCAGGCCTCAGTGGCAGAGGGTGGGCACACTGGCCTTGGAATCTGAAGAACCAAGCGCCAGCTCTGCCATTTCTTGGCTGTGGGATCTCAGAAAAAACCCTCCTTTTCTCTGAGTATCAGTTTTCTCCTCTGGAAAATGGGAATAATTTAACCCAGCTTCTCTAGTTACTGTGTCTTCAGGTGAGGGGATACCGGGAAGGGCTTTAGAGACCGTAGTGTGTTGTACATGCCCTCAAGGATGGGGGCTGAACTTCATCTGTGTTTAAAAAGGGTCTTGTTGAATACCTGGAATGTTTTACTTGCTGAGTAGGGGTGGGCAGGTGGGAGTGATCCACAGTGGACTAGGATGTCTGGAGGGTAGCAGGTTTCCAGAGGAGCTGAGTGACCATGTGACAATCTTCCTTGGGTGCCGCAAAGAAGATTCTAGGCCTGGACCACAAACAAGAAGATATCAGGCTTGGGAAACAGGCAAGAAGTTAGGGCAATATGCAACCAGATGCCGACGTGGGAGTAAGGAATGATGAACACATTTCAGATTTTCCTATAGAGGTAGCGGGGTCAGCTGGGAATCCAAGAGTGGATACAGCTTCCCCCTTCCTGGCCTCCGTTCTCTGTCTGGGAGACTCTGGGTCCCTCACCGGACCTTTCTGAATCCCAGTACTCTCACCAGTAAAATGGGGAAAATTATCCTCACCCTGTTTCACATGTATGTGGTGTTGAGACAGGAATATGCTGACTGGGGTTTTATAGAAGCTTTTTGGAGAGTATAGATAATTTTTCACATGTGAGTTTATTTTCCTATTTAAAGAGAGAAAACTCTTTGCCTGGGTTTTCTTTGCTCTTTTTGAATACAGCACTGACAGTGATTTGCTAAGTCAGTAGCCCCTTTCTCTGCAGAGGCGGGTGACGTTCAGGACTGGTCCTGTCGGAGGTCCCGTGGAGCTCTCCCCAGACGTGGCTGACTTTCTGGCTTAGAGCATTTCTAGACAGAAGAGAGCGACTTTCCATATGTCGTCTGTCGCTGAGTGGGTGGAGGATTTTGATTTCACGGAGTGTAATCTCTTTGCAAATTCATGTGTTTCTGGAGAGGCAAATTCATTTTGGTTGCTGGCAGGGGCAGCCTGCGGGGAGGCGAGGGAAGCTTCCAGAACACTCAGCCCCACTCATTCCTGACTGACACCAATGCTGCCTGTTCATTTCGCTCAAAGGAAAACTATCAGCAAGAGAGAAGGAAGATTACACTGATGGAGCACCTCTCCTTACCAGATCTTTCTCCTGGATACCCCACCTGGCTCTCACAGAGCTGTGAGGCCGGCAGCAGGGCCATTTCACAGATGAGACAGCGAGGCTCAGTGGGACTTTATCACCCACGGTCACACGTGGCAGCCTGGGTGCTAAACTCTGTCAGTTGAACAACAACAAGAAATACATATTGCAGCCTGCTCCCTGAGATGTGTAGAAATGCTCTTTGATGCCTTGTTCCTCAGCTGTACAGAGCAGGGTCGGTCTTTCATGTTTATTTAGCCACAGACCATTTTCTTTGCTTTGTTTAGGAGCCCTTGTAGCCCGTCCTGCATTCCCAAAGAGCTTTTGGGTCTTTTGCATTGCACCTCCCTGCAGTTCGCCCTGAGAGGGGAGCAAAATGTTGGTGTCCTCATCAATCAGTCAGGAAACTGAGTCACAGAGACAGGACACTGGGCAGAGGGCCAGCAGAGCCATGATAGGGACGCAGGCCTCCTGGCTGCAGAGGAGCCGGTTCCTGACCACCTCACCCACGCTTGGAAACCAGTCTCTGTAGAGCAGGGCTGGAAGCAGGTGCTCGCCTCCCCAAGGAGAAAGGAGCAGGCCCCTGGCCTCTGTTAATCCCCCTAGTAAACCTGTGGCACAGACACATCATCCATCCCATTGTCCATTTAAAAAGATAATCAGTAGATTTTACTATTTAGAGCTTGCTTACGTTTACAGAAAAATTGAGCAGAAAGTACAGAGAGTTCCCAAACACTCCCTCTCCCTTGCCCTCGGTTTCCCCTGTTGTTATTAACACCATGCCCTGGGTAGGCACATTTGTTACGCTTGATGAACCAGTAGGGATATTTTATTATTCACCAACATCCACAGTTTACATCAGGGCTCGTGCTCTGTGTTGTGCATTCTCTGGATCTTGCCGAATGCATGGCGTCCCGCATCCACCACTGCGGTATCCTACAGCAGAGTTTTATTGCCTTACAACTTCCTCGTGCTCCTCCTATTCATCGCTTCCTTTTTCCATTTTAAACAGTTGCAAACTGCAGTCCAGAACGTAGGTCTGGAAAGAGCTGGTCATGCTGAGTGCCGGCCTCAGCCTAGGGTCCTGCAGGCAGCACAGCTTTGCATTTGAGCAGCACAGGGGCCGAGAGCTGCTCTGTCGCTCTGTGGGGCCGGGGGCTCTGGGCAGTTCCTCCCTTCTGCATCCCATTGCAGGCTGCCCATGGGTCAGCAGAAGATGCCGACACGTGTAGGGCAGCTTCCATGAGCTGCAGCACGTTAAAGACAAGCACGAGGACCTTGCCTGGCACCTAGCAGGGCTCACACGTGTCGATCCTTCTTTCTTTCCCCAGACACGGCGGGCTCTTTCAAGGCAGGGCTGTGTTTCATCATTTCTTGGTCCGACATCTGGCCAGTCGTGGGCACAAAACTGCCTCTTACTGGCAGCCGCAGCCGCCTAGTCAGGCCGAGTAGCTGCTGTGTGCGTCATCTCGTCTCATAATGTGCTGCAGCCGCTGCTGCTGTGTTCCAGAGAGAAGATGGTCCTCTAGAGCCCGTGCTCCGGAGGCTTTTTTCAAAAGAGATGGGAGAAAGATGGAAAGAGAAGCCCGTGCCCGCCCTGAGGCTGACTAGACAAACTCGGCTCTCTGATGAGGAAAGGCAAGCCCAGCCCAGTATTTAAAGGGAGCCTCGGCTCCTGTTGAAACGAGTTGTGGGAATAAACAGTGAGGGGTCCCTGGTGTGCCCGGGGAGGCCATTTCCCTAAGCGTATCCCAAGCAGGATAGACCCCAGGAGCATCTGGCACTGTGTGTGTGTGTGTGTGTGTGTGTGTGTGGACATCCTAGATCATCCTCTGTCTGGCAAAGCAATGCAGTGAGGGGAGCTGGGGGTCAAGGGAGGGAGGGTGGACAAAGCACTTGCTCGAGGGCCCTCCGCAGGGCGTGGGAGTGGAGGAAGTGTGCTTTGGCCAGGGAGCCAGACAGAAGGCCTGGCCGCCAAGGGTGACCACACAGTGCATGACATCATTGTCCCTGGGACACTCAGAGGCTGTGGAGAGGGTCTGCTGTCTTTCCTAATCAAAAAGTCAGGCATGGAATGTGGCCCAAGCAGGCACCTGTCACAGGGACTATTCGTGCTACTAAAGACAAAACAGGCCCAGCTAAGAGCATCAGTGAGATGTTAAGACCTAAACCTGTTGTATTTTATTAAAAAGTTAATCTTCTATAGCACTTCATGCCAGGCTCTGATCTGTTCCCTTTTGCAAATATTAGCTAATTTATTCATCATAACAACCTAAAGAGGTAGGTGCTATTATCATCCCCATTTTACAGATAGGGAAAACCAAAGCACACAAACATAAGTAACTTGTGCAGGGCACCATATGGCTCGTCAGTGGCGGAGCCGGGACTGCAGCCAGCTGGTTTGGCTCCATAGTCACCATGCCATGCTGCCTCTTATCCATGTCCCTTGACAAGACCTGTTGAGGACCTACCGTGAGCCTGTGCTAAGGGGCTTCTGCCGAGGGAGCGGTTGACTGTGTGCTGGCTGGTCCTGATCCAGGGGGTAGGAACCTGGAGGGGGCGGGGCAGATCAGGGTGGGCAGGGTGGATGGGACATGTGTTATCACAAGTCCAGAGTTTCCATTCACATCATCTCCCCAGCAAACTGTAGCCCCTGGGCAGCCCAGAGCAGCCCTCTCCTGTCCTGCCCCCAGGGCCAAGCCTTCATGCATGTTAATCTGCAGAGCAGCATGTGCTTGTGGCAAGACTGAGCAAGATGGGACGTGAGGGGCCCGGAGCATGAGGACTGGGGCTGAGCCACAGCAGACTGCAGCAGCGTGGACAGGGGCACAGCGGGCAGCCTCTGGGCCGTGACGGGGACCCCGACTGATCAGACAGGCTGACAGCACATCTTAGCGGGTCTGAACAGCCAGGAGGATGTTCAGGCTTGATACACTGGGAATGAGGCAGTTATGAAGCCTCTTTGAGCAGAGAAAGTTCCAGAAATAGAGCAATTACATTTTTTTAATGTGCATCACTGATTTTTCAACAAATGTTTGTTGAATTGGATTGAACGTTGGTTGTGAATTAGGATTTGAGTCCCAACTTGATCTCAAATTTACTTCTTGCATCTAAACAAACTCTTTCCTCCTTAAGTTTTAATTTCTTCACCAGTAAAAGAAAGGGTCGAACCAGACTTCTCAGACTACAATTGCTTGTTAACTGCCTTCTGAGTGCCTGAGGCTGTGTGCCCATAGGGCAGCACCTAGCATGGTGCCTGGCCCCAGCTGGAGCCCAATCCGCACTGGTTTGATGAGGGGCCCTGGAGCACACCCTCACCTCTGACCTCCCAGGAGTGTGACCCCAGAGGTCAGCACTGCCCCTGCTCGTGCAGTGGGAAGCTAAGTTGATATATGGGAAGTGAGAGTCAGGAACGTCCCCCCTTCCCTATCATCACTGGAAATGTAGGCCACAGACATCACCTCCCAGATTTGCAGAATTTGGTCCTACTTGGTTGGCACCCTGCTTTCCTGGGCTCCCTGAGATGTTGGGGGAAACAAACATGTTCGTCCTAACAAATGGAACATACGTGCAATCCAGAAAAGTTCACAGCAGGGACCATGTCCTACCAATGCTTCACCAATCCCCAGAACACGAAACACATTTGAAGACATTCTGAATGTCTCCCCAGCTAGAAGAATAATTTGTATTGTTATGCACCTGGGCTGGTGTTCTCTTCAGCTTTGTGAATACTAGATTGGAGAATCAGGATGCAAGATTTTTTCTATTTTTTTTTTTCCTGTTTTTTTCTATTTGAGAAGATGGGGTCTTATCAGTAGTTTCTCACTGGCTACTGAATCCTGTTAATCACTACTCTGGTGCCTCGTGGGGAAATGTGAGGGGCTGGAGCTCTGGGAGTGGCCCGAGCTGCCCATGGACCTTCACTTGACAGTCACCAGCATGTAGGTGTCATGGAAGCTGTGAAATCTGTTTCTTAGGGCAAACTCAGAAAAGAAGGGTGGGAACCTCAGTCCAGATGAGAATGCAGTTTAGTGATTCAAGGTTTTATAAAGTAGGACAAATTAGCACAGTAGCTTGCTAAGGAGCATCCACTGAATTTACAGGACGACCAGAAGGGTGTGGGCATGTAGTGTCCTGAAAAGCTAAGGAGAAGAGTGTGTTTTTCCTATACTCCTTTGTCTCTGAATCATTTCATTAAAAAAATAGTGCTGAGTTTTCAATGAATTTTTATTGACTTTCATGAAAAAGGAAAGAGATCAGTTCAGTTGCATAATATTAAAGGCACAGAAGACGAGGCAGGGGGAGGGTGGGATCCAGAGCCCCAGCCTGGCCTGGCCACTGTCTGGGACAGCCACCTGCCACGGGGTCCAGGCTGTATGGCAGGGAGATCACCTCCTTCCCACTGACCAGCTGAGCTGGTGGTGGACCTGCACATGCTTGCCTCCAATCTGAGCACCTGCCCCGTCTAATGATGGGGAAGCCGTGGCCCAGGGAGGTGAAGGGACGTGTCCAAGGTCTCCTACCTGGCAAAGGCTAATGCTAGAATTCAAGCCTAGGTGTGTCTGATTTCAAAGCCCATGTTCTTCCCACTGTCCCTCACTATATTTGGAACCCACGGTCCTGACCTGTGGGACAAGAGCCCAGGTCCCCTGGAGGAGCCACGTGCCTCGCATAGATAGCACCATGAGTGTTAAATCCGAGGTTGCAAAATCACAAAGGGTAAACGGCTTTCCTCTTTTCTGAAGGGCCGGGAGAGGTCAGTGGCAACTGGGGGCTGCTGGACCAGGTGGCGGCTCTGACCTGGGTGCAGAACCACATTGGAGTGTTCGGTGGGGACCCTCGACGTGTGTGCCTGGCGGCAGACCGTGGTGGGGCTGACGTGGCCAGCATCCACCTTCTCACGACCAGGGCCACCAACACCAGACTCTTCCGGAGGGCTGCGCTGATGGTGAGTCTCCGGCTCTCTCTTCAGTCTTACTGCAGATGCCGGTGGGGAGGTGGTTCTCCCCAGATGGCTTCAGTTGGTTGGGTTTTTCTTGTCCTTAGTCCTGAGTATGGATCCTACTTATCCTTCCATGTACGTGTGATTGCAGGGTGCTGCAGGGCTCCCTGAATACTTTCCACTCATGCCAAATTCTAGGTAGTGAAGCGTTTTGTTTCCTGGGAGTGCCTTGTTGGGGTTCAGTGATCTGAACCAGCCATTACCTCTCTTGTCAATGAATGGTATCTAAGAAGAGAACTCACTACTCATGATACTACTGGATGGTCTGAAGTAATTATGGTGATGGTGATGATCATACAATGATGCTGATGATGACAGTAATTAGGATGATATAATGATGATGATGATGATGATGATGATGATGGAAGGAATAACCTGGTTGGCCACAGCATAATCCCTTATTGTCTGTTGTTCTGCTATTAATTAGTTCCTAATGTTGTGGTGCCTCCCATTAGTGCCAGGTGTGCTGTGCTAGGTGCTGGAAATGCCATGATAAATACTACATGCCCCAGTTCTCAAGAAGCTTGTAGTTACTGAGGGTGGGGGACGAAGACTTAAAGCAGATATTTAAAAGAGAATCTTAGGGTGGCCCAAAGGGAAGACCCCAACCAAGCACAGGGGACGGAGCCAGTGTGGAGGAACACCTCCCTGGAGAGGGAATGTCTGAGCTAAACGCTGAAGTCTGTGCAGGCGTATAACTACGGGCAGAGTCCTGGCAGCCGGGAGAGCGTGGAGGACAGAGCCCTGGTGGGCAGCATTGTGGAGGCAGACAGGGCCAGACTACCCTGAACAGCTTGAGTTTCATCCTGAGTGCCTGGGGAGCCTTCAAAGGGGTTTGTCTGTTTGTTTGCTTGTTTGTTTCATTTTATGATTTTAACTATTTTAAAGTGTCCAGTTCAATGGCCTTAAGTACATTCCCAATGTTGTGTGAGAATCACCACTATCCACCACCAGAACATAAACTGTGTATTCATGAAACACTAACTCCCCACTCCCCGTCCCCTCAGCCCCTGGTGACCTCTATTCTACCTTCTGTCTCTAGGAATCTGCCTGTTCTAGGTACCTCACACCAGTGGAATCATACAAGATTTGTCCTTTTGTGTCTAGCTTATTTCTCTTAGAATAATATCTTCAAGATTCATCCATGTTGTAGTATGTATCAGGATTTCTTTCCTTTTTATGGCTGAATAGTATTCCATTGTGCAGATAGACCATATTTTATTCATCCAGTCATCTGTCTATGGACACTGGATTCTACCTTTTCGTATTGTGAGCAGTGCCGCTATGAACACTGGTGTGCCGTCGAAGCGTTGTTAAGCAGGTGGGAAACTTGCTTAGAGCAGCCCTGTAGGAAGATTTCTCTTAGGGTGGGTTGGAGGATGGAGTTAAGAGAGGTAACACTGGAGAGAGAGAAAGGGATTAGGGGACTATGAAATCCCCCATGGAGAACCACTGAGACTCACACCATGGACTAGAGCCCCCATCGTCAACCTGCTAGCAGTTCTAAGACCACATGACTGCATCCCAGCCTTGCCCAGCCTTCCTGGGATCCAAACCCTTGATCGTAGGACAGAAGAAGTGCCATTGTGTAGGGCTTTAGGAATAACTGATGCTAGATGGCATTGTCACCATTCCCAACAGAAAGCAGTGACACCCGTCACTCCATCTCTCTCTGTCAGCCGCAGGAGCCTTTATAGTTCCTTGGAGTCCATGCTCTGTTCTGCCTCCCGTGGGCAGTGCCCTTTGTGTGGAGCACTTTTCTCCCGGCCCCCACTTTGCCTGCCCTTCTTGTTCTTTAGGAAAGCCTGCCCGGCTTGTCAGCCTAGGCCCCCTGTCTATGGCTTGTGCTGCTTGTACTTCTGCACGGCATTCCCCACGATTTCCATCAGTAGGTAATTGCTCTTAGGGCCAAGGCTGCCCCTCACAAGGCTGTGAGCTCCAGCAGAGCAGGGTGTGTGCCCTGCTCTCCGCAGGGCCCCAGCCACCCACACGGCTCGTCCTGCAGTGAGTGGATGCTCCGTAATTAACATGGCGGCAGCGAGCAGATGGCTGGGGGAGTGTTCAGATGCTGTTCTTGGGGCCCTGGGACCCACAGGCTGCTTTAGTTCCCTCCCTCCCACCTCTTCCTCGTGTTTCTTGTCCTCTCATTCCAATTTTCTTCACTCTGTCCCTCTGAAGTTGGTCCATCTCAGTGGCAGGAGAGTTGAGCACAAACATCTTTCAATTCTTGGTGTTGAAAATAGGTTATCCTGCTTTGGGTTGATCCTAGAGGGATTTCTCCAGGGCTGTCTCAGAAACCAAACAGTCACTAGGACCCAGAAGATGCTCAAAGTACCTTCTAATAGGCCTAGAAGACAGATTTTTCTTTTTGAGGTTTTAGGTGTTTAGGGAATTTCAAAAACTAATCTGTTTTAACAAATGGTAGCATATTTAAAAATAAACTCTCCCGTCTGTTTTAGTCATTTGGAAGCAGATTTTACAACTGCTCCCAGCAGTCTTTGGGATGCATGTGAAATTATTTGGAATCAAGAGAACTAAAATACTTCAATATATTAGCAGTTCTTAAATGTGTTCTTTACCAACAGATGTTTGGGGGAATGCATGTGAGTTGGAAATTTATTCTTAAATTCTTAAATAAAATCTTAAGTCTCTCTGCAAATCTTGGGTCCAGAACTGTTGAAACATTGGCCAAGAGAAACTCTGGTGATGATAATTAATAACCTATTATCGTTTAGCATACTGGAGGCCACAAAGCACTTTTAATATCTCATCTCGTAGATTCCTCACATTGATTGGCATGGGGTCTTTATTTTATTTTCAATCTAGAGATAAGAAATCTGAGGTTCAGAGAAGTTCAATGACCTGCCAAAGAACACACAGCAAATGGGCCCTGCTTTAGGGTCTAGAACGTAAAGCCAACTCCTGTGTCTTCCCACTCTTTATGAGGTTGCTGTTCTAGGAACTCGGGACTTGGTTGGGGTTTCAAAGTGTAAGAGAAAGAGTCCAAGGCTAGCATCAGATAGGCCTGCATTAAGATCTTGGTCTTGGAGGAAACCTTTCATCTTGCATTCTTCACCTATAAAATCAAATCAGTATGATTAATTCTATTTCCTAAGGTCTCAAAATGCTGTAATGACATAAAGGTTGCAAAGTGTCCTGCACAACATATGAACTCAAGACATCCAAGTCCACCCTTCTCTTGCCAAGGGAAGGGAACTCCAAACAAATGCAAGTCCCAGGACATTTCACCTGTCCTGGGCCAGGTCAGAGGAGGAAGGGAGGCTTCTTGCAAACATGCATTCTACAGCTCTGCACCCGGCCAGTTTTAAGAGAAGACAGAGGATGTCAGGTCCTCTGTGGTATGATTCTTGGGACCCAGAAAAAAATTCCCTTGAATTTTCTGTCCTATGACATTGCCCCAATTCTGCATTCCTAAGGGAGATTCCTTGCCTCATGAATTGGCCTCAAGCTAAACTTTCTCATCTCCTTTCTTGCTCCCCTCCTGCATGAATCCCGCGTGAATCCCATACTCCAGGCTCACCAGCTATCTCCCTTCCTCCCTTCCTAGGAAATGCCATGCCTTGTTCTAGGCCCTTCCATCTCTCTTTTGTGGTCAGCATGTCTAGTATCCACCTGGAAAGTTCCTCCCATCCTTTGGCTCATCTGAAAGGAGCCTCCAAGCCTTTCCTCAGCTCTAGAAACAGAAAGAATCTCACCTTAGTAAAAAGGCTTCTATTTAGCAATTTTTAGAAATTCTGACTTATTTTACATGCTTACAACTTTTCTAACATCTCTTATTCCAATTCTATGGTGGTTTGGGCCCAGAGTACAATTTTCTATTGTTTGTAGAGACAGGGTCTCACTCTATGGCCCAGGCTGGAGTACAGTGGTGTGTGATCATGGCTCACTTTAGTCTCAAACTCCTGGGCTTAAATGATCCTCCTGCCTCGGCTTCCCCAATAGCTGGGACTGCAGGTACATACCACCACATCCAGCTAATTTTTTATTTTTACTTTTTTGTAGAGATGGGGTCTCACTATGTTGCCCAGGCTGGTCTTGAACTCCTGGCCTCAAGCAATCCTCCTGCCTAGGCCTCCTAAAGTGCTGGGTTTACAGGCTTGAGCCACCATGCCCGGCCTGGTTTCTATTGTTTTTGAGACATATCTCCTAGTGTGAACACCCTCCCCATATTTTCTAGTTCATACATACTGGCATAGGGAAATCAGTTGATTCAACAATTTACTGAGCTCTCTCATCATGTCTAATGGTTTCATTGGGTTGTCTATGAAGTTACCTCATCATTTGCAAATAATAGCAGGTTTATTTCTGTACCTGTTGGAGCAAAATACTCAGCTGCTGTAACAAGGAAACCAATCACTAAAGCAGCTTAGAGAATAAATAAATTCATTTTTTTCTCTTTGTCTTTTTCATATCATTTCCCAAGGTGAGCAGGCCAGGTGTCTCATGACCACTGGACCCTAGTTTATTCTAGGTGTTTCTTTGCCATCCCTCGGGGACTTTTCCTCATCTGCAGGGTTGAGTCTGGGCTGCAGGAGTCCCAGAAAGCAGGGAGGGTATGGAGAGGGTGGAGGGCTACCCCCTACTGGCTTAGGGCTTTGCTGGGAAGGGTACACTCCTTCTTGCTGGTATAGTGACAAGTGGAGTTGCGTTTAATTTGTTTTTGTTCTCTTTCTTTGTCTTTCTTGATCATGCTCATTCATGGTTTTTATTTATCACATTAATCTCACCGTTTACACATTGTTTTTCTTTCTAAAATTTTCTCTATGGCCATATTTTAAAAACGCTATTTCACTAGTGTCTGCCCTTATCATTATCTTCTTCCTTCTTGTACCCTTGACCACCTGTTGTTCTTTCAGCTTCTTCAGCTGAAAACTGACCTTATTGCTTTCATTCTTTGTTTTCTGATCAATATATTTCAAGCAATAAATTTCCCTCTTACTTTTTTATTAGCTATGCTCCAGAAATTTTGAAAAGTAGAAATATGTCATTTATTTTTTCTTGCATTATTCTTAACCCAAGGATTTTTTTTTTAGATTTTATTAGATAGATTCCTAGAATTTTTATTCATCCTTTTGCAATTAGATTTCCAATTGTATTGAATTATTATCATAGAGCGTGAACTGGAAGATGCTGACTCTGAAATTTATTAGGACTTTCTCGGTGACCTAATAGATTCTCCATTTGTTGTCAGAAAAGTTATATAGTGTTATTAAAATCTATCTACCTATCTATTTATATACTTATCTTTGCTTAGTCTATCAGTTTCTGAGATTTTTGTATTAAAATCTCCAAATAAAATTATTGATTTATCTATTTGTTCCTATAATAGTTACTTAATATATTTTGAAACCATATCATTACTTAGTATATTTGAAACCATACCTTAAGAGGTTGCAATCATTGTATCTTCTTGATGTATTGTTCCTTTGGCAATGTCTTTGCTCTTATGCAATTTATTTTCACCTAAATTCTATTTTGTCTCAAAAGGCAACACAGGTTTCCCTTTTGTTCATTTTTGCATGAAAATTTTTCCACCCCTTTATTTTCAAACTCTCTTCTTTCCTTTTAAGTATGTGTCAAGCCTTGTAGACAATACAAGGCTGGAATTTTAAAAATTCACCCTCCAGATGGATCTTTGAAACATATCAATGAGATGGTATCACACCCCTCCTGGGCCCTCCCAATGGCCCCCCATTTCTCTTAGAAAGACTGTGAGCCCCTCTCTCTCCCCTCCAGGGCCCTGTAGGACCTCCCTGCCTCCCTCCTCCCCTAGTTCACTCAGCCCATCCACCTGTCCTTCTTCTAGTTCCTTCAGCAGGCAGCCTTGTCCTGCACACAGGAATGGCCCTGCTATTCCTACTGCCTTCATTCGCTCCTAAGGTCTTTGTGTGGCTGTCTGCTGCTCACCTTTCAGGCCTCAGCTCAAACGTTGCCTCCACTTGGAAGCCTTTCCTAAGCATGGATCTAAAGATCGCCCCGCTAGGCAGGCTGCTGCTTCGGAGCCTGCCATTTTCTGTACTTCACTCACCATCGTCACAAAGTATCTTGTTTATTATGTCATCAGGGACTCTGATTTCATGACATCAGAGACCTCATCTGTTTTTCACTGTTCCAGTCCCAGCACCTGAGCTGTATCTATTTAATAGCTTTCCAAAAATTATTTGTAGAAAGAAATTCTTGTAAGGATGAATAGCTCAGGTACGGGCCAGGCGGTGGCTCATACCTGTAATCCCAGCACTTTGGGAGGCTGAGGCAGGAGGATCGCTTGAAGCCGGGAGTTTGAGACCAGCCTGGGCAACATAAGCAAGACCCCATCTCTACAAATAATAGGAAAGTTAGCCAGGCATGGTGGTATGCACCTACAGTCTCAGCTACTCAGGAAGCAGAGGTAGGAGGATCACTGGAGCCCAGGAATCTGAGATTGTAGTGAGCTAAGATGACACTACTGTACTCTAGCCTGTATGACAGAGCAAGACCCTGTCTCAAAAACGAAACAAAACAAAACTAGGTCAAGTATAACAAGCAATGTGCAGAAGAATCTAGGCTGGACACAATTTTCATAACAATTGCTAAGAATTTGTTCTCTCCCTCAATCTCTCAATCCCCTACACCCAGCTTCAAGTTTGACAAGACACCCTCAAAAGTCATACAATCTGATTTTCTTAAGGTGCACCTCAAGAAGATGCTGAGCTGCGAACCAGTGCCAGGTTCTCTTGGTGTCTTTTGCTCCCCTCCTCCGCAGTTGCATGTTTACTTGAAAATTTGCAACTCGTAGAGCTTCTGAATCATCCACCTATCTCAACCCGGAAGCTCTCCCCACTTCTCAAGGGTTAAATATTTATTAGGTTTATTTTAATCAGGAATAAATACATGATTTAGCAACGTGTAATGCTTCCCAATTAAGAAATCCCTCCGAGTGTTCCCCAGACATTCCAATCCCATTGGTCACAACGGAAAACAATACATGAGACGCTGTACAGACATCTGGAGCTCAGGAGGTCGCCCTGCCGGGCGGTGGAAGTCGACGTCCCATACGTCAGCTAGGCCCTCCGAAACAGCCTTTGGGATTCTTGAGAGAACCACAAACGTCTCCTTGTGTAAACACACTGGAAACTGAAGGTTCCGAAGATCGTGTCAGTGCCCATACGCACACCACTGGCGCAGTGGGCTCACACGGACGGAACGCTGGTGGCAAGCAGACTTCACAGGCAGCAGGAGATACCGCGGGCCTGCACCCCACCTGCTCCAGAATCCCTTTGAAACGGGGGAAAGTAGTCACGGATTCATCTGTCGCCCCCTCCATTCCTGGCAGGAGCCAGATGGGCAGCCTGGAGATCCCTGCTTCTTCTCTGGTGTACTCTGTGTTTTCTCCCTCATCCCTTAAAATTGTGTATGACAGAATTAATCCACTTGGACTCCCTATCTTTCGTGGAGCTCAGCGTTTTTATTCATGTGGATGCCAGAGCCTTCTTAGAATAAAATACTGGATAAATTAATTCCTTAGAACTTAACAATCCCCCCCCCAACCCCCAGCCATTCCTACCTATTCAATCCAGCCAGCTGGCATACTCTCTGGGGATCGGCTAAAATGTTACCCTCATCTGCCTCCAGTCTCCTCCTAAGCCAGGAGTTGATTTCTCCTGCCACATACTATTTTTTAATACACTTTTTCTCTGTCTACATTGTGAGCACCTCTTTTCAGGGTGGGTTTATACATCCTTTTCTTTTTTCTTTTTGGCCTGACATCTTACACAGGACTGCACACAACGCCTCCTCAGGCACTTATGAATTAAAATAGTTGATGTGTTAATACAGGCAAGAATCCCAGCAACCCAGAGAAGCTCTTTCTGCACTGCGAAGCCATGGCTGGGGACATCGGGAGAGCCGGTGCAGTCCCAGGCTGGCTCTCCTTTGCCTTGCTCTCCTCACATCAGGGAGGCCATCTGGCATCTGCCCGCTGGCTTGCAGGTGCTCACCAAAGGCTAAGCAGTCCTTTGGCCTAATATTTAGTGTCGCGGAGTTCCCTGAAAAAGAGAGGGATGAAACCAAGTGTCCCTGTGGTTGACTGACAAAGTTCCATTTAGGGGACCCATCCGTACATCTAGACCTTGTGCCAGGCAACACCGTTTGGTTCGTCTTCCTCTCAGGCTTGCTCATACAGAGGTTCTCTCCAATGACCTCCGAGTGTAACCGCCCAGGCGGTTTGTTGGAGAATGGTCCTGGTGCACTTTCTTGTGAGAGTAGCTTTGTCCTTCCCACACACACACGCCGTGCACACACACGTATGCTGGGCTTTTCCGAGTACTGCCCAGTGACATCATGATTCAACATTGTGTGATGTCCCAGCACTGGTCAGACCCCAGGGAGGGGCTCCTTTGGTCATGACGTGGACAGAGAAGATGAGAGTTTGAGTCTCTACATGGCTTCTCTTGGCTTCTGAAAGACATGAGGTTCCCCTGGGGATCAGGGGACGGGGCTTTTTGCAAGATCCCAGGTGATTGTTGGAACCTCTGTTCCTTTGGGGCGTGAACCATGGAGTCTTTTCTCTGGCTAGTCTTCGAAGTAAGGTGGGGATGAGAAGAACGAGCTTTTCCGCTTGCTCCCGCTGTACATCAGGGAGACGCTCTTCTTCTTTCTGTCGAAGGAGGCGCTGTCATCGCTGGTCAGAGACAGGTAGGAGGCAATGCTTTCCCGAAGGCCGTAACTGAAAAGGGACTCATCCACCCCGAGTGGGTTCTCTGCTCCCTCGGGGTCCTCCTGCAGTCTGCGAGTCAGAAGAAAGGGGGACAGAGGAAGCGGAAAAAGAGAGGGACATGGAGAAAAGAGGAGATGGAAGGAAAGTGAATGAGAAAAGGAAGCAAAAACAGAAAATCAAAGAGCCTGGTTAATATTTCTCTAACTTATTGTTCTTATTCTGGTACATACATCTGTGGGCTGTGTGATCTTGGACAAATCACTTAACCTCTCTGAACCACTGCTTTCTTGGATGGCTAAAACTTCCAACTGTAAACTTTAGTGAAAATTTCTTTATGTTACTTACAAGGAAGAGCAGTTTTATTCATCTCCCAGGTAATTTTGATCTCTGATTTTCTTTGAATTTGACAATAGTATACCTGGATTAATGTTTAATTATTAAGATAACCCACCAATCCCAAACTACAGATAGCCATTAAAAATTCAATAGCTGACAATGGAATTAAAAGAACAAATCAGTGGGAGATGTTTTTCCCTTAGAAAAATGAAAGTCACCCTAGAATCTTGCTGGTGTGTTTAACCTCTGTGAGGGGGTTTTAAATAATATTAAATTTATATAAGATGTGAGTTACTTTCTAGAATCCTGACTGTTAGAAAATCGAGGTGGTATTTTTCAGCTAGAACATGTACTGGTCACACTAAATAGGGATTCCGTAGCTGTTTACAGAAACAGGAGGCTGAGGGTTTGGCAGGGAGTCGCCAGCTGCCTCGTGAGGCCTGAGGCCGGGTCTGGCTCCCTGGCTCAGTGGGATTCCTGGGGGCTGCACCTGCTTGGGGTGCCCACCCCCACATTTCAGCAGGGCTGGCTGACACTGACTATGGTTTTCATGTGCCAGGCTCACACACTGCTTTGTGCTCACATGTTCATGGAGGATACACACATACACACACACACACACACCTGGACACCCTCTTCCAGTCCACAGGCTTCTGGCGCAAGGTGACAGGTGAGCTGGAGGCCCTCACTTCTGGGGCAGCCGTGCTTTGTGTCAGGCAGGGCGTGGTGAGCACACAGCATAGGCCATCGGCCACCTCTGAGGAGGGAAGCAGACAGCGGATCAGGGACTCTGGGGACACTCAGCTGGCATGGAGGGCAGGCCTGAGGTATAGCTCCCTGGTTGTTGCCATGGGGAAACTGAGTCCAAGATCTGAAACACTGATAAAATGTTAATGTGCCCCAATATGCTCTGCAGTTAGCAAGGCACTGGTAGGGAGAGAAGCGTAGAATCTAGAACCAACCAAACTTGGGTTTGAATTTCAGCTTTGCCCTGATAGTAAGTTACCTTGAACCTCTCTGAGCCTTGCTTCCCTCAACTGCAAAATAAGAGGTAACAAGTGATGCTCACACGAGGCCACAGCTTTCAAAGGTTTCCCTCTGAGGCACAAGCCCGTTGTTAATATCACAGGGTGAGCTCCCGTGTTGAAGAATGGGGCTGTGTGCAACGCCGACCCCTGCTCCCCCAATACACAGAATAGCATGCAGTGGAGCACAGGGCTGATGCATTTACAGCAAGGAAGGAAGACAAAAGAAATGGAAGGAAGAAAGGGAGGGAGGGAGGAGAGAGAAGTAGGAAAAAGCAAGGTGAGAGACAGGTAGAGAGAGGGAGGGAGGGAGGGAAGGAGGGAGGAAGGGAAGGGAGGAAGTGAAGAAAGGACAAAAAGTGTAAAAGACACAGGAAAGGAGGGAGGAGAAAAACAAAGATAAAGGGGCAAGAGAAAGAAAGTTAACGAAGAAAGAATGAAGGAACATTTCTCTTCTGCTATAGATACTCACACCCAAAGAGAATGACAATTAAACAAACCATTTCTTATTTTCCCCTGCTGAGTAATCTGCGCTCCCAGGCGCCCCCATCTCCCCAGGCAAATTAAGATGTGCCCCCACCTCTTAAAGCCCTCCCCAGCCCATGCCACCGGGACAAAGCTGTGATTCTTCTGTCCCTGGGCATCGTAGAGACTGAGGAAATCTTGTGCAGCCTTATTCAGGCTGAAGACCCCTGTGCTTCTCCTGTGCTGGGGGAGTCAGAGTGGCCAGGGACGCCAGGGGCTGCTGGGAACTGAGCCATCCCCGCCCAGAGCTGATGCATGGCCAGGGTCTAGGAAGCACACCACACCTCTGGCAGCCCCACCTCCCATCTGGTCAGGGGGCTCTCTTTTGGCAGGGGTGTCCTTGCCCAAGGGCAAAAGGAAATTGTAGCTGAAGAAGCACCCCTAGCCTCTCACCCAGGGTACGATCAGCAGTGCCTCGTTTCGTGGTGTTCAGTCTGACTTTCACTGTGAACTCAAACGTCCACACACATGTGCCCTTGCAGAAATGAGAGGTGGGACCATGAGGCAAGGGGGAAGCTTAATTGGATGTGAATCTAAAATAATGACCTGTCATGGGTTGGAAATTGAAATGACCTTCCAGGTTATGAGGCCAGGAAGATGGCGTCAGATGCAAAGACTAGAGAAACCAGCTGAAGTCTGCAGCTCAGACAGGGACACTTTGCGAATGTTCTTCCTTAGAGAGGAAGAACATAATACTTGGGGTGAAAAATTCATTTTGATGACAAGCAGAAGAACGAACATTTGTATGCACGTGCCTTGAGCCTGCGGCTCAGCTAGCCTCACCCGCTTTGTCTCGTGGAGGCTTCACATCCACTTTGTGTGGTCAGTGTTTTCATACCCATTTTAGGGATGAGGAAACTGAGAATCCCAGGGCTAAGTTACTTGCTCAGAGCTACAGAAATGTGACCAAAGCCAATCTCATTGACTTATTTCAAAAGCAACTCACTGCCTCTTAAATGAGGAAGAAAAACATCCTACGACTGTCTCCAGGGTCTGGGTACATTGGTCTAGTTCACCCTCGCCTACACGGCTGGCCAAATGCTCGTTCCTCCCACACCCTTACGCTCTGACAACTCTACATTCAAGGGTTCCATTTCCCCATCCCTCTATTTCCCTAGCCATAGTCTAGAACTCATTTGTGCCCCTCCGAACCCTGTTCTCTCATTAACCACCATGCATGGAGTACTTTAGGAGCCAAACTTTTCACAAGCATAATTTTTTTTTTTTTTGTCCTAACAACGAGAAGATAGTTGCACTGTAATCTCCAAGCCTCTGAGGTGTTAGGTAGTTTGTCCAAAGGCACCAGGATAATAACTATAAGCAACCTGTAAAACACAGATGTCTGTTCAGAGCTCTGGTGCACAATTCCCGATTCTGTGCCTTTAGGAAGAAGCTAGTGGGAGGTAAAAGGGGCCGTGTCTTTTCCACTTTGGGACTTTGAAGGGGCACAGAAAGCATTTTAGGTTTTCAGACCTTTTTCAGTGTTTCGCAGAGAGGAACTGATGACTGCAGCCCACTGGGTGCTGCAATGGCCAGGAACATGTTTCCGGAAGGCACGTGCTCTGCACTCGTGTGAGAGCCTCCCCGAGGTCACGCGGCACCAGGTGGACTTGGGTGTTCCTGGCCTGGTAGCCTCGTGGCCTCCAGGTCCTTAAGAGATTTGCTAGGGCAACACCCTTTTCGTGTTTGCTTTTGTCTATGCAAAACGTATGGTCTCCACACCCCTCAGATGATTGTTATTAAAAGCCAAATACCACAACCAATATTTACTCATTAGCAGTGTAAGTTGGCTGTTTCCAGGACTCCCTTCCTCTTTCATTTTCAGCTAGCTGCTAAGTTTTCTGGTATCACAGAAGTAATGTTTGTTATTTAGTTTGCATCTGCTCTGTGGCAATCTGTGTTAAACACATCACAGGAAGGATCACTCATTCAACCCCCTGCTAGGGGGCCGTTGTCACCCACCTCCCATGAATGGGGAACCCCGGCTCTGAGAGGTGGAGGACCCGCCTAAGTCTCACATCGTGCAGATCCGAGCTTGGGTCTCCTTCATGCCCTGCTGCTTTCTCATGGGCCGGCTGTGATCACGGCAGGCCATGGGGACTCCTTTCTTTTTGAAATGACCTTTGCTTCTTCAGTTCAAGGCCACTTATCCTACAGAATGCTAGCCAAGTTGCCCAGGGCACGAGGTCAAGCATCCTGAACCCGGAAGGGGGAAGATGCTAACAAAGCAAAAGCAGCTTCTCCTTTACCTGCCTCCAACACGGCACAGGAGGCAGGGAAGAGTGCCGTGTTCTGCCTGGGTAACAGCGGCTGATACTCAGTAGGAGCTCGCAGTTTGTGCTAGGCACTCTCCTCCCTGCTATCTGTGTGCTAACTCCCTGAATCCCCAAGATATCCCAAAGAGGTAGGGACTATTAGTATCTGCATGACACAGATGAAGAAAGTGAGGCCCCAAGGTGCAAATAACCAGCCTGAGGTTGCCCGGCCAACAGCGAGTGGATCTGGGACACAAACACAGACATTTGCCAATCTTTTACAATTCCTCCCTTTTCCATAGGGTAAAGTTCCAGTCCCTGACCTGGCATTCAGGCCTTTCACAGTCTAACTCAACCTTCTCTCTTCTGGCTCCACCTTAAACCATGCCGTGCTTCCGCCACCTCGGAGGATGCTTTCCACCTTGGTCAGCCTAGGAGTGTTTGGACCTCTCCCCGGGGTCCAGGAAGGACACACAAATGAATAAAATACAATCCCTAGGCTTTAGGAGCTTATCAGGCAACACAGACCAGTACAAAATTAACTAGGCCGCATGGCGGAAGGATTAGAATGCTGGGGACAGAAATTCCTGGCACGCTCAAGGCGCGGGAGAAGACGGGCAACTCATTCTACTCCTAGTGCTCCATCACAGAGTTGGGGTGATGTTGGCTTTGATGGCTCAAAAGGATTTTGACAAGCCGAAAAGGAGAAACGAGTGGCATTTCAGGACAAAGCCCCAGAGGCTCCAAAAGTGTGTGGCCCACTCAAGGAAGTGCGCCCTGGTTGTGGTTGTGAACATAGGGGCACCCCAGTTTGTCTTATTTCCAGGCAGAGAGGGCGGATTCGAGATGAGCTGCCTTTTGCTTACCAAGGCAGCATTCACGGGCAGTCCGTTTCAGCCTGAGATTGGCAGTCGGGATTAGCGAGAAGAGAGCGTGTCAAGAAGGCGGCATGGGCGGAAAGTGAGAGCAGAGCGCTGGCACTTACTGGGGACTCACGCCACTTCCCTGACGATGGCGCCACCAGGCACTTAGCTGGGGTGGGGGAGGGGTTCCTCAACCACAATTGACCGCGAGGGCTTCTTACCAGAATAGTGATTGACCAGGTCCTCCAGGCACTGGAAGGTGAGCCGCGGGGAGATGTAGTACCAGTTGTTTGGCAGGCGGAAGATGCGGTAGTGCTTCACCTGCCTGTGCCTCACCGACAGCGAATAAAACCCTGCGGAGGTGGGGACAGGTCAGCGGTGTTCCTCATGTCCCCTCACCAGCGGTGGCCGTGAGCTAGCCAGCCCACCACCATGGAAGCAGAGAGATCTGGGACACAGCAACAACTCTGGGACATGGCCCTCCCACTGCTGGGACCCTCTCTGTTGAGACGTGGCCCCCGTTTAGCAACCACAGGAGCGTGTTATTTCAGCAACCCAGATGTGCTGATCACATCGCCCTTACGGGTCTTCAGGTGCACTGGCCTAGTCCTCTTTGCTTTTAGAGGTAAATATATGGGCGCTTCCTCCTCCTTTTGTGACTCCCGAGGCCAAAGTGAATGATTACAGTTTGGTGGTAGCCTGTAGATCCAGGACCTGCGGTCGTTCTTGACTCCTTCCTGAGAACTCTGAGATATTGTCTCTGATGTTTTCCTTCTTCAGCCCCGCACCCCAGAGCGGCCACACTGCACCTTTGGGGAACCTTACAGTTATGCCCCACTTCCTGGTCCCCACGCCCTCTGACTTCTGCTTGGTTTTCTCAGAAATTTGGAGCACTGAAGACATTTTTTTGAGTACCCTTAAGAAACACATGAAAGGTGTATTTTTCCATAAGCGTTATTAGAGTCATGGCCCAGTCTGGGTTGGTAAGAGGAGCAGCTCGGGCACCTGTTCTATTTCCCCAAATAGCAAGTGAGAGAACTGCACACAGGTCACATTTGAGGGTCCTCCCTGCTCTGTCTTCCAGGGTCCTAGGAGGGAAAACCGCTGAAAAGGCAGTGAGAGGGGAAAGGGATCCTGCATTTAGTGAGTGCTTGCTGTCTGTGTGGGCAAAGGGATGAGCTATTTCCGAGCAGCACCTCTGCTAATTCTCAGAAAGGCCCTGGGAGGTATTGGCTGCAAGTATTTTGTAGATGGAGAAAGGGAGGCTCAGAGCCTCTGAGGGATGTGGCCAGAGACACAGGGCTTGGGAACAGCTGCCCTGGGGTGTGTCCTCAGCAGGCCCCTCAGGTCAACCTGGCGGCCTGCACCTTCCCGTAAGGTCAACAGGAACTGGGAGTGCGGTGAGCAGGTCAAGGGTAGCAAGTGGAAACTCATCAGAACTTTGCATACCCAAGGGAGGGAGCTTGCCACGCCCACCCCACCCTGGCGGTACTGCAGCGCCTCCCGACAGCATCTATATTTTAAGTGAGTGGTGGCACCTATGCTGTGTTCTTCCCCATGACCAGGCCAGCTCAGGAGTCTCCATCTGTGTCTGGGTGTCCTGCCCCAGGGGACCCCAGGCCATGCACAGGATGTTTGGTCTCTGCTTTGATCTTGCTCTCCCCTAGCACATTCGGGTTTTTGACGGAAAGGTTGTTCGTTTTTTTTTGTTGTTGTTGTTGTTGTTGTTGTTTTTTTGTCATAGCCTCTGCTCCCCCCAAAGCCCCAAAGCTAGGCTGGTACCCATTTTGGTGAAGGGCTCCGGCACCAGGTAGCTCTAGCACTTAATAGGTGCATGGAAAATACTCTCAGGTACTGTGTTTTCTCTTCTTTGATAGCGAGTATACAAGAAGCAGGCTACGAATTTGAAGGTATGTTCTATATTTTAAAAGATATTATTATTTAGTCTGAAAAAGTTCCAGCTGTTAAGTGTTCTGCTCCTGTGAGTGTAAGCACTTGCAATATCTCAGACATGGAAGTAACCGCTTTTCTGTCGTTAACCCTGCGTCACAGATAAGGGAGCTGAGGCTTAGAGAAGAGAGGTCACTTCTTGGTAATTCGTAAGGCTGAGGCTAGAATTTGGGACCCTTGCTCTGAACTATGACAAATAGCCCCTGTTATTTGTGAATTACTTAGTGCATATGATGCAAGGAAGTTATATTAAAGATCATGGCGAGTACGTGAGAACATACACCTGCTTGCCCTGATCCTCTGAGCTGTCCAATCTAATTGCAGGGCACAGAGGAACTGATATTGGGGCCTCCTGCATTGCAAGAACACTACAAATATCATCACATTTGAATCTCACCACAACCTTACAAGGGAGGGGTTTTCTCTCGATTTCACAGATGAGGAAACTGAGCTCAGGGAAGTCAGTCGCAAAGCTTGAGAGTCCAGGCTGGGCCTGCAGCAGAGCCCACGTCCTGTCTGCCCCACCCGCTGCCAGCACTTGGCTTTCAGTTTCCTGCCCGGCTGATGGAACATTTTCCAGTAGGGGTCAGCGGGGCCTGATAGTGGCCGGGCCTGGGGCAGTGCCCTGCTGGGTCCCCACAGCCTGTCACTTGTCCCTTTGTTTTCATGCTGGCCTCCTTGGCAGTGTGTGGGCTGCAGGGAGCTAACCACATCGCATCAATTTGCCAGTGTGTAGGAGGAGGGAAAACGAAGCCATGTAATGAGTCAGCCAGGGACAAAACCTGTCTGTCCCATCCAAGCATGGAAAGATGAGTCGGGGGCCACTCACCTTTCTTTGTCTCGCTCTCTCTGATCATGAAGGAGCCGACCTTCGTGTCTGGCAGCTGCAGCAGTTCCTCCGCCTTGTCTCTGCCCAGGCCTTCAAACAGCCAGCTGGGGAATAGGAAGACAGCCGTGAGCATCCTGAGTGTGCCCTCCCCCACAAAAGGCGGGAATGCAAACGCTAGGATCCACTTAATGTAAAAGAGAATATAAAATTCAGGTCCAGATAACATAAAGCTGCTGGAATTAAAAGAGGAGGGCAATTGGCTGTTTGCTCATGCATTCATTCATATTTTTAATCTTTCGGATAAAATTTCCTGAGTACTTATTATGTGCCAGGTGTTACATTGGACAATGACACAGAGATGCATGAGATTTTACTCACCCCAGCTACAATGTGTCCATGCCACCTTATGTAACATATATGCACTGTACAACCTCACAGTGTTTCATGTGTGTCTCCCTTCCACTCCACCCACCCTGACCCTTCTGCACAGCTCTCTGAGGGCAGGGACTGGATCTGTCTTGTTGAGTTTCATCTCTGTGTCCAGGGTACCGTGCTTAGTATATATGTGAGAATGAGTGAATGGACCCAAGGAAGAAGGTAAGGAGTAGTGGAACTTGATTACACTACCCTAACAATCCCTACTTTGTATTCATTATATTTTCTTCTTATCTACTCTATTTTAATATACGTTAAACATACTGTCATTGTGCCACACATTTACATGTGTTTTGTGTCCTTTCCACTTAGCAGTAAAGAAAAGCAGTGGTAATGCTGTAGCCCTCTTGTAGCCCGGTTTAACAGTAGAAGCTTTACCTTGCTCAGGGGAGTGGTCACTTTTCAGTGCCGTTCGAAAGCTGCTCTGCACACAAAGGCATCCGTGTGCTACGGGAAAGCGGCCCTACTCATTTTCCGGATCGGGCTCTGCCAGATCTCGGCTTGGAAGGAAACACTCTGCTAGCAGTTGGCTGGTGTGTGTACTTGGAAGCAATTGCCCATTGCTATTTAACAGACTCTGTGTTTCAATGAATCGACCCTGGCTTTTAATCCATAGGTCCAAATTAGCGTAGGCTCTGGCAAATATTAATACTTTACTATTTCACAGGCTTTAACATTCACCGTGGTGCACAAGCAGGTTGCTGAAGCAGGCCTGCTGGGTGCTCTGGAGGCCCCGTGTGTGAGAAGACACATAGGCATAACGTCAGATTCTGTCTATTTATGTCCTGGTTGCTAGATCACTTTCATTGTTTAAGAACATGATTATGCCATATTTGGCCGAATATTTCAATGATTCCCTTTGTTCTGCACCATGCGTGACATATTAATTATTTTAGTGTATGTGACAAACATTTTCATGCATTTCAGTCCTTACATGAAGTTCTGCTTATAAAGATAAAGACAATGAAACCGTAACAACAGCCCTATATGAGTCCTAATTATGGACCACCCATCATATTAAGCACTTGAAATCAAATCCTCATCTCAACCCCCTAAGACAGGTAGTATTATCTCTCTTTCACAGATGAGGATACTGAAGGTCTGAGTGATTATGTAATTTGTCAAGTCACCATGGCAGCAATTGATAGAGCTAAACTTAGAATGCATTTTTCTGATACATTCACTTCCATAACCCTTAACCATTATAGTTCACTACTTCCTTTCCTACCAGGTATGTTAAGGAATTTTATTGCATCTGCTAGCCTGGTTGCCCCACTGGGTCATAATTATGCTACATCTCTGGCTTCCTACCCACCCCCAGCTCTTGCCAGCTGAAGCCCCACATCTTCAATGTGAAGGCATCGATGCACATTACTAATGAATGAATGAATGGACCCATGGCAAGCAGCTGGCGCAGGAGGGAGAGCCACGTGACTCATGTCTATTTCAGAACGTGACTCACACAGCAGCTGCTGCTCCACTGTTGTTCACCTTTGCCATCCTAAGCACGGCAATGATTTCTAGTATTCATTATTAAGATCATTAATACTGAAATTAAATGCACTGAATTCTAGCCTTCAAAGTTTTTGGGTAATTATCTATGCCTCACCAGGCCAGCATGTGGCTTGCATTTCTCTGCATGTAAAGTTAATATTGAACATTTATAAAAGTGGTGTTCCCTTCCTTCCTCCTCCCTACGTCCCTGATGCTGTGCACTTCTTTGCCAATGTCCGGCCTTGGTAGCTTCACAGATGAGGAGACTGCAGCTTAAGGAGTTGAGGAACGTCTCCGAGGCTCTTACTTGGAAGGAGGGGAGGCAAGATTTGAGCCCACCTGCGCCACACTCCAAAGCCACCTGGCCTCACCTGCACAAGTAGGAGTGAGCAATGCACTTGTTTTTTCATCTGTCAAGCCTGAGGTTTTTAAGTTTCTCCTTTTCTTTTTCTTATCCATTTGTCGAGTTGGGTACACACGCATTTCTGGCAGTAAGCGTTCTCTGGGTGTGTGCTTGATAAGATCGTAGCTGGTGTCTGTCAAGCGCTCACGGTAATGCCTGGCTTCGCTCCAGGAACTATACGCGTGTTATCCCATCTCATTCTCCCGACAGCCCTATGCTTTGGGCCATTTTATTATGTTATTACCCTATCATTCTATATTGTGATCGCTATCTGACGGGTGAGGAAATAACACCCATGCACAAAGCTGAGTAGCTTGTCCACTGTCACATAGCCAGTAAGTGACAGAGGCAGGAGCCCAGACAGACTGACTTTTAGCCACCGCACTGCTGCACCCTATGATCCTTGTTCCTGACTGTTTACCGTTCTGTGCCAGGAACACCGTGCTAGATCTGAAAGGTCCGACTTCCCTCATTTTCCTGATGGAGAAATCAAGTCCCAGAGAGCAGAGGGGTTCATCAGCCCATGGTCACACCTTTCCTTATTGCCTGGGAGGGGAACAGGAGCGTCCCCTCTTGGCCCAATGCCTGCCTTCCCATGACACCGGCTTATGAGACACCAGCGTGAATATCATACTTTATTGATTCTGTTTGAGAAACGTACTCACCCGTGGTAAACTCTGGCCACGCATATCCCAGGAATGTAACTCTCTCGACCAGTGCTAAGAGAGATGGCTTTCCACCAGCCGCCTTCACTGCGAAAACAGGGACAGAGAGGGATGGGGCAGGGGGGTGAATGACAAAGCAGAGGGATGAACAGACTCACCAGATGGGACCCACACACGGCAGGTTGAGATGTTCCCCTTTCAAGCTCTATCACTGCCCAGGTTGACCCAAATTTCCACATCTGAGAATTAGTTTTTAGAGTATGTGTGCCCAGTGGATATCCCCCACTCCGAGCCCGCTGCTACCCTCCCACACGCTGCCGGGAGCTGCCTTTCGGTGTCAGCGGCTGATCTTCCCAACTGATGTACCATTGTCGGGAGGCTTTTTAAAAAAGAAATGTTACTAGATTGATTTGTACCCTGCAACATATCTAAAGACAGTCTAATGTATCTACATCAGTGATCCAAATAAAAGGGGCTTCGAGCTCCTGTCTTGTTCTGTAGCCCATATTGAATCCGACTGGAGGCAAGAGGAGAGAAGGTGTGACTTTTTGTTTATCATCAGGAGAATTTTCAGCCCTGGTCCTCCTTCCCAACTTTCGTTGCTGTATATCAACACTGCATGTGTGGTGGGCGATGAGGCCAATGTGAGAAGTTGGGTCCCAAAAACTAAGTCAAGGAATTGAAATTTTATCTACCAGGTAATAGGGAGCCATAGAAGGTTTTAGAGTACTGGCCACATTAAAGATGAGGGTCGCAGTATGGGCCCAATTCCTTACCTCCTAATAGGACCAGGGCCTATGTGGAACTAGATAACTATAGATAAAAATCTCATGATTCCTGCTGAAACTGAGTTCACCCTCTTTTGAGGATTGTAAGACTGTTGGGAAGCTAACTCACTCAGAAATGATGCGCAGTTTCTCTCCTCGGCGGAATATAGGAGGGCTGATGTCAGGAGACGGGTAATCACTCAGCACAGCGAGGAAGTCACTATCCAGCCCTGGGGAAACAAAGGCAAAGGGGTGTTTTTATTCACAAGGAGCCTAAATGCAGCCCAGGGAAGGGAGGGTGCAAAGGTGAGTTGCTCTTGGGCATTTTTCAGCCAGAGATGCCTCCCTTGTTTTGAAGCACCCGTTCACCTCAGCCCTCCTCTCTGCAGAGATGGTGTGTAGGTGCTTGAGGGAACCCGGAGGGGCAGGTGACAGACTCCTTTTCTCAACTCTGCCTCGGCCCTGATGTTCTTGTCTGAGAAGTGGGCATCCTGAGCTGTGAGCTGAAGTCACAGGATTCTGTGAGAACAGCTCATTATAGAGTAGAAATAGTGATTAGATGTGAGTTTGCCTTTCAACACTGTGTGATAACTCTGTTTTATGTCTTTAGCGATTTGACATATTAAAAATTCAGATGCATTAGATGCAAGGTAATATTCAGGTACATTTTGGGGGAAATAATGATATATTTTACAAAATCAGCAAACACAGTAAATGTTTGCTATGATGTTTATCACTTCACCTGCTGGCTGGACTTCTGAACTCAAAATTCTGGGTAACATGTCACCTATTCATGCCTTCAGCAATTATTTCTTGAGCACCTACCACAAGCCCGGTGTTGGTGAGCAAAGCAAGCCCAGTCTTGCTGCTCGAATGGAGCTCACATTCCAGAGAATGCATCTGCCATCATGGGAGAAGTCATTCCCTGGGCCCCTCACCCCAGGAAAACCTGGAGAAATCCCAGCACTCAGATATGTGGTCTTGGGGGCCCAAACAGGCCACTTTCTAGGATCCAGACACCCTCATGCTGGAGGGTCCAGACCTCCAGAGCCTGCATTTTCCAACTCACATGCCCTGCAGTCTGACTCAGAAGTCTCTTGGACAGAGTAAGTCTAAAGGGAAATTAAGTACTAGAATGAGCAAGAAAGATGAATGAGGTTTTTGGTAAAGGGTTTGATTGTCAATTGATAAATGAATCAGAACCCAGTTATCACAGTGGGAGGGTGCACTCACATATATTGTTCACTTGGGGAAGCTGAGTCACAAACAATAAGCCACGTAAAAGCAAGAGTTGGGTGTGAGATGGAAACCAAAAGTGATCTTTGGTGACCTTAAGAGTCTTAGAAAGGGGTCAGAGCTTCTAAGAAATATTAATAGCAGTGTTGGGCCACGGAAGGCTGACCTGGCCAGGCCTGTGACCAGTCCTACCATGGACCTTCCCTAAGCCTGTTGGGGGATCTCCCTCACATTCTGCTTTGCTCAATTAGGAAAAAAAAATGTTGGAGGGTAGGGTGGCGATTCTTCCATTGTGTAGCCCAGACCCCACCCCAAAAGTTAGAGGCAGCATTAAAGTTGAGTTGGGTTTGAAGCCAGAAGTCCCAAGTTCTAATAAGGGGTGGGTCCAGATTTGGTGAGGCATGAAGCATATGCAAATGCTCATTAAGGTCCTCATTAAGAAAAAGAGTATGAAATTGCAGATAGAAAATGGGGTACAGACCCTAGGAAGGTGCTTTGTTTAGCTTCCCGGCAAGTCTGCCCAGATGCTGAGGCTGACTCTACCACTCACTGTGGGTGGACGAGTCCCTCCCTTCTTGGGCCTCGGTTTCCTACTCTGGAAAATGAGGGGTTGGAAAATGCCTTCATGATGGAAATCTGTTCTTCCTTGACGAATGGCCCCGACTATGAAAGGGCCATTTACTAACATGCGATGCCTCAGCTAAGTGTGATGGGACTTTCTCAAACTTGCCGGCCTCCCTGGTCCTCAGCGCCTCTGAGCAGGCTGTTCTGTCTGCCTGGAACACACCAGCTCGCCCCTCCCTCAGCCCTGCCACCTCCATCAACTCCAAAGTCCCCTCCCCAGAGGCCCCAGAGGAGGCCCTGCTACTGTCTCAGCCTCTAAGATTCTCCTTGGAAGCAACTACCCCAGATGTGTTTTCCCAGCCGTGTGACCATGAGGGGAATGTCTGTCTCCCCTCCTAGCTGTGAGCTCAGGGAGGGCAGAGCCTGTGTCTTCCCTGTCTTAAAGCTCCGTGCCATGCTTGTCCCATGCAGGATGCTCAAAGGAGGGTTACTGAACATCGTGTGGCGTGGTCCCTGTGCCCATAAACACAGCCGTCCCACTGCATTTCTAAAGCCATCAGGCAGAAGGAAACCTGATTTGTGGGAGGCCGTCATGGAACCAGCCCCTCGTGAAAAACGAGTGTTGAAGTGAGAGGCACAGCATGTGTAAACCGTGACAGTAATAGAACCTTGGGAAGATTGCGTGTCTGTGGAAGGTTTGGGGGTTTATGTCTCATTCAAGATTAAGACTGTGAAACCAAACAACCGTCTTTCACAACATTAAAACGAACAGAAACAAAAACAAAAGCAAAATCCCATTATAAAAACAATTGTTCCAATGAGGGAGGAGGGGGCTAAACTGGGTAGAGAGTTTCCATTCACAGTAACAAAGTTAAGTTTCCTGTGGAATTTCCATAATAGTGATGTTTTCATAGCTGTAACACTCAAACTCCACTGAGGACATTTTGCATGTGGGCTTCTGCTTAAGGGTCTGATGACTTGTGCCTGGTCCTTTGCAAGGGCTTTCACCTGCGTCCCTGTCACCCTAATCGTCAGCGTTAAGACTTGCAATTTGTTGTGAACTTGTGTGGAGAAGGTCGGCTGTTCCAGGCAAGGTCTGGTGCCAGGATTCCTTCGCAGTCTTGCCTGAGCTTTGGTCCCTACAGTGAAATAAATGCAACGTAGGAAATTGAAGTTTGCTCATAAAGTTGAAACATATTGTCATGTGCTCCAGGAGCCCCTTGGCTTTCTGAAGAGCTCAGCATTTGAAATCAATCAGATAAATGAGCGAGGCAGCGAAGAGGAGAGCGGAGGAAGTAGATGGGATTATTGCAGATTTAAAATAAGGACGTGAGTTAAGTAAAGACATGTGTGCTGGCCATAAAGGGAGGAATCCAGAATGAATGTTTAGAAGAGCTTTATGGAAAGAGAATGGGCTTTGGAATCCGTCAGACCTGGCTTAAATTCCACCTCCACCGCTTAACAGTGCTGTGATGTGAAGAGAGATTTGTTTTCAATGAATCTGAGCTTGATTTCTTCATGTATAAAGATGGGAAATATCAAAATCTGCCCCCTATGATTGGGTTAAGGATTCACAATGCATCCTGTGTGTAGGGCCTGCCTCAATAAATGGCAGCTAATTTCATTTTCATGGGAGATGAGGTTACTATGCCATAATCCAAGACTAATTTCAGCCAATAATATCCTAAATTTTGAAAACCAGTAGTGTAAATTTGAAAATATCATCTTCTTACTGTCTAAAAACAAACTCCATTTGGTGAGAACAGAAGATAAAATTCCAAAGACCAAATATTTACTGACAGCCCAACTCAAGAACAAGTCAGGTTGAATAAAATATACAAAAATGTAAAACAGGAAGTGAGTCCAAAAACGGAAGGGGACCCAGGCAGGACTTACTGCAGTTGGTCAAAAGAGGATGGGCCCTTTCTGCGTTGTCAATCCTTGGAGCATCATGACCATTTCTTTTTAATTTTTTTCTTTTTTTTTTTGAGGCAGAGTCTCACTCTGTTGCCTGGGCTAGAGTTCCGTGGTGTCAGCCTAGCTCACAGCAACAATCCTCCTACCTCAGCCTCCCAAGCAGCTGGGACTACACGCATGTACCACCATGCCCGGCTAATTTTTTCTATATAATTTTAGTTGTCCAGCTAATTTCTTTCTATTTTTAGTAGAGAGCAAGTCTCGTTCTTGCTCAGGCTGGCCTCGAACTCCTGAGCTCAAAGGATCCGCCCGCCTCGGCCTCCCAGAGTACTAGGATTACAGGCGTGAGCCACTGTGCCTGACCAACCATTTCTTTTTAAATGATGAAAAGATTCTCAGCAGCTCCCACTTCTAACTATCTAGCAAAACTCATCATTCCTTACTTCCAATGCTCTGCCCAGCCCTACAGGAAATAAATGATTATTTAGAGTGTGAAGCAATGAGGGAGGGCTAGGACAGTTTTAGTGATGTGTCCAGGAGACAGCTTAAGGATGTCAAAGCCCGTGGTGATTTCAAGGAGCCACATCGCTCTTTGTGGCACTTAATTCCCAGGCTCCCCCTCCACCCCCCCAGTTAACACTTGATCCTTAACAGGATCAACAAGGGCTGACTCCACACTAGCAGCTCAGGCAGCTGGGGGTGAGGAGCCATATAGCCCAGTGACTTCAGCTTCTGTTCTTGCATTCCCTGGAGTCATGCCCAAACTCATGGCCTCCTGAGGGGTCAAAGCAGGTCTGACCTTTAGTATCTCTTTTGGGAAACACACACACACACACACACACACACAACGAACCAATCACATAGCCTGATAGAAGGCCATCATGAACCATGGGGCCTGTGGGCCCTCTTATTCATACGTAAAGGGCTGGATGGTGAGGCCCAGTAGTCCAGAAAGCTCTTTTCTGCCCAAAGCTTTGCTTTTTCCATGTGTTAGTAGGAGCAGATTGGAGCTAAATAGACCCTACATTTTTTCAGGGTCAGTTTCAACACTCTCAGCTGCTACAGGGACTCAAGTGGAGCTAGCACCGAGCAGAGGCAGGAAATAGTCAAAACAAATCTTCTGGGGTCCGTAGACTTCAGTCGTTTTCATTCTACTTTCTCCACCTCCTTGTCGTCACCAGCAGCAGCAGGACGCACACTTCTGGGGGAAGCCAGGCCCCGGGCTGTGTGTGCACACTTTACCCCTCTAGTCCTTACACCTGCCTGTGGCGTCGACACACTGTAGCCACCTTCTTGTAATTATGAGGACGTAGACATACAGCAAGGCCCAGAGACTCGCCCAAGAGTACATGACTAGTGAGTGTAGCGCCAGGTTTCAAAACTAGGTCACCCTGGGCAGAGCATGCTCCTGCGCTCTGGGTCACGACTTTCCTTTGTCGCAGTCGAGTACCACCTGTACTACTAGTTGCTTAATGGCTTTTTTTTTTTAGTATTATTTCACTTAAAAAAAGCTTTTTGTGCTATTCTAAGCAATGTAAAAATCATGGATTTGTTGAGCCAGTTATTTTTTTATGATATTGATTAAGCGTACAATGATATAAGAGTTGAATGATCATGTTCCACCCAAAACCATCTCAGGTACCAGCAGTGAGGTAAGACCAGAATAGGAAACGAGGGTCTGGTCACAGGTCTGCCACAGTGTCCTAGTGTATGAGCCCCTCGCAAGGGCACTTGAGTGTCTGCGTGATTAAATCTGGTGGCCAAGCATGTGCTCCCTCATACTTCCTCGGTCTAGAGAGAGCCCTTCCTTTTTCAGGACATGTTGGCTTCTTGAAAGGCTGTTTTCTCCAGGTATAGACTGTGATGGGGGCAGAGGGACTCTGGACTCAGGCAGCCACCTGGCTTTGAATCTCAGCTGGCCCTCTGAGCTGTATGGCATTGGGCAAGTAATTTTACCTTCTCGTGCCTCAGTTTCCTCAACTGTAAAATGGAGATGGTAATAGTGACTGCCTTGTGCAACTGTTGTGAGAATTAAGAGTTCATGCGTGTAAAGCATTTGGAATTATGTCTGACACACTGTGAGCACCAAGTGACTCACCAAGTGGACGGAGAGATGCTAAGGAGATACACTCACTGCTCACTTCCCGTGTGTTAGTGCAGAGGCAGGTCTAAAATCTGGTCTGTGGTCTGCAAGCTTTTGGGGGCTTATGATTCACCAGGGTCTTGTAAGAAATTCAGCTTGTTGCCACCCACCATCCCTGGGTTCCGATTAGCAGGTCTAGGGCGGGGTCTAGGAATCTGCATTTTAACTGCTAACCTGGGGATTCTGATGCAGGTGGTCGGGGGACTGAGAAGCTACAAGCTGGGCCAGGAGACATCCCTGCCCTCTTCTTCCTCCCCTGAGCATTTCTCACCCCCTCCTCCCGCCCAGGGCAGCTATGGAAATGCACTGCCTGGAGTTATTTCTAGAAAGGGGTCTTGGGTTTGCATTGCCACCTCTGTCTAATAGTGACATCTCACTTGAGATCCAGTGATAAGAAGAGAAGAAACAGAGAGGGTAAGATCACAGCAGAGTGACTGAATTCCCTTTTTAAGGTGGGAACATGCTGTTTCCCGCCACACTGGGAGTGCCCCAGGTCTTATTCAGTCCTGTATTGCCCATGTCTGGCACAGAAGTATAGAATTGCACAGAAGATGAACTATTTGGGATGATTTAGAAGTAAGTCATGGAACTGCCAATTCTACTGCTTTAAAACTTTTGGGGAATGGCCATGTGGACACAGCCCTGTGCAGTCGGATGAGTGAGCCCAGATGGATTTTCCAGAAGTTTTCACACCCTCCTTCATCAGGTAGCTGCTGTGTGCAAGGCCGTTGCTGTGAGGGAAGGACTGTCCTGATCCCCGGTTTATAGCCAGTCCCTGGGGGAGGCTGAGGGACCTACCCGGAGTCACAACATCTTCCAAGGGACATTACCAGGAACTCAATCAGGGACTGTTGCCTCTGAAACTTGCCCTGTTTCTACCAAGGCCTCCTTCCTCTGTGGGTTTTATGACATTAGTCCCTTGGAAATTAGACTAATGAGGACTGTTCTAGAAAGTTGAGTTTAAGAGAAAACAGGTGGGCAAAGCCATGTTCCAAGGCATCCACAGTCCTGGTCTGGGGGAAGAATGATCTCCTGAAAGCTCAGAAAACTTGTCTATCTGAAAGTACACAGGTGGGGCTTGGTGCCTCGAGCTCTCTGCCCAACTCAGGCTAACATCAGAGGAGGCTGTCATTGCCTATTGTCCTAAAGCCATCAGCAAGGCCCACACTGCCTCCCAGGTTGCTCGTCTGAGACCAACTGAAGGAGTAACCATGAGGAGCTTTGGCTGGGCAGGAGCCCATTCCATGAAACCCTAACCCTTCACATCAGGCAGACAGGGGCTCATTCATGCAGCATCAACCATAAAACCATCTCTCTTATTCACAGCAGTCCTCAACCTTTTTGGCACCAGGGACCATTTTCATGGAAGACAATTTTTCCATGGACCAGAGAGTGGGGGGTGGTTTCTGGATGATTCAAGCACATTATATTTATTGTACACTTCATTTCTATTATTATTACATTGTAATATAAAATGAAATAATTATACAACTCACGATAGGTTGGGGACCCCTGCTTATTCAAATAGGCATGACAGAAAAGAGGAAATAAAGTTAGGACCCATGATAAGGGAAACTTTCTAGAGCTGGGGGGTGGAAAAGCGACCCACCAGTGCTTGATGTGGTTGCCTGGATCACAGACTGGGTATGACCTGGGGAATTCTCTAACCCAGGGGCGGTGAAGTGGGGAGACCCCTCTCTCTGTCTCCTTTTTAGAGGTGACCTCCCACCCACACGATGGAAAAAGAGAAACTTATTTCATGGCGATTTGCATCTTGAAAAATAAAGGCAAATGAGCAAGTCCTGGGAGGCTGATGTTTTCATGGGGTTTGCTCAAGCGTGCTGTCCCCACCACCCCAGGCTGAGACATGGCAACAGAAGATGGGTTTGGTGGGTGGGTGGGTATGACCAGAGGAGGAGGCTGTGACTTAAGCCAGTTTGGGGGAGGTGACGAGGGTGCCCAGGGCACACACGCTGTTCCACCTCATCACCTGGTTCCATTCCTTGGTCCTGGGGGACATTCTTTCTGTTTTTCCTCCTTTGGTTTGGGGAGGGGAGTGACCAGGCTAGAAAAATCAGAGCCCCTGACCTGAAAGGAAGGTGGGGTGGCAGGTCTCGGCATGGTTACTTGGGGACATCTGAAATGTCATCAATCGGACTATATGAGCGGTCAAGTCCACTTTGGAGGAATTGAGGAGGTTCCTCTGTTAAGGGGCCACAGAGCCGTGGATAAGCAGTGGCTGGAGGCCACAGGGCCCTGGCTCGGTCCAGTCTCATGTGGAGCTTGGCAGAGGGGTGGCCCTCTGTGCCCCGTGAACTCTGCCCAGCACAGTGCTGAAGGGGTGCCAAGACCCAGGCGTGGTCACCTTGCCAGGAGATGGGACACCAGGCCCTGAGTGCCAGGATTTAGAGGGGTTTCAAAGTGTCCCAAAGTGTGCCATGACTCACCCTGTGGACACTGATGGATAACGGGCCTCCCTGACTGTCCCCTTCCCAATCCCCCAGAGGACCCAGCCAGTGTACCCCCCACTGCCCCACTAGGAATCTGCAGAAACAAAGGCAGGAATGTTAGAAACAGCCAGAACAGCCCAGCCCAGAGCACAGTGGACTTGATTCAGCCTTTGCCTTCAGCTCACTGATGTTTCTCTCAGGTCTCTGGCCAATTGCTCAAGGACTCTGGCCAGTAGCTTTGGGGATCTGACCCAATCTGGCATCTCTCCAAAAAAACTAACTTTTGCCATCACTGATTAATTTGCAACATTAGACTCTTCCCCCTAGAATACTTGGTACCTTGCACTCCTACCAGCTGGACACAAGGATTCCTTTATTTTCAGGAAGATGTCACAGGGATAGTGTCTAGCTTAATAAAGTAGCACCGATAAAGCTCTTGCAGAGATGACTACATGGCTGATAATATTGTATCCTGGGCAGGCATGAGTCAAAGTTTCAGAGTCAGATGGGCCTGAGTTGGAAATCCATTAGCAAATAGCCAATGGGGTGAATGCCATGCCTTTTGTGGGCCTCAGTTTCCCCACCTGTAAAATGAAGGGATTAAACCAGTTGATCTTGGAGCTATATCTCAAAATGCCAATGATTTAGCATCCTTCAGGGCTGCCAAGCACCCAATCCTTTTAAACTTTTAATTATGAAGTATTTGAACCACAGATAGAACTAGAGAGATAAGTATGATGAGCCCCTGGCTACCCATCTCCCCATTTCAACAATGATCCGAATCCACTCTCGTCCAGTCTTTGCCCCAGGCTCTCATAGCACAGAGTTAAGCATCTCACCAAAGAAGTCAGACTTACCCTCAGGGCTGGGCAGAGGCCTCTCCGGGGGAGCAGGGGTGGATTTCATGCTGTTTCCCATTTCTCTCTCTCCCGGGGCTGTTGGAGACGCTCGGAGCCTATGGTATAGGAAATACACAGGGAGAGTCAACCGCGCCCCGAGCCCTCCGAGTGGAGAATGACCCAGTTTAGAGAGCATCCTGCATCATTTCTCAGGCAGCCTGCTTCTTGAAAGGCGGCTGTTTTCATGTGAAGATGAGATTTGTGAAGGTTGGTTACATTTGCGCAGCTCGAGTTCTTTTATCAAGGGAATGACAGAGAAAAACCACAGAGGGGGAAGTTGCTAGCAAATGCTGTTGGTGGCAAAAGTTTCCATTCCTCCACGCCCTAGCTGAAGCTGGTGAGCACCCCCAGCAGTGTTTGTCTGAGAAGTTGAGCAGCATTTCAGGTGGCCCGGAAAGAATCAGCACTTAGGAGCCATTAATTTCAGGCACTCGGAATTCAGAAAACATAACTCAGGAGTTGCGTGGCTATTTAACTAAAAGGAGTAAGGAGAGGATACTTTCTGCTTCTACCTTTTCTCCTCTGTTTGAGTTTTTCAACATGCTTTCTTTAATAAAGGATTAGAAAGGAAAACTTCCTAACAATACTGTGTACTTGCTGCATGCTTTGCATACTGCTAAAGCACTTTTACATCTATTGTTCCTTTTGATCATTGCAAAGTCCCCGTGTCATGCTTACACCCATTTTACCATGAAGGAAACTGAGTCTCAGAGAGGGGAAATGACTTGCCCACAGTCACATGACAAGTAATGGTGGAGCTGGGCTTTGAGCCACTGATGCTGCCTCTCTGGTTTGCTCCATAGTGGTTTCCAAGGTGACTACCCAGACTTCAGTTCTGGCTGTACATTTACAAACTGGATGACCTTGGGCAAGTCATCAAGCTTATTCTGCCTGTCCTGGGGGGAAATAATAGAATAGCATTGGGTTGTGGCTACAAATTTAACTGAGATGAAGCTGGGGAACCATTTAGAACATGGCCTGGCAGAAAACACATGTTACTTATTGACACTTATAGTCTACTTTCTGATTGGCCTTAGTGATAAGCATTCAAATTCTGGGCTCTCATACAAATATTTTGGAAAGGGACATAGATGATCAAAGAATAGTGTCTCTGGAGGGTTGAGACACAGAGGAGAAGGTCACAGCTATGGACAGAGCTGTGCCTGCTTCGTGGGGACAAAGAGAAGAGATGGGACAGTGTCCCGCAGCTGGTATCTGGCCCAGCCTCCACCTATCTGGGTCTGCAGTGTCGGATCACAGCCGTACAAGTTTGGAAGGGCACAAAAGTCAGCCGGTCCAACTCCCTGCCTGGCCTCCAGTCCTTCTCTATGCCCTGTGTGTGCAGGTTGTGGGAAGGACTACGCTCTCAGAGCAAGGCCTTTCGGGGTTGAGGGAGGTCTGCAGGGGATTTCTAGTATATTAAGAAACAAGAAAAATCAAAATGAGTGTTTCTTAAAAGTTCATATAGTCTAAACGTTCTCATGAATAACTTGTCACTTGTAGCACAAACTAATATGTAGTAATACTACCAAGAAAGTTATGAGGCTTGCGAAACTGTGAACTCGTGATGCGCTGCAGAAGCTGCAGCAATACCAGGCCACACCACTGAAGCGACCTGTGAACCTGTCCTCTGGACCCTGTTGGTTTTCATGATAGGAAAGGGGGGGCCTTGCAAGTTTGAGGCTCAGGCCCTTCTTTCTCCTTTCTCTTGCCTACTCTCCTCACACACACAGCCAGGGATGGCTCTGGTGGGACCCCTCTGGCAGCCGGGCAGGTTCTGACAGCATCACCCCGACTCCAAGAGGTCAGGGACCTGGTGGGCTTGTCTCTGTCCCCCAGCCTGGTGAAGGCACTCAAGAAAAGGTCCCTCCCCCAAGCCCCGCCACCAAATCTTACGGAAATGACAGGTGGAAGGCCTAGAACCTGCATTCCCTGCAGTTCGGCAGACACTTCCCAAGCATCCACCCGGTGCTGGACTGGGCCAGTGTCATGAGAAAGGCAGGACCTAGCAGGGACCTGCACTGCCTCTGAGGCCCACCTTAGACATTTCTAGGGAAGAAGCTAACCAAGTAGGCTTCCCAACTCTGAGGAGCATTTAGTCATATAGGCCACCCACACAGGTAGCATGTGTGTGACATGCACAGGCTGTCTCTCGAGGGCCTCAGGAACCACATGTGTGACACAGGCCTTGGTAAGCAAACGTGTCATGCACAGCCCGTCCCACCCAGGCCTGCCTCTGTCCTGCTCCTACTGCTTCCTGGAACCACTAGCTGCCCCCTCTTCTAGCCTCCCTGTCTGGCATCTCCAAGGCCTTTGGGCTTCTGGAGAAAGCTCTCAGCATGCAGAGCACACTTTGAAACAATGCCACCTCCTTGTTGTCTCCAGTGTCCCCAGGACACAGTGCATTGGCTCAACAATGCCTTTTTGTTCTTTCAGCCTGACAGTTGGTGTCAGGTGTCATTAAAGTCACCTAGTGACTGTGCCCAGAGTCCCCTCTGGATGTCCCAGGTCCCCTCTAGCCCTGCTGGCCTCCCCTTCCACCCCATCTTCCCCACCCCCAAGCCATTTCCAAGCAGCAAACTTCTGCCAAAATGTCTGGCCTCTCCCTCCTTTACATCACAACTATTCCAGAAAACAATCGGGAAAAGAGTTCGCTGTCCAGCAAAATGACTTGTAACATCACCCCTCTTACCAACAACTTTATGATTCTTTTCAAGAATTACTGTGCTGTTTTGGGGGGATTCCTGGAATCTAGTATGGGGAAAAAAAGAAACAGACCTGAAACTTGCATTTGTCACATGGGAACAATGAATTCCATCCAAGAAAAGAAACATACACAGGAGCGCGCGATGAGAGAGATCAGTCAACCCAGAAGCCTGGGTTCTTCTACTCTAACACAATCCTCCCTGTCTCTATTTCTTGCACTCTGGCCTCTTCTGCCTCGCTGGTTGGAGTTCACGCCATGTGAGAAAAGGGGCTGTTTCTGGCTATACACCCGCCAAAAGCCCACTTGGTCCCAGTGGCCCCGTGGCGGTCTGCTCCTGGCCCCCTGCATTCTCCAGGAAGGAGTTAACTTATCTGAAAGAAGCTTTTATTTGAGGAGAGTGAAAATGCCCCTGGAGAGTGAGAGTTGGAGTCTCCCTAATGAAATGGCTGAACAATTTGATTTAATCTGTGACAGTTTCATGCAGTGGTTGGAGGTGGGAGAGAGAGTACAAGAGACATAATTGCTTCTAGGAACAATAAGAAAAGGGCAAAAGAGAAATGAGTTAATTAACACTGGCTCTGAAAATCCTTGATTTCTTTCTCCCTTTCTTGGTGGTATAACTCCTAGGTTTCTAGGTCAAAGGATCATGACTGGCATTCATCTTATTTTCTCTCCAGTCTTTGGAGCAATGCTGTTTTCTTTGTACGACCTTGGACCTCAGTTTTCTCTTCCGAAAAATGAGATAGTGGAAAAGATGATCTCCAAAGAAAGAGCCTTTTAACCTCATTTAATTCTAGCAATCAAGACTCAGTGGCTTTTTGAAAATTATTAATAAGAGAAGAGAACCATAAGTACATTTTCTATGAAGCCCCATTAGACAGAATCCAAACCTTGTCTTTATCTTCTTCAGGATCGAGGGAAGACAGTTAATGTGTACAACGCCCACCTTCTGGTAGGCAGTTTGCAGGCACCACTGTGTTTAATCTTGCCAGTGTTCCTGAGGACATATATTCTTCTTTTACCTTCTTAGTGTGAAGGCCAGGGGTCCTCTCACCTGCCCACGGTCCCAGAGCCGGAAACTCTGTGTGTCCTGACTTCAGAGCCCACACCCTCTGCCAGGGGCCGTGCTGCTGTCTCTCCAGTGGAAGGAACTCTAGTCAGTGTGTGACTGGCCACCATCGGAGGATGCATGGTGCCATCTGAGGGGTCACAGGCCTGCGGGGAGTTGCCATTAGCTACATGGGGTGTGCCTGCCAGCAGCCCTGCTCTGACCAGATTTCTGTTTGAGCACAACCAGCATCCTTTCGTTGTATGCTCTGTGTTATCTTATAAAAACAGGAGGGCAGGCTTCTCAGACCTTCCATTCCCAGGACAGCATCCCAGGACAGTCTGTGCACCTTTTCCACCTTGTGCTCTTTAATGGCAAGGCCTCGCTGTTGGGAAGGAAGGTAGCCTGAACCCCTTCATAGTAACCAAAGTGGAGAGAACCTGAGCAACCCTGACCAAGGGAAGACAGGTCTTGACTTTGTAGTAAAACCAGGAACCAAACCCTTGGCAATGGTTCGAATTAATATGAAACTCTACTTAGGGATACGACCTTCCCTCTGGCCTTAGAAATTTCTGCTACAAAGTATGACAGTGATACCTCCATTCATAGGACCTTTGTGTAAGGCAAAGGAGCATGATACCATGAGTGGAGAAGCCTTAATGTCCACCGTATACGTTAACTTCAGCAGCAACAGTGATACCAAGAACACCACCGCCGCAGCTGGTCCGGCTCACAGCCTGCCAGGCACGAGGCTAAGCACTGCACAGCCAGCATACCCTAGGTTGCTCACAGCAACCACACTTTATAGATGAGATAAGTTAAGTAACTTGTCGCAGGTTATATGACTAGAAGAGGTAAAGCTGGGGTTCCAACCAGGTCTGCCTGAACCCCAAACCTGTGCTCATAACCTCCACAAAGGGTTACCCTGTTTTCCTGCCCTCTGGTTAAGCCTAAGAAGGCAACAGAAAAGTGATTTTTAAAAGTCATCAAAGCAACTTCAGGAACAATAAACTTTTTGGGAAACTTTTAAGACAAGGGACATGGAGGCCCCAAGGGGTCTCTTGGACGTCACTTGGCAATGCTTGGAAGCCCATGTTTGGGGATCCAGCCAGTGAGCAGAGGGAGCTGCAGGGACAGGAGAGGCCGGTTGAGGTCTGCTGTGGTCAAAGGGGCAGGAGGGAATCGTACGTGATGTTTTCTAGCCTTTCATGGTGGTGTTTAAAAAACAAAAAACAAAACTGTTAATGCTGTGGGACAGTAAAAAACAAACAAAAAGAAATACTAACTGTGCTTCTAACATCTCAGTTTCATAAAATTTATCATTCAAATTCATATATATAAAAAAAAACACTAAAGGAAAATTTCCAAAATATTTCTAAGGGCTCTCTGTTAGTGATCATTCAGGTGACTATATCAATTTCTTCTTTACTTACACATTTCTAAAATATCCAAATTGTCTCCCAAATGCATGAATTGCTTTTATAATCAAAAGCTTGGAAAGAATGAGGGAGCCTTAAAGAAGGAGTTTTCAAAGCAGGCAGGCCTGAGTTAAGATTCCAGCTCCCAACCTACCGGCTGTGTGGCCTTTGGCAAGTTACTTCACTTCTCTGAACCTCGATTTTCAAGTCCATCAATTTGAGATACAAATATGTGGTTTACAAGGTTGTTTTGAGCATTCAATTACAGATCATATCTAAAACAGATGTGTTTGGGAAATGGTATCTAGAAGTGTACCAAACCTGGACCGCTTAGGGGAATTGGGTGTCCAGCTAACTCACTGCACAAACTAAGCGAGTCCTTTCCCTGGCCTCGGCCTGAGGGTCCTCAAATATGAAGGGGAAAGGGTTGAGCCAGGCAGCCACTCAGGGCTCCTTTGCCTCCACTGTCCTCCATGATGGGTACCCGTCACTCTTGCACAATTGACTCGGGCCTTGCTCAGGGCTGCCTGTGGTCTCTTTGCTTCAGGAAAAATAAGAGCTGGCACAGGGGCTTAGTATCAGTTGGTCTCCCTGCCGAGGACCTCACAGGATTTCCGGGGGTGCCCACCACATCCTGTGCTCTCTAGACAGGTGCACCCCCTGAGCGTGAGGCTGGGGGCTGCCAGGCCGCCTGCCCTGTGACCCACATCGTTCCCTGCTCTCCTTGCAGGGCAGGTGCAGCCGCCACCTCACCACCACCTGCTCCTCAGTCCCCTGCACAGCAGAGGAGGCCTGTGCGCCCTGTGGGCTTGGGGGGCACCAGGCAGGGCAAGACCTACGGGTAGCAGGCGCCGCTCTGAGAGGCGCATGCAGCCCTCAGCCTCCTTCTCATGCCTGACGCAGAATCAGAGGCCCTCGGGAGCCACTGGGAGGAGAACTTGGGATCCCCTCATTCAGGATATTTTAAACTTGTTGGTTCAAACTATATTTTAAAGAAAATTTCCCCAGGCCGGGCGCGGTGGCTCACGCCTATAATCCTAGAACTCTGGGAGGCCGAGGCGGGAGGATCGCTCAAGGTTAGGAGTTCAAAACCAGCCTGAGCAAGAGCGAGACCCCGTCTCTACTGAAAATAGAAGGAAATTAGCTGGACAACTAAGAATATATAGAAAAAATTAGCCGGGTGTAGTGGCGCGTGCCTGTAGTCCAAGCTACTCGGGAGGCTGAGGCAGAAGGATTGTTTGAGCCCAGGAGTTTGAGGTTGCTGAGAGCTAGGCTGATGCCACGGCACTCTACTCTAGCCTGGGCAACAGAGTGAGACTCTGTCTCCAAATAAAAAAAATAAATAAATAAAATAAAAAGGAATTTTCCCAGAAATTCAACACATAAATGAGATAAAAGTGAGTTGCTGGCTGGAGTTGGGGATTCAGCATCTTGACCCCGTACTACTCTTGATAGGACACTTCAATCCTGGGATATCACAAAGCACTGATTGAAAAAGTAGCAATTTGGTGCCCTCATAGGACAAAGAAAAGGCTGAGCAAGGGCAAGCAACCTGCTCGAGGTCACACAGTAAGTGTGGACAAGTGTCACAACTCCCTGTCCAGCTCCTGCCCACTCCAAGAGAGGCCCCACGTGTCCACGAGCCTGTGCTCTGGCTGCTTCTGACCTTGGGGGCCCAAGCTAACAGGGGGAGGATAGGCTTCATCCTAAGACCAGAATAGGATGGACGAGTCTTAGTACATACTTCATGGTCATTTTAAGATGTCATGGAAAGAAGCCAGATTGAAGGCCAATCAATGCTGGCACAAATTTCAATTTCACCCTTTATTAAGTCACTGAATCTCTCTATATATTGTTTTTGTTTGTTTTTAATGAGCGTAGCCATATCTGCCTTGCTGGGTTTTCACAAGTCAGGGTGGGCGAGAGTAAGTGTGGAGGGCTGAGCACACTGCAGAGGGTCACCACGGCTCCGCGCTCTGCTGATGCAAGGCCTGGGTGCCCCACACGGCTCGAAACAGCAGGTGGGGTCTGTGTGAAGTGATGTCTGGCATCTACAGGTGGGCGATTCATGCCAGTTCTGGCACAGCTTTAATACTTCGTTGAAATAAAATGAATTCTCCCCCAATTTCTTTCCTTCTTGATCAGTGTTCCATATACCACGGACCCCTGTACCCAGGGGAGGGGTGGGGTGCCACCCAGTCTGTGACTCCTTCAGACTCAAAGAAAACGTGTTACAGATGGAGTTTAGGCCCAAGCCCGGCCCCAGATAGCTACATAACCTGTAAGCTGCAGGCATGGCAAACACTGGCAATGAGAAAAGACTGGTAAAGACAATTATTTTGACACTGGCTATTACACAGAATAGGAAAACAGTGAATATGAAATAGGCCTTTTCATTTCAAATGCGGATGCTCAGGAAATGCATGTTTCATCAGAGGAGGAGGTAGATGGAGACTTTCATGGAGATGCTAAAAATCTGGACATCTAGGCACAGGGATTGTAAAGTTTGTGATTTCTTTGTGACATCATATTTCCCAGCAAGAGTCAGTTTTGCTTTTTATTCACATGTGTGAGTCACCAGCATTACTCATAAACTTCTCGTGTGAGATGGAAATCGATATTTTACCTAACAGCACACTTGCAGATGATGAGCGCCCTGCTCTGGGAGCTCCCCTATCAATGTCAGTGTGAATCACTTGTCAAAGCACGTGGATGCCGGAGCCCTGCACCCTGCAGTCCCCAGACAGTTGGTGTAATGGGGCTTGCTCTCCCTAAAGAGATCCCCAGGGTGTTTTTAATTTTCTGCCAGGGGTGAGACCCACTCTGCTATTCTCTCTGATCTCCTCATTCCATCCTTAGCTCCGAAGGAATCTAAGGCCTTGGCCTTGGGAGTTGGTTGGGGTGAAGTGTGACGTCATGGCTGTTTATGTGGTTGGTTGATTAATACTGTCTCCCCAACTTGACTGTAAGGGCCGGGAAAGCAGCCACCGGGTCGGTTTCTACTCTCTGTTGTGACACAGTAGATGCCCCATAAGGAAATAAAAAGGAACAGATGAAAACTGAAGAAACAGTGTGCCTAGGAGAGGGTGGATTAGTGCTGTGCTAGTAATGTTCAGCAATCAGTGTTGCAGGGGGGCGGGGAATTCCTAACTTGAGCGTTCACCAATTTCTGTGGTGTAAATCCTCCCAGCACAGCTGATTTCCAGCTTCCAATGTGACATCTCTGAACATGGAGTTGGGAGGAGTTGTGTGGAAGGGGCCTTGCAAGCTGGTGCAAGCTGGCTCTAGGCACCAGTGGAGTGAATAGGCTCATTACTCATCTTTCTCCTGACAATCACCGTTACTTGGAACAGCTGCCTGCAGACAGACATCTCTATTTGTTTGCAAAGGAAAAGGTGCACTAATCTAAACCGGCATCCTGTGTCAGAGGGCCGAAATTAGATGTTTAAAATACACTGACTCAGCTGATGCCCCAAAGGTACCATTTTATAGATGAGGAAAGTGAGTCACAGGAAGGTTAAGTAACTTGCTCAGGATCACACGGCTAATTCAGGGATGGGGCCGGCTTTCAAATCCTGGTTCTTTTTACCCCACCCCTAATTCCTACAATTACCTTTGTCTCCACTTACTGAAAATTTTTTTTTTCTTTTTTTTTACCTGAAATCAGTGTTGTATTTGACAGTGCTCCTTGCTTATATTTGTGCCTTGATAGGTGCACTGCTCTTTGGGGTGGCCACAAGTGCACTATCTACCAAGACTACCGAAGTCGAGGAAATGACATATCCTGAGCCCACAGAAAATGAGCCACCTGACGAACTCTTATAAAAATATAGGGACTACAGTCGGAACATCTAGGAAAAAGAATCGGCACAAGGGAGGGCCAAGCTCAAGTCCACATGTCTTGAAGTCTGCAGGAGACTCAGGGGTCTTCTCACATCATAGAAGAAAGGGAGGCGTTGGCTTCTGTCACAAGTTCTCTTTTTAGCTAACTGACGCTCACTCTGAAATAAATCTTCAAAACCATATGTTGGTGTCTTCTACATCTTTTTATAGGCCATTAGGAGCCCAAACTAAGCTTGAGCCTCTGACCAGGAGAGGTGACCTGAGTCAACTACTGGGTTGACCTGAGGTCACTGGTCCCAGAATTAATCGAAGTTGCCACCAGCTCCTTTAAGGGCACATTCCTGGCATTTCTCCACAGTGTGCTCCTGAGCAATGAGGTCTTCCTCATTCTTCAGGTAATCTGTTCTTCTCAAACCCAAAGTGGGTTTAGGGCAATCCAGGGCTGCTCCCTGCCAAAGCTGCCTGTTCCTCACTGGGGTGGCTGTGGGCTTTGGGGTGAGAGGGACGTGGGTCCAGACACCCCACTGAGCAAGAGTTGTGCTCTCCTGGAGCCCACATTCTCCTGGCAGGAAACAGATTGTGGGGCTGAACACTGCATCCAAGGAAGTTCAATCAGAAAAATAAATAGGCAGAAATGCCCAGCAAGGTCTCTGGCATTGAGTGAGAGTTCGGTGAATGTCAGTTCCTCCCTCCCTTCCTCACGCCCCATTTCAGTGACGTGAGAATGTAGGAAATTTTAATTATAATAACAGAGGCTCTAAGAGCTGGGCTTGCTGGTGAGACCAGGAGAGTGAATGCATGCGTGGGAACGGGTACACCCACTGCCCTGTGTCTGCAGGCACCTTGCTCTGGCCCTTGTGAGGCCACCCTTTCCCACTGGACAGTGACCAGCCGAAGACCCAGCTGCCCGCACTCCACCTTTTTGCTCTGAGCCCCGAAGGTGTCAATTTTGTCACAAAATTATTTGAATGGTGACTCCAATACTGTGAAGGGGAAGAGTTACCTCGATTTTTTCTTCTAACTTTTCCTAATTTTTACTTTCTGAACAGTATGTCTTTGGACCTCACAGGGGGCCCACTAACTTCCTGAGACTCCGGGCAAGCCACAGTCCCTCTTTGGGTGTCAGTTTGCTTTCCTATAAATAGTGGGTGGCCCAGCTCCCTGCTTTTACCCCAGATTGGTGCTGGCTCCTTACAAAGCTTAGTGCACGGCAATAGAAGGAGAAGAGGCGCTCCTGTGTATGGAGAAATCACGGGTCCTGAGTGTTTTTTATGGACACTCACTGGACATCCACAACTCTATGCGGTATGCATAATTATACTTAGGCCTTTTGTATAACTGGGGAAACTGAAGCCACAGCATTCATAACTTGCCAAGTTTCCCGCGGCTGGTAAATGGTAGAGGCAGGACTGGAGTCCGGGGTCTGGCTCTCCAGCCTGGCGCTCAGCTTCCGTCCCTTAGGCCTGAGGGACAAGCAGATCCAGCCTTTTCTGCGGCAAGACTGTGCTGCTCTCTTGCATGCTAGAGGGTCGTGCACGTGGCAGGCGCTCGGTGAGTGGACCGGTAGGCACTGATAGAGCAGCACATCAAGAGGTAGGTTCTGACACTCAGGCGCTTGACATTTGTATTCAAAGGATGCAGTTTTTAAGCCAATTGTCCATGTGGCTTGGAAAGCTTGGGGGCAGGGGAGGAATGGGGAAGATGGCACATCTGCCAACTGGGGAGGAACACCCAGGCTAACGGGAGAATGAAATGCAACTGATGGTGCTGGTTCCCCTTTGTTGTCTCTCCCTGGGCTCTGTTTCCCTTATGACACACACCATGGTGTGTCCTTAAGTATTTGTTTCATTAAGGCTTATTGACCACCTCCATGCCCAGGACAACTTTCTGAGGACGGGGTCCGTGTTCCTTAGTGAGAAGCCATGACCTAGCAGGTGCCCGGCACATAATACATGCTCAGTTAATTAGGCTGAATGACTGGAGGTGTATATAAAGTGCCTGGCCTAGTGCAGGCAGGAGGCAGTCTGCTTCCAGGGCACCCAGGCCCATTCCAGGTGGTTATTTTTCCCCTAAAGTCAAGTCAGAGGACAATTCCCACTTTCTTTGGAAGCTGTTTGAGTCTCCCCAGCTTCACTCACCCTCCCACCCTCTACATACACACACCCCAGGCCCTCCAGCCACGGTCCCAGGCTGCCTGGTGCCAAGGAGGGAAGTGTGACTTGGCAAAGCTGCTTGACAACGAAAGTGAGCCGCTGAGCCCTTGAGGCCCCACCGTTTCTGTCTGTAACTAGAATTACCATAATCAAATACGCCCCTCCCCTAGTGGTTCTCAGATGGGAGGAAGTGGTTTGGACACGGTGTACTTATTTCCTCTGGAACTCTTAGGGAGGTTGAGAGAGGGGGGACGTCGGTCACATGGTACGACCTCAATGCATATTTATTGAGGGAAGGATGGACGGATGGAGAGATGGATGGATGGATGAATGGACAGCTGGGCAGACAGACAGATAAATGCACTAACAGAGCCCCCAGATTGCTAACAAGAACCAAATGGTTTGGTCCGACATGCTGGAAGACCTTGGTGAGAATTTTAAGTTCCACCTTCTCTCAGAGCTGGGGAAAATAAATGCTTGATGAATGTAAAATAAAAACTTAAAAACCAGCAGTATCTATTAATGCAGGACACTGATTTGGGTGTACTAGAATGAATAATTTCTAAGCCTTTAAGAAAGATGCATTTCCCTTGGAAGAAAATTGCCAGCTTTCACAACTCAGAATGGAGAAGTTTTTTCGGTATTAGGAAAATGACTTCAGGTTGCTGCAAAGCAAACCTACTCATATCTGTTTCATTTATATCAGATGGGGAACAAACAGAAATATGTATTCAGAAAAATGGAGAAGGAGTTCCTAGCTCATTGATTTTGCAGTTTTGATCCATCACATTTAACAGTGATTGTTAACAGCTTTCTGCCTAACAATACCAAAGAGACTGGATGTACTTTAACTGTATGGCGTAGGAATGATATCAGTAGCCCCTATTTAGTATTTAGCATCTGCTACATATTACTTAAGATTTACACTTCTTACAAATGCACAAGAAAGCTAATCTTCTTTTTACAAAGAAGAAACTAAGAGAGGCAAAGTGACTTGTCCAGGATCACACAGCTCTTTCGTGGCTGACCCAGAATGTTGACATGGATTTGGGTATACTAGAATGAGTAATTTTTAAGTCTTTAAGACAGATGTGTTTGCCTTGGAAGAAAATTGCCAGCTTTCACAATTCAGAGTGGAGAAGTTTTTTATGTATTAAGAAAATGATTTCAGTTTGCTGCAATACAAACCTACCCATGTCTTATTACAGCACTGTCTTTCCAAGTTGCTATCTTGCTGCCTTGATCTAGATCCTAGATCTGTTTAAGTTGGAGTGTAAATAGATTTCAATTTGTCTGATCCATAGGTTTTTAATATTATTATACTTTCAGAGCACATTAAGCACTCTTGCATAGCATTCTTCTAATTGGAGAATATTAGTTGCAATAGAATTTGCTAGAACTTTTATTTGGGCTTACCTCCCCAGTTTTTCAGCATCTCATAGCAAACCACAGAATGACAATTTACAGACTATGGGATGTATTTCTTCTAAAACGAACAACACTACTTTAAACGCCAGCCTGTCCTGCCCCAACTTGCTCTCATTGAGCCCCCAGCTCAGCCCCCAGAGCCCCTGCTGCCTCCACCTCCCTGCAACTGCATGGCTTGGGCCAGTCACTGTACCTCTCTGAGCCTCCTTTTCTCATTTGTCAAAAGCAAATAACAATCATAATCTCACAGGATCATTCTGAAGATTGAAGAAAAATATCTTCGCATGCAGCGTCCCTTGCTGTCACTCAGGAAGGTGAATAGGCACAGCCTCAATTTGGGACATTCTGAGGCCAAAGCCCAGGTTGCTTTCCTGACACAAGGCTCTCTCAATATGTAGGTGCCCAAAAGAATGTGGAATGTGCCACATTCCTTAGAAAATTCTAGTCCTCCCAAATCTCGTCCAAGTCTAACAGTTTATATTTTCAGAATTTATATACGTCAGGTTTGTCTTTGCTTTGATTCCCCCTCCCCCATGCACACACTTAGAACCTGATTAGATTCTTATTATCTTTGGCATCTTCCCAAAGTAGATCCAAACCAGACTCCTAGCAGCGCTAATCCATCCGTCAACCCAGCTAGGCTGGCTCCGTGTACCTTTAGACATCATGATTCCAGGCTGGTAGCATTTATGGAGCACCTGTTACATGTCTGAAACTGGCCTGGGCACTTTGCCTATATTAGTTCATTTAATCTGCCCAATACTTTTGTGAATTAGGTACCATCCTTCTCATTTTGCAGTTGAGAAAATGAAGGCTTGGAGAGCTTTAAATGACTTGCTCAAGGTCAAACAGCTAGGAAGTCTGATGGCAAGCCCTAGTTGCCCTTTGTAAGAAGCCTGCTACGTGCCAGGACATTCTATGGTGAGACTATCTCCTCTGGCAGTCGCCTGCCCAAGCTCCCCCAGCACTTCTCTCTGTAGAATTGTGCATCAAATATCCACCGAGCAGCTGCAAAGCTGGGTGCTGTGCTGGGGGCTGGGGACACTGCCATGCCTGTTCTCAGGGAGCTCTTCTCTGGCTCCAGAAAGCCAACCCCTGCCAGCTGTGTGTTGGAGGGGTCCTGAAGTCTCTCCCCACCCTGTCCCTACCACATGCCACATCCCCCAAGATACCTTCAAACACTGGGCATGGCCTCCCCTGGGAGTCTGCTGCGGAGGGGCCGCCAGGCACACGGTCACTGCCTCTCCATCAGCTGCAGCTGCTCTGGAATGAGCCTGCGGCCAGGCCTCCCACGGGTGTGGAGAAGCAGCCCATGCCACCAAGAAGAACTGCAGTTGCTAAACTGGCTACACACTTCCTCTGCTAGAAACAAGGAAGGCGTGCGGGGCTTGCAGAAGGGCAGGTTCCTGTTTTCAGTTACCACTCTGAGCAGGCTTCTCTCTGCAAGGACTGGGAAGAGAGAGACATTTTTAACCTTTTTACAAAGCACTTGAGACTGTGGGCAACTTGATTCTAGATGGCCAGGCCATGCTCAGGCTTTCAGAAACTTGGTCTTTTTCCTCTAATTAGTAGGCAAATACATGGGGCCGTGAATTTGCTCGTGTGCATCCACAGAGCTCACTGGGCCCACGAAGGCTGTGGCTCAGAGCTCCAGATTCTCTGGTCTCAGTTTCCCGACTTTTGTAGCATCCTATGTCACTGCTGGATGGACCCCAGAGCAGAACTTCTAGATTAAAGGAGACTAGAGAGACATGGCGACGTGATGTAATGTGTGATCCTCACTTGGACCTTGGGTGAAGGGAAAAGAACTAGAAAGAACATTATGGGATGGAGAGGGGGCATTTGAGCACATAGTGGATAGTATTATAGATAAAATTGTATTAGTGTTAACTCTTTTGGGTAAGATAATGATACTGTGGTTATATGGGAAAATGTCTATTTAATAGTTGTCAGGGGCCATAGACACATGGTGACCTATTTGGAGGTCATGTGTCTTGATGGCTACAACTTTCGAATGAACCACTAAAAGAAAAGCTTTATATATGTATATCAGGACATAGAGAATGAAACAGACAGAAAGCAAACATGACAAAATGTTAATATTTACTGGATTCACCTGGAAGGTATGTAGGTGTGCGTTGTTCTACTCTTTCGACTTTTTGGTGGGTTTGAAATTAAAATATATATATTTATATATATTATAAAATATATATTTGATATAAATATTCCATATAAAATCTCCCTATTAATAGTGCATGTCTCAAGCTGGGAAACCCAGGCACATGGGGCCTAAGGGCTTGTTTGTGGAGCTGAAAGTTTCTGGAATGCCGATCCCAGGATTGCCTGGGAATTGCCTGCTTGAGCCGGAATGCTGGATGATGGTGCTGGGGTGGCTCTCAGAGCCCCCTGCAGACCCTCCCACCTCCCAGAGAGGACAGAGCGCCAGAGAGTCAATGACCTGCCCATGGTCACGTAGCTAGTCCCAGTGCAGAGCCAGGGCTGGAATCTGGGGCTGGTGACCCACGGCCCCAACCCGGCGAGGCCGGCGCAGCCACCCTGAGCCAGTCATTTGGAAACCTCACTCGGTGTAGTTCGTGAAGATAAATTAAAAACCTCAGGTCTGCATCTAAATTTAGAAGGCACTCTGTACTAGAGAGATGCTTCCTTAAACAACTTGTGAAAATACCCGCTCTGCGAAGAGCACGCCGGGAAGGGACAGAGGGAACATTGCAAAAGACGCAGCGGGCAATTTGCCTAAATGAGGAAGAGAAGATAGGCAGAAATATGCAAAAGTGGAGTTTTTTCCCCCCAAATTCACACAGAGAAGTAAAAGAGCTTTGGACTTATAGTCAGAGGTGTGAACTTTGTGACTTTTCAACAGACATTTACCGTGAATCTACTACGGGTTGGGGTTGGACTCTGTATTCCTTCCCTAATCCTTCCTTCAAGAAAGCTCTATAGATCGGGGGCTGTTCCAGGCACTGGGAATCAGCTGTGAACAAAACCCAGCAAAAGCCCTGCCCTTACTGAGCTGACCTGCTCCGGAGGCGTCACATGAGAAAGACTGAATATGGCAGCTGTCAGTGACAATGACTGCCCTAAAGGAAATGCCCGAAGGTCAGCGGGAGGGAGGGCCTGGAGGCGCTGCTTTCTACAGGCGGTCAGTGGCTGGGGTGGGCTCTCTCCAGAGGTGCCACTGGGCTGAGACCTGCGGGAGGAGAAGGAGTCAGTGTTGGGACAGCCCAGAGTGTGAGAGCACACACAAAGGGACCTGCTGGTTTAGCACAAGCTGTGGAAGTTTCAGGGAAAGACACAATCAGGCCCCGAGGACACCGAGCCGGGTGGCAGAGGCAGCGGAGTGAGAGGCCTGCAGAGCGGGCTCCTGTGAAAGGTGCAGTCGTGAACGGGGAGCTGCTGAAGGAGCCCCAGGGCTCAGCGCTGCCTCTTCTCTGCCCCGTGCCAGTGGGTCACTGGGGGACCCAGGGGCTGCTCCTAAGCCCTGCCCTGGCCTTGGGTGTTTCATGACCTTCCTTTCATCTCCTGGGAGAACTGTGAGGACACCCAGTAGATTTGAGAAACTGACCCTAAATCGTACACTGTGCTGCCTGGAAGGCTGGGCTGTGGCCGGAGCCGAGGTGCCAGCCCCGGGCCCAGCCAGTGAGAGCAGGGCTGAAGCCCAGGCGCCTCGCTAGGCAGGCGACTCAGACTTTAGGCCTCTGTTTCCAGTGACCCCAGGCATCCGTAAAGTGATGTGTATAAACCTCCCGACATTGCGCAAGGCGCGTGGGAGGGTCTGCTGAACAAACGCCTCCCTTTCCTTTCGGTTTGGAGCGTAAGCTTGGGAAGGCAGGAGTGTGTCAGACACATGACCACTGAGCTTAGCACAGAGCCTGGCCCCAAAGAGATGGTCCGTACCGATCCGTCGGGTAAAGGACTCAATGACGGTTTTACCTTTTGAACAAAAAAAGTACGTGAATTATGAATATCGACTTTTCACCTTTGGGGAAGGCAATAAGCTCACAACGAAACCCATTCAGGGGACAGCAGCCCCAGTTGTTTCTTTGGAGATAAGGGTTTATGTTTCTGGAACCGCCTTTAAAGTTGGATAAATAGTCCATGTGGATGAGCTGACTTCTCCAGGTGCAGTGGGACGTACATGTGTATGTCCTCAGCATCTTTGTGTTTCTTGGGGAGACCTCCTAGCACTGATGGTATTCTCAGGAGAAAGACAAAGACTAGGGGCTTTATGTGCACCGCCTCTGCTGTGAAGGGTTGCACAAATGAGTTGATTCATTAGAGCTGTTCTCTTTTGTTGTTGCTCAACCTCAACCTGCTGCCCTGCACCCGGGGACCTTACTGTTCTCAGCTTTGCAAGGTTGCTAAAGAGGTCGGCAGCTTTCCCACAGGTTGGGAAGTCCTCCGAGCAGGGCCCAATTTCAGTTTTTTGCGACTTTGCTTTCTTTACTAACTTCCCCTAGAGGCACTAATATGCAAACCCTTTTGTGCTCTAGAATCTAACTCAGGCACGCATTTATTTAGGTGGATATTTATGCAGTTGCTCCCCTGGGCCAGCTGTGAGGCTAAGCCGTGGGGGGCAAAGGAGGTGGTGACACACGCCTGGCTTCCAGGAGCTCAGCCTGGGTCCCAGAGGGGCCGGGAATGAGCCATGGTGACAGGCAGCTTGTGGGCCCTCAGTGGTGAGAGGAATGGAAGGAAATGGCTGCTCATGCTGTAGCGGACCCAGGCTTGACCAAAGCTGGCATTCAAGGTTCACCTTGAACATGAGCGGACTCTACCAAGGCTAGACCTGTGAAGTGCGGGCCAGGATGTTCTCTCTGCACCCTTTTGATATTTTCTCATTATGGGATGACCAGTTGCATCCTGTCTGGAGTGGGAAGTGACTTCAACATCTGCCGCTCGTTGGTCAGCCTACCTCTTGCCCTCTCTTTGCCCGTCTTAAATCCACTGGAGCAGGCTGATGAATCGGCCTCCTCAAATCAGTCCAGGCTCCATCTTCCCCAGCCTTCCCTGCCTCCCTTTGTTCTTAGATTTCTCATCTGTTCAGGGACTCCTCACCAGGCCCTCACTGCCCCAACCTGCCTTTCCAGGTACCTGCCACTATGGCCTGTTTGCTGGACAGACTCTGCTGGGTTTGGCCTCTGAATTTACCCTTGCTCGTCCACAGACCTGGGATGGATTCCCCCTTCTTAAGATCAGCCAGAATCAGGATGAGTCTCCTCCAGGGCCAGCAAGGGCCTCATCCTTCCATCTGATGAGTCAGAGTCCGGCGGAAGGGCTTTGTGCTCCGTTAAGCCATGCCCCACCCCTGCCCCCTGTCCTCTGCCCCAAAGAGGGAAGCTCTCCAGTTGTCCAAATGGCATGTGCCCTGGTCCTGGCTCATGCCACATGACATTAGGGGTGAGAATGGGTGGCAGAGGCGATACCATCTGCCTGCAGCTGAGACTTTGCCAGGATGACTTACAACTATCCCAGGGCAGGAGGTCTGCTGACCACTCTCACTCCTATCAGCAGAGCAGAAACTGGGGGACTCTGGTGACATCTTAGCTCAAGTTTTTTCTTCAACCCATTAATAAAAAGGCCTCTTTTTGTTGTCTAGTGTAGTCATCTCCAAACTTTTCATCATGAACCCACCCAGCAAAAACAGTACGCATCCCTAATGTATTCATATTTAGTCATCAATTATATACTTAGATAATTCTACTAATATATACACTATAAAAATAAAAATATTTTAAAAGGATAAATTATTTATGAGTAAAAACTCTAGAATGTTCTTCCTGCACTCCAATGGACTGTCGTGTGCACACCATATGGGAGTTCATGACTGTAACAGAAACATAGAGGGAGAAACAGACGTCATTTCTAAACAAAGAGGGATCTTAACAAGGAAGTTTGAAACATTCCATTTTATCGTCGCTTGGTGCTGTCTTCTGGGAAGGGCACAGAGATCCCTGTGAGTTCTGCTTAAGGACAAAGGGTCAAAGTCTTCCCATGAGAAAGACTCTGTGCATGGCTTATGGTGGTGGTGGAAGGTACCAGGCTCCGTGAAGGGAATTTGTTCAAGGGTGTCTCGTGACACCGCCCTTCCCTATCTCTCTATGGTCTGACTTGCAAAAACTATAAGTTCTAAGAAGGCAGGGCATGTATCTGTCTTGCCAACGACTGACAGCTCGCACTGGCACTCTGCAGGGCCAGAGCAACCAGCAAATATCCACTGGGAGGAAGGAAGGGAAGAAAGGAGAGAGAATGGAGGGTGGAGACTGAGGGAGCAAGTTAAAAAAAGAAAACTCCCCTCCTCATAGAGTGCAAACTTCCTTGAGGCCTTAATCATTCTGGATTCCCTGTGGCATGCGGCACATAGGAGGAGCTCGCAGACGCTTATGGAATATTCTGATAATAGACTCGCTCGCTGCAGCAGAGCGGCTGTGTCCCAGGGAGCATGGAAACAGCAGCTGGACATTTAGTGATAAGGCCTCTGCGATTAGCCTCCCCCCGGAGTCGGGCCTCTTAACTGCCCTGCCCCCATGTTTTTGTCTCAGACACAATAGCACCCGCAAAACTTCCCTGGCTACCTCTAAGGTCTGTAACAGACTTATGATGGCTTTTATTAAAGTCTCCTCTAACACTCTCATTCTATGATGCCGTACTGCTTCTGTGACATACACTGTTTTCTAATGACAAGATTCTGTTGCTGTTATCCAAAGAAGAGAGCAAGCTCAAAACTGGCCATGATGTAATTTAAAATGATGCCATCCAGTTCTAACCGCCTGGGTGGGTGTGAAATTATCCGTCAGCATCCATTCAGTGCCCACTGGGCCATGACTAATTACACTCGCCGCGTGGGGCCACCGTGCAGGAGAGCCCGGGATAGGGAGGCCTAGTTGCCATAGAAATGTCCTTAGCCCAAACAAATCCCAACCCCCAAAGCCTTTTGTTAGACTGAAAAATATTTCATTATTTTTTATTTTAGTTTGAATAGCAGTAATATTATAAACAATAATAACTGACATTTATATAGTGGGTTATAAAGCATTTTTCAAATATATTATTTCATTTAATTTTCACAAGAACTCTTTGAAATATCAATTGTTATTTTAAGAATCGCTACTACTATTTATTGGAAATTTGACACAGGCAAGTGCTTTACATGATATCTCATCAATTCATCTCAACAAATAAATGAGATATTCTTCTGACCCTTATTTTACATTTGAGGAAACTGAGACACTGGGACTTTAAATAGCTTTCCTAAGAATACACAGCTGGTTAGAGGGGGTGCTGGGCTTGAGCTTGGGCTGATGGACACCATGGCCTTGCTCTTGGTGCCACGCTTTGTTATCACATACCCATTTTACAGATGAGAAAACTGAGACCCAGAAAATGAAGCCAATTACCACATTATCAGTTCAGGATTCAACAAGATTTCTCTAATCCAAAAGCCCATGCTCTGTCCATTTTTCCTACATCTCTTTAAAATGATAACAATGTATACTTATTTTCATTTGACACATTCGAAGGGGATAATGTTGGAAAGGATGTAGAATGAATTCCAGGGGCTAAGCAGACACAAGGATTCAGATGCATACCAAGTTAGTTCATAGAGATGCATCAAAAACGTAGCAAGAGACTCCCCTGCCATGGGCAAAGTTTGGGGTGAGAATCTGCTTGAATTATGAGCACAGGGGCTGTCAGGGCTGTCCTCATTCCAGGGTGGGGGCTGGCTCAGAATTCAAGATAAGGAAGGAAATAGGTGCTACAGTGAGAATGCTGAGCCCATCTGAACATACAAGACCATGTCAGGGGCACTGGGGTGCGAGGCCCCAGGCCGGAAGAGACAGGCACCAAGGCAGACAGGGCCAAGGATTCTGTTTCAGCTGGTGGACTAAACAGTTTGCCATCAGGAACCCCGGAGAGGGTGTCCACAGCCTTCTCGCCAGTCAGGACGTTGGGTCAGCATCCTAGATGTCCACCTCCAGTGCAGGCTCCTCTCTCCAGCCACCCCGCCTCCCCCCACCCCCTCCCCCAGCCACTGTGGCCATTGCGAGCTTCCTGAGTCTTGAACTTGATTCCAGTCCCCCTAACTGAACTCCCCAGTGGCTTCCTCACTCACCCTTTCAACATGCGCATGGAGGCAGGGTGTGGAGGCCAAGCCCAGACACTCATCGGGGAGCCCTCCAAGGGGTCCCTCCCAGGCAGTTCTTCAGCTTGGATTTGAAGAGGTAACAACGTGGTGACATGGGAAGGGCCAGCGCCAGCCTCCCCGTCCAGCCTTTAGCTACCTCCATCTCAGATGGCCTCTCTGCTCTAGGTGGCTTCCCACCTGTCTTCTGGGCCCTGCACTTTCTGCGGTGGTCACCCCAGACCCCCAGGCACCTTCTATGCCATTTCCTCTCTTGGGCCCACCCAGCTGTCCCTACCCACTGGCGTCAGAGAATTTCCTGCACACAGGACGGTGAGTCCTTTCTATGGGTCGGGAGCTGGCCAGCGGCATTTACTGGAGGAAGGATGGAGAGAGGAAGAAACTAAAGGAGGAAGGACTTGGAGAGAGGGAGACAGTCTGGGGTGCCTGGAAGGAAAACAGGGAGGGAGACTTTGCCTCCCCTGGACAGGCACTGCTGACCAGCCATCCTCCTGGGCCACTGGGTCCCTGAAACAAAGCCACGAGAATAAATGACTAGAAAGAAACAGAGAGGCTCTCTTACAAGTTATAATTATGGAATTATTTTTAAAAGGAAACATATGCCCATGTGTATGTATGAAGTGCTCATTGAGAACAGAGTCGGGGGGGGGCGCCTCAGGAGCTTGCATTTAAATTCCCTTTGAAAGAAGAGGGCAGCCATCACCTCGGCTATCACTCATGGTGTCACTTTTAATGTGTGACACCTTTGCCTAGGAAATCAGTGATTTTCAAGTGCCAAGCATTTAAATGGCTTCTGACAGCCAGAAGGTGATGGAGGCAATTATACTTCGTGTTTGTGACAGATGGAAAAAGGCATTTTGTCAAGTCTGCAAGACCTAGAGGGAAACAGGTGCATGCTCCGAACTAAAGGGGCAAAGCCAAAGGCCCGGTTCCCTCCAATTCCAAGCTGAAGAAGTTCCTGGGAGGGACCCCTTGGAAGGTTCCCTCACGGGTGTCTGGGCAAGGCCTCCACACCCTGCCGCCGTGGGCAAGGGGGCAATGACACAGCTAAGCCACGTGCATAGCCATGTTTGCCAAAGCTGTCTGGAGAAGGGAGGCTGAGTGCAGATTCTGCTTGGCATATGGAGGCTGGTAATATGGTGGGTTTGGACACACATAACCTGAATCCAACTCCTTAGCAGTGGGTTATTTGGGGCAAGTAGCTTATCTTCTCTGAGTCTCTGTCACTCTTGAGTAAAAGGGGCACAGTCATCTCTACCTGCTTCAGAAGTTTACTGAGCACAAATTGAGAACAGCATGTAAAGTGCTTTTTGGAACACTGCTTTTTGGTACATTCTTTCTCTTTTCTCCACGTATAGACACAGTGGTAGGTGATTTAAGTTTGCAAATATAAAAATACACCAAGGTACAACTTTTCTGAAAGACAGTTGGCAGTATATTGTTTTAAAAAAGTTTTAAAACTAAATATCTCTAGAATTCAAGGTGGGACTCCTGGACCTTGGATTAGACAAGGGTTTCTTAGATGTGACACCAAAAGCCCAAGCAGCAAAAGAAAAAAATAGACACATTGGACTTCATCAAAATTAAAAACTTCTGTGCCACAAAAGATGCATCAAGAAAATAAAGACAACCTACAAGGCCGGGCGCGGTGGCTCACGCCTGTAATCCTAGCACTCTGGGAGGCCGAGGCGGGTGGATAGCTCAAGGTCAGGAGTTCGAAACCAGCCTGACCAAGAGCGAGACCCCGTCTCTAAAAAAAAAAAAAAAAAAAAAAAAAAAAAGAAAATAAAGACAACCTACAGAATGGAAAAAAATATTTACAAATCATGTATCTGATAAGGGACTTGTACCAAGAAAGTATAAAGAACATTTACAACTCAATAACAAAAAGGCAAATAACTCAATTTCTAAAATGGACAAAGGAGCTGAATGGATATTTCTCCAAAGAAGATATACAAATGGGCCCACAAGCACATGAAAAATTCTCAACATCATTTTAGTCATTAGGGAAAAGCAAATCAAAATCACAATGAGATACCACCTCATACCTACTTGGACAGCTATAATAATAATAATAATAAAACCAAAACAGATGATAACAAGTGTTGCTGAAAATGTGAAGAAATAGGAACATTCATACATTGCTGGTGGGAATATAAAATAATTCAGCCACTTTGGAAAACAATTTGGCAACTTCTCAAAAGATTATGCATAGAGTTGCATACGATCTAGCAATTCCACTCCTAGGTATACATCCAAGAGAAATGAGTCTTCATACATCCATACAAAGACTTGAACATGAATTTTCATAGCAGCATTATTTATAATTGTCAAAAAGTAGAAACAACCAAACATTCATCAGCAGATGAATAGATAAGCAAAATATGGTTTATTTGTATAATGGAGTATAATTCATCAATAAAAAGGAATGAAGTGCTAATGCACTCTATAACATGGTTGAAGTGAAAGAAGCCAGGCACAAAAGGCCATGCATAATATGATTCCATTTATATGAAATGTCCAAAATAGGCAAATCTATAGAGACAGAAAGTAGATTAGTGATTGCCTGGGGCTGGCAGTGAGGGTTGAGAATGGGAATGCCTGCTAATGGGTACAGGGTTTCTTCATGGGATAATGAAAATGTTCTAAAATTAGATTGTGATGGTTGCACAACTCTGTGAATATAACTAAGGACAATTGAATTATATGGTATGTGAATCATATCTCAGTAACACCATTTTTAAAAAGTTAGCTATAGATGCCAAGAAACATGGCTTAAAATATTATATAAATGTTCATCATGTATATGATATAAAAATTCTCCTTTAATAAAAATTTTCACATGGTATCTATTTCATGGGAAACCACTAGAATGTTATGTAAACAGTCCATTCAATAAATTTTTATTATCTTTCAGAAAAAAATTATACTTTTTGACCCCAAAATTCTTTTGTATAAGGAAATCATGGATATGTGAATAGATTTAGTTATAAAGATATACATTACAGTGTTGTCTGTAACATCATAAAACTGGAAACAATAATAACTATCATTTATTAAATACTTACAACTTGTCATGCGCTATACTGTTGTGTGAAAACCTTCCAATTTCTTCAGTGTGAAGACATTGGAGTGTACTATGGGGAAGCTATAAAATTGTTACAGTCCTTCTTACAGAGGAAGAAAGTCTCAAATCAGGTGGCCACACATCAGAGCTGGGATTTGCACCTGGGCTGATCATACTTCATGGCCTGCAGGTGCTCCTAACTTCTCTCTGACTCTCGCCCCAATAGCCTAAACATCTAAATTTAAGTAGCATCCTGGCATTAAAAATGATCTTGTGAATGAATAGGTAACAGCACAGAATGATATTCACAATGTACTGTTAGGTGAAAAAGGTTATAAAACAATATGCTCTATTTCCTACTTATAAAATATGTAAATAAATATATATACATACACATAAATATATCTGCATACACACACACTCATATGGAAGAGACATGCTGGAGGCTAACAATATTTAAAAGTGGTCCTTTTTGGAATGATTATGTGTAATTTTAATTTCCTTTGTTTTGCTCACCTGTATTTTCTACAGTACATTTTTGTACTATTATTTTTGCTTTAAAAATTTTGAAAGGTTTTACTTTTAACTAAAGTAATGCCTGTGGATGCAGGGCAATGCGTAGCCGCCTTTTTCTAGGGTGCAAAGAGGATTGCACATGGGCAACGTGTGAAGACAGCTTGTTGCTGGGACCTCTCCTCTCGGCCAGCACCACTTCCTTCCACTCTCGGGGCTCTCACTTTTGTCCCCCTCTTACTTTCCCTACCAAGTGGCCCTCAATAGACTCGGCCATGCCACTTATCCTCTGATCCACTTACATGATAGGTGATAATGACTGCTTTCCTCTTGACATGAGTCAGTGATACTTTAGTGTGGAGTTCATCTTTTAAGTGTAATTTAAATTTTTCCTAATTAAAAATTTAATATTAATTCATGGGAGAAAAGTTATACTATTCTGAAAAGCATAAAAGCCAATAGAATGCTCCCATCACTCCCTCATCTTGAGTTGCCCTGGGAGTGGTCAAGTCAGACTGTGCGAAGGAACCTGGTGGGGAATTGCGGTGGGGCCAGGGCGCCCAGGACTCTCGCGTGACCTCCACCAGGTGGCATGGATGCATGGGAAACCACCTTGGGGTCAGAAAACCCCGGGTCTTAACCTGTTTCACCTGGTATTAGCAGGTTATTAAACATATTAACCACTCTTCCCTGAGTTTACCCAAATTCTTCTTGGAATGAAGTGGGGCATGCACAAAAGAAGGATTACATAAGCAGTGTATTTGTGTTTCAAGTAATACTGGTTCTTCCTACTTGCTAGGATGATGGTGGGCATTTAAATGAGATGATATAAGTGAGAGCTCTGTGTTAAGCAGAATGCAGTGCAGTTGTAAGTGCATATCGAAGCGTTCTGGCAGGGATTCTGTTTTGTCTCAGGGCGGCCTTTCCAGTCTACAGACATGACAAGGCACCTTTTGAGCCCTTGTGTGAAACTGCCCCCCACTTGGCACTCCTGCGTGGGAGAAGCCAGATTCTCCCTCCCGCCACTGTCCTGGCCACCCTGCAAGGACTTTGGTGATGAGCTGCCATCTTCCAGCCAGCCACTCATGAGTGGGGTGGAAAATAAGGGTCTGTGATCTGCTTCGTGGTTGCTGTTTTCAATGGTAGGTGGCACCGTGTAGGGGACACAGTGAAAGCTTTATAATCCTGGTTCTGATACTGATCAGTTCCAAGACCTTGGACAAATTACCTACTTACTCCGGGCCTTAGTCTCTTCATCTGTAAAATGGGGATGATAATTCCTAGAGGGTTCTTGTGGGGATCACAGGAGAAAATGTGCATAAATGACCTGGCTCCTAAAAGGTTCCTAATAAATGTCTAATTATTTTCTGCTTCTCTTTAAGTAAACACACATACACACACAAAAGCACACAATTACATACATTAAAGAGTAGCTTTCAGTAGGCATCCTTCAAATCTTCTATGCCAGATGCTCTCCCAGGTCAGGACTAGTCCCAGCACACTATTCTAATACCTTTTAAGAAGACAAGAGGGAAACCTCATTCTGATATTCAAAGGTCATTGAGCAAGGGTTAAGCTGCATTTTGCCTTTCTCCTCCAAGTTCTGTGGGCTTTCCCTGGGTAAAACTAAGAACAGCTGATTCCTAAGAAGAAAAAAAAAGTATACTCTTATGCCCTAAGACTAGGGTTTCAAGATGAAACTTGTGTTAATTATCATCCCTCTGATGGAAGTTTTGCCAAAACTGAAGTACAACAAATTAGAGTAAAACTCAAGCTTTTGGGAGTCAAGAAAAGAAGAGGATTTCAGTGTAGAAAACACTCAGGAGAACATGAATATGAACTTGGATGTGTGGCAGTTGAAGATAAAAGTCTGTCTTTAGTTTATAGAGTTCTCTCTCTGAGCTGCCCCGGCCACTCAACAGCATGCCCCAGTTCAGCTGGTCCACGGTGCTTTAGGTTTGGGCACATTCCCAGGGGAGGATTAGTGCAGGGCAGGGACATGGTGTTCTGGCTCATGCCTTCATGGGGTTGTTAACTCTCAGGTGTTGATACTTGGTGATGGATTTCGGCGCATCCGGTAAGCCAGCTAGAGATGCTTATGTTTCTAGAGCCCAGTGGTCTGGTCAGGGCTTGGGAGTCACACGTCTGATTTCTCCCAGGAGAAGTGGAGAGAAGCCCTGAGTTTGGAGTTGGAACATCTGGATTCAGGTTCTGTTCAGCAGAGAATTTCTCCGTATAATAACATAGTCTTCCCTACTTGATCCTAACTTCATAGTGTGGCAGGAGCTAAATCATGATAGCTTTCAAGTGTCTTCACCTCGGCCCTGGAGTTTTGTCACCTCTAAAGTTGAGATAACACTGATAGCAGCCTCACAGGGTCATTCTGAGATACAGAGGAGCTTTCGCACGTGCAGCCCTCATGCAGTGTGCGGCAGACAGCGAGTGCTGTCTGAATGTGAACTCGTCTTCACTGTTGTCTGTGCGCCGGGCCCTGCTGCAAAGGCCTTGCAGGAAGTAGCTTGTCAATTCCACATAGTGTCTGATGGATGAGGAATCGCTGAGCTTCCCGTCCTTCCCCATTCCTTGTGAGGTTGACGCCACTGTACCTTCCGCCATATATAAGAGTCCACACTCAGGGAAGGGGCTGAGGAGTGGGGGCTGCGGGAGGGAGCCGGCATCGCCCTCCTACTCACTGACCTCCCCAAGGCCGGCACCTGCCTCCTGTTTGCTGCCCACTTGCGCCTGGTGGCTTTGCTTGTTGGCATCATCTCCCTGGGAGGCCTATAAGGGGTTCTTCCTGGAAACACTCAAGTGTCCATTTCAAGAAGGGCACTTGTGTGTGTGTCTGAGTGCGTCTGTGTCTTTGTATGTCTGTATTTGTGCCTCAGTGTGTATGAGTTCTGAGTGCGAGAGTGTATATGTGTTTAAGTGTGTCTGTGCGCATCTCCGTGTGTCTCTGGGTGTGTGCATGTATGTGTGTGTGTGTGTGTTTCTGTCTGTGTCTGTGTGTGTCTCCGTGTGTGTGTGAGTACATCTCTCCGTGACTGTGTGTGTCTGCATGTGTGAGTCTGCCTGTGGCCCTGTCTGTGACCCTTGGCTAGGTACAGGCCTCGGCTCCGAGGTGACTGCAGTGGCTAACTGAGGTCAAGGCCCCCTTACCGTGTTCAGAGCTCTAGGATGAAGCAGCAGTGATCAGCAATTGTGGTTTGGCCTGCACTATTTTTAAAGTTAAAAAAACAACCACTAGCGGAAACTCGTTGCCACTTAATAGCTAGGTCAGATTTAGATAATGCTGGCGCCCAGGGCCGCGGCCCTGCTGGCATGACTGGGCGGACTGAGGAGGCCCCATCCTGCCAAACCCCACGGGGTCCTGAGACCCGCTGCCGACAGCAGTGCAGCCACCACACTCGCTATGCCGAGGACCCCACTGTCTTCACCTGCGTGGCCTGGTGCACCCTTGCGATGACCCTGCGCAGTGTGGTTTATTGTTCCCATTCGCAGAGGGTCACGTGCCCAGGCTCACTTCGTCAGGGAGTCACAGAGCTGGGGGCAAACCTGGTCCTTCTGCCTCGAGCCCCTGCCCTCTGCAGG
>VBSM01001124.1:70111023-70128897 GCA_008086735.1 Cheirogaleus medius
TGCCATCAAGTGCTTTCAAGTGAGGGCTGGGCTGCCGTTGGTCTGCCTAACCACTCTTTTCCATGGAGAAAGAGGTTTCTTTCAGAAAGATTGATTGCAACAAAATACTTTAAGAGAGAGGAAAGTATAAGCCATCCTGCCATACCAGTGTCACCCACGCCTTTAACCACTTCCTCACTGTGCCAAGAACACAGGCTTTTTATAGCTGAAGAAAATGTTGAAAACATCAGGGACCCCTGCTGAAGTTCACGTCCTGCCCTGGCCGTCCTGCAGTTGGCTGTTCAGAACACAGGGGTTTGACCTTAGGTATCTCAAGCGTGTGTGTGTGTGTGTGTGTGTGTGTGTGTGTTTTCTGCTAAGAAAAAGTACATCTGGTGGTTCTCAGAAAAGCTTTCCCCCTCACTGTTGGAAAATAAGCCCGAGCACACAGGGACCCAACGATAGCACTAAATCACTGGGCCCCTGTGTGTTGCCTGGTCACTGGATGTCAGGCCACAGGCTGGCTGGGTATTTCACCCTGTTGCTGCTTATTCTAAGAGGAGGCTGGTGGTTGGGATTCTCCCTCTTTTATAGACACTGAAGCTCAGAGTGAGCCACGGGCTGGTGATCACATAGCTCAGCAGCCTTGCTTTGTGCAACTGGCAGTGACCCAGCCAGTACCAGGCGATTCTGAGTTGATCTGAGTGCATTAAGGACAGAAAACCATGCAGTCCACCCAGCCCAGTGCGAGGTCTGTGGAACGGGCTGCCAGGCCTGCTCTAAGCATCTCAGAGCCTTTGGAAAGGACTCCTTGGACACCAGGTCACACGGTGGCCATGTCTAGGATCTCCCAGCTCCACACCCCTGTGCTTTCCTCTCTCGTGGCCAAGCTTCCGACTGCCCAACCTTGCCTCTGACTCTGGCCATACGGTCCCTCCTTGGGCCTGACAGCTAAACAGAGATAATAGTAGTAATAGTGCCGCCACGTTTCATCTAGAACCCCCCAAGTGTATGAAAGATCCACTTCATGGTGGCTGAGCGCTTGGCCACCGGGTTCAGACCCTAGCTCTGCCTCTTCTGAGCCCTGTGATTTGGACAAACCATTCTCCTCTCTGTGCCTCATCTATAAAATGGGATGATGGCATCGCCTGCCCTGCAGGGTGGTGGGAGGCTTAAGTAAGTTAATATCTGTGCAATGCTGAGCACAGGCCTGGCACAGAGAAAGCTGCCCTCAGGTTAGCCGGTGATCATTAGGTGTCTCACCCCCAGGGGAGCCCCACTGTGTCCAAGTTGCCGAGGAGGAAAAGGTGTTAGTTAAATGACTCTCTGAAGTTGTCCCTGTGGAGTTGGGAGCCAGGTCTGGGTGCTCAGAGCTTCTCCCTGTGCTGCCTTCAGCTGCCTCTGACTGCATTTAGCGTCTCGGATTTGGGGTCCCCCATCCTGGTCCTCCTCGGTGTCCTTCAGGTGTCTGCCCACGCCCTGCTGCCCCCACTCTCAGGCCTGACCACAGTGCAGGCCATTCTCACTGCGACACCCACGCTTCGCCCATGAGGCTTCCGTCCTGACTCCGAAGCTCAAAGCCTGCCGGCACGTTCCGTAGGCAGTGCTTAACAGCGTCCCGTGTGCCAGGACGCGTGTCCCTCAGCCTCCCAGCCGGGCCCCTGGGAGAACGGGCCTCCTTGTGTCTGGGCATCTATTGCTGCCTCTTTCCCACAGTGGGTCGCAGCAGCAGTGACCGGGGCAAACGTGGGTATCTCGCGTCCGGTTTGCAGATGCTGTCAGCACTGCTCGGGCACACCCATGCTGTGTGTGGGGACGCAGCTCCGCAGGTCTGCTGTTTTTAGTTTCGGATTTAGTTAGCTCAGGGTAGGGCCTAGAATTGAGATAAAGATAACCCTGGAGTCGGCCAGGCCAACGCTCTCTTACAGCGGAGTAAGAGCACCCAGTTCAGCTCAAGGATGCACCACCTTGTTCTGGATATAAAAACTCAACCCCATATAAGGTGGGATCGAGACAACACCCCGGAGGAGTCCTAGCTCTGACACTCACCGGCTGTGTGACCTTGGGAAAGAGACTGAACCTCTCTATGCTCCGATTTCCTCCTCTTTAAGACAAGGAGGTAAAGGACAGCTAGTCCTAGGGTTGTAGAGATTTAAAGAGTTAATATGTGCCAAGTGCTTAGGACTATGGGCCCAAAACTTAGTGAGTACTCAATAAATGTTAGTTGTCATTATTATTTTTTGCTGTTGTTAAGCTTCTAGTTCCTGGTACATATGAGGTACTTGATAAATGAGAATTCTCTCTTTCCATTCTGAGCCTTAATTGGCTTGTCTGCAAAGTGAGGCAATAATTGTACCCACCTCATATTATTGTGGTGAAGATTACACGAGATACAGCAGACCAAGTTCCTGGTAGGGTGGGAACCTGGCCAGAGGTGATAGGTTGTCAATAAGCAACAGTACTCTCAAGCCCAGCTTCCCCTTATTACAGACAAGGTGCCTGTGGCCCAGGAATGTGACCCAATCAAGGTCAGGCAGCTTATTCATCACAGAAATTAGAGCCCTTCACTCTCCACCGGGGTCCTGCAACCGAATGAGCTCTGGATCCCAGCTGTCTGCATGCACAGGTTGGCTCCGCCTCTGACAAGATCTTTGACCTTGGTCAAGCTACTTGATTCCCCTATTTCTTTGTGGCCATATTTGTAAAATGAGAAAAATAAGAGCAACTCACGCAGATGCTGTGAGGGTCAGATGAGCTAAAACAGGGGACACTCTAGAGTTAATCTAAGCCCCGGATCCACAGTTCCTCTGACCACTGTCAGTTGCAGCGGCACCAGTCATGGCAGTGGCACGAGTGTAGCCACCACCACCACCACCCCGTGTTGTTCCCGATTTGTCAGGGCAGCCAGTCTCTGAGCTGAGGTGGGAGTGACCCACAGAGGAATGCCCTAGAATCCTACACTGGCCCAGACCCTACTCAGCTCCTCTGTTCCACCAGGGCAGATGACCCAGTTACACCAATGGTCAAGGCAAAGACCAGCTTCCTGGCACCCGGCTCCCGAGTTACGTTCTTAGAAAGGCCATGTCCAGGAGCCTGTGATTTTAACAGAGGCTACACTGACTTTAGGGAACAATTTAAACTCACAGTGACGGTGTTTTCATCATCTTCTAGGTGGGCATCTATTTTAAAGTCCAACTCTATTTTCATTGAGCCAAGAAAGCATGCTATTTACAGAGCCCCCAGGAGGTGGTAGCGGGATGTGGTCCCACCTTTGCAGAGATCTCTTCCCAGAGGACTTTCCTAGTCTTTGTCCTTGTTCAAAAACCGTTGGCTCTTTGCTTCCACATGCACTTCCGCTGCATGACCAAGACCGAAGACCACCTTGCCCGGTGCCCTCACTGCACAGGTGGGGAGACGGGGCCTAGGGAGAAAGCTGTTCCCGATAACACAGCTGACATGCTGTGGGCCAGGCCTGGCCTCCCCACACGTGCATGTCCCCTGGGACCTCCAAGTATAGAGGAAGGATGTGGAGCTCTGATGTGGCCTTGGGGTCTCTGGGTTGAGCAGGGGCAGGAGGTGATCTAGACTTGACCTGCTTTCTCTTCCAGGGAGGCTCTGCACTCTCACCGGCCGCTGTCATCAGTCTCGAGAGGGCCCAGCAGCAGACAGCGGCTTTGGCAGAGGAGGTTGGCTGTCCCACCTCATCCAGCCAAGAAGTGGTATCCTGCCTGCGCCAGAAGCCTGCCAACGTCCTCAATGATGCCCAGACCAAGGTGGGCACTTGTGTGCAGGTTGGGGAGGGGCATTCTCTGGTCTTTTACAAATGGAAAACCAAGGCCTAGAAAGGAGATGTGACCCACCCAAGCTGCATAGCTCAAGCTAGAATGCATATTCCCTGACCCCAGTGCCGTACGTGGGCAGCAGTCCGAGATGGACCAAGCATGGGCACTGAAGGAAGGCAGGCCTCTCTGCAACTTGGGTTTCTTATCTGTAACATAGGCCTAGTGATGTAGACCTTATAGAGTAGGATAAAATGAAGTAGCACAGGTTAAGGGGCCTGCCCCATGCCACATGGCTTCACAGATGGACAATGGACTGGGGCCATGTCACTCCCTTAGATAGGATAGCTGTGTGCTCCCTTTCTAGCTACAAAAGGCCTGCTCAAGACCCAAGTCTCTGGCTGGCCCTGGCATTAATGAAGAGGAACTAGCAAGAATAAGTGTTTTCATCTCAACTGATGGCTCCATGGCCTCAGCAATGAGCTGGACTCATAGCCTTGAGTGGGTCTTATCCTCAGCTCCCTAAAATTCAGGCTAATATGATCATGACTGAAGCTGATGAATTTCACCTGTCAGAGCCAACGCCTCTTCTTCCAGAAGTATCTCCCCCTGCCTTACCCACCCACCCGCAGGCTCAGGCATACCCCTTCTGCCCTGTGGATCTGTGGTTACCTCGGCAGGGAGGCTCTACAGTACTCCCCTGGGGCCACCATCACTGCGTGTGAGCTTTGCCTTGCAGCCCCTGGCACTACTGCGTGGTGTCCTCCTGCCCAGCATTCTGGCCATTTTACTCTTGTTTGCCCAAGAGCCCCAGATGGGCAAGAGCACTGGCGTTTACTGTGGTTAGGACAGGATTAAGCAAAGCGACGCTGCCGGTTATCCCACTACCATTTTCTCCTCTGATGCAGCTCCTGGCCGTGAGTGGCCCTTTCCACTACTGGGGTCCTGTGGTCGATGGCCAGTACCTCCGCGAGGCTCCAGCCAGAGCGCTGCAGAGGTCTCTGCGGGCGAAGGTCGATCTGCTCATCGGGAGCTCACAGGACGATGGGCTCATCAACAGAGCGAAGGCAGTGAAGGTGGGTGGGGACAGCCACAGAGGGCTAGGGAGGCGCGCCCTGGGGGCTCTGCACTGCCCTGTCTGACTTGGTCAAGAGTCACTGACTAACTTGCTTGTTTACAAAACAATTGGTGAAAAACTACTATGTGCAAAGGCTGTATGAGTTTGGGAATAGGCAATGGGGGAAGGGGTGTTCAGAAATTAGAAGACCCTTGCAGGGTAATGAGCCACACAGATGCATTCACAAATGACAGCTGTGAATGAACAAATCACTGTGGAATTGGTGAGCTGGAGCTGACCCAGGGGCTCTGCAGCTTCAGGGCTCCAAGTCGGAGCACCCAGGTTCTAGGCCGTTGACACCCCTGAGCCACAAAGGGTGCTTGTCCTGCTGAGAACCGAGGTGAGAAGGCAGGTGGACAAGGGATCTCTTGTGAGAACGTTACCTTTTCCTAACCCTGAAAGGGAAACCCAAACACCAGCCTTCCGAGTTGGTTTCTTACCCAGCAAAGTGCCTACAATGCACCTGGCACACAGGCAGCTCTATGCAGCTTGCCAGAGGCGCAGCAAAGCGGGAGGGAGCTGTGAGGTCTTTTATCTGCCTGGACACATGGTTCCTGCTCTGACCAGGAGCCATTGCTAGGATGTGGCTAAGCCTGTAAGATGCTGAGCACACTCTCCTCCGCTCCACCCTCTGGACAAGCAGCTCTTGGCCAAAGCCCTGTAGGTAGTCACATCTGGGGTGGGGTCCCCGTGTGCTTGTCACACAGGGAGAGGACAATTCTGGGTGTGGGAGAAATGCACTCTCCCTACACATACCAACACAGCTCTCTGTTGGCTCTATTGAATATAAGACAGTATTACTGGAATTTCAAAAAAAAAAAAAAAATCGTTGATGCAACCAAACAGGATCCTGCATTTCTTTGCATTATTCTATTTCCTTTGGGTGATATATCTCACTTTAGAGACTCTATCTTACAGCGATAAAAACTCTAGCTTTACATGACATATGCACACGGGTATTTATGACACCATTAATTATTGTGGCAAAAAACTGGAAGTGACTCAAATGTCCATTAACAGAGAAATGGTTGCTTAATTAAGCTACACACAAACTATTAAGCATCATGCAGATGTTAAAAAGAATGAACTAGATATATCTCTATTGGCTTGAGGGATGCCTGTGATATGTTGATAAATGAAAAGAAAAAGATGTAGAGGAATGTGAAATTAAGATAGCATTTATACTTTAAAAAAACAATCTGTATGTATCTGTATATATAAAAAGGTGTTTATTTTTACGTGTTTCTACGTGAAAGGATAATGGCACGGGAAGATACACAACAAGCAATTAACATTGGCTACCTCAGGAGGTGTGGGGATGTGAGAAAGAATAGTATGATTTAATTACTACTCTTGCTATATATACATAATATTTATTTGTGTGTGTATATATATTATATGTATATTATGTGTGTGTATGTATATATGTGTGTGTATATATATATATATATACACACAGTGAGGAGAAAGAGAGGCAGAAGCAGGGCTGGTGTGGCCCAGATATGAGGCTGATTTCTGGAGGTTCCCATCTGGAAGGTGAGGTAGCACGTGGGCAGTGGCAGAGGGTCCTCTCTGGGGCCCCGAGCGTGAGTGTGTTGGGGGGGTGGCCTAGAGTAGAGCTTAGTTGCTCTTAGCTTCCATCTGGTTGACTCACGACCATGGAGAAATACCTTTTACACCTGATCCAGCTCAGCATTTTTCTGCTGAGCACCAGCACACAACATAGCCCTTACCCCACGGGGCTACAACTTTATTATTGGACCAGACCATGATTCAGGAAGTGCTGAAAAGATGCCACTCCTCCACTAGCCCCAGGGTTTTCTTCTCTAAAGCAGGGATCTTCAAGTTGGTTTGGTCAAGCCCCTCATCAGTTAAGAGACAGTAAACATAATCATTTAAGTATAAATCATATACATGTATATTCCTGCACTAATAGCCTGTTTATATTATAAAACATTTATACAAGCAAAACATGTTAAAGCATGAAAAAGAAATGCAAGTCCTAATATTAGTATCCTCTTGCTGTCTCTGAACACACTCCACTCTGGAGCCAGTTCTCTGAAGTGAGGGCAAGATGGGAGTGAGCTGGCCATTGGCCCTGGACCCTTTGAGCAGCTCCTTGTACAACATTGTCCTGCTGGGGAGGATGTGCACTCTTGGTGCAGAAGATACTATGTCCTCACAGCTCTGCTTCTTTGGACCATGTGCTGAAAACTTATCCCAGCCATCTCTGACTTTTGAAAGAGAGAAAGGTCTATTTGTATATTCCCAGGAGCTTTGGGATCTCCCTAGATAGGGCCAGTGGGGTTGAGGACAAAGGAGGCCCTGCTAGCTGTTCCCAAGCTCCGCCCACCGCAGTGGAAATGCCCTCCATCAGGGAAGGCAAGAGGCGGGGTTCTCACTGGCAGATCTGGGGCTGTGGTGGTCCAGAGGGCAGCCCAGGCTTGCACACTCTGATTCTGCTAGCCCATTGTGAGAGGATTGCCGGGGCATATAGCTGCCTTCGACTTCCCTGGTTCAGCACTGCCTTAGTGGTGTCTTTGGAGTTTCCTAAGTCAGTCCTGAATTTCTCAGCCACTCCAGCCTGAGCTCGAATCTAGAGGACTGGGATGCCTATTCAAGGATGTATTTGAGTTTTTCTCTATCAGTGAGTTTCTCTCTAAGGTCTTTAAGGAGAAGTTCCCATTGCCCACTTGCAAAGAAAGATGGGCTTGCCAACAGGAGGCTCGCTGCCCAAACCAGGCCTGGCTGGGAAAGCACACACTGGAGCCCAGGACCCTGGGATAGAGAGACCCCCTGGGGGCACAGCAGAGCAGCTCCCAGCCCAGTTCCACGGCTGCTACCCATAACCCCACCCACGGGGCAGTGTTTCGGCAGCACATCTATTCATTGGTTAGACCATTCCTTTCTTTGCTTCCCTTCTTCATTCGTTCTCTTGGAAACATGAGTTAGTGCAGCCATTGAGAGGACTTTGTGAGCCCTCGTCCTGCAGGGAGCTTATCTGGGTGCCGGCTGGTGTGGAGGACTATGGGATTGGAAGCCAGCCTGTAGCTTTCCATGCCATTTCATGCTGACATCTCCTAAATGTGTACCTCTTGCCTGGACTTGTCCCTTGAACTCTGGACTGGTTTAGCCAATGGTCCATTTGACATCTTCCCTGAGATGTCTCCTAACTTCTCACCCGATCACATCCACATCCACGGTGGGCCTCTGATCCCATCTCTGTCCCCCACCCTGAGCCAGCATGCCGTCCCATAGTCTTTGTCATCTCAGCAACTCATCTCTGCAACTCAGGCTCAAAATCAGGAGCTGTTCTTGGTGCTGCTCTCCCATATCAAACCAGCATTCTATCAGCAAGTCGAAGCAGCTTTATCTTCAAAATGTATCCAGAACCTAACCTCCTCTCCCACCTCTCCCACATTCAGCCCGATCCAGCCATCCTCTTTCTCCCGGATCTTACTGTAGCCCCCACCGTCTCTCTGCGTCTGCCTCTGCCCCTTAGAATCTGCGAGACCCACAGTGGCCAGAGCAATTCCTTTGCAGCATGAGTCAGGACATGTCACTGTTCCACTCCCAGCCCTCAGCCCTGTGACCTCCTCTCACGCAGAGGAAAAGCCACAGTCCTTCCAATGGCTTCCAGAGCCCCGTATGATGTGGCCTCTGCCAGCTCTCTGACCCCACCTCCTGCCTCTCTCCCAGCTCACTGTGTGTCAGCTGTATTGGTCAGTCCCTTTGAAGTCTCTCAAATATGCTGAGCACACTCCCACTTTAAGTCTTGGTATTTCTGTTCCCTCTTCTAGAATTTTCTTCCCCGGGTAACTCGCTGCCTCACTTCCTTCAGAGTCTGCTCATCAGAGAGAACTTGCTTGGCCACTCTGGAAGGGAAGCCACATCCCTGGCATTCTCTCTCCCCTCATCCCACGCCCACCCTAGCACTCATACTTCCGGACATTGATGTATTTATTTGTCTCTTGTCTTTCTTCTCTAACTGGAACATTTGAAACTGCTGTATTTCTGGTGCCTAGAAGTATGTCTGGTTCTGCCGGACACATTGCACACAGTAGGTGCACAATAAACATTCATTGGGTTGAATGAATGAAACTATGAAGAACTGACTATGTGCTGAGCCTTAACCCAGACATCTTCAATGAAATAATGCATGCTCGCAACTATTCTACAAGGCAAGGATTATTACTACTGTATTTCAAACGGGAAAGTAGTTCAGAGAGAATCTAGAATTCAAATCCAGGTCTATCTGCCTCTAAAGGCATCATTTTTGCTTTACAGCACTCTGGGAAAAGCCAGGCCTTCCTCCAAGAGCCTTCTGTCCACCCAGCTGGTATGCTGGGTACTCAGATGTGTGCGAACCCAGCTAGAATGAGGTCTACTGTGTGTAAAGCGCTTTGCAATCCCATCCACGTTCTTACTTTCTCTCAACTTTAAGGCTGTGAGGTAGGGAGCCGTGACCCAGTATTTAACATCATTTGGAAGAAAGGCTGAGGCGAGGTTGAATGATAGTCCCAAGGTCAGCTACCTAGCCGTCTGCAAAGCCAGGTCTCCACTCTGGGCCCCAAATGAGGTGCTCTAGCCAAGACCTGTCCGTGCTAGATTCCGGAACAGGGATGGTAAATGCACTCGCACCACTTCTACCCCGACCAGACACGGCATGGCGCAGAGGATCCCAGAGCAGTCCTGCGCCACACAGGACTGTAGCAGAATGCTCTGCACACCCAGGAGGAACCCAAGCTACCAGCTTTGCTCCCACACTCCCACAGTGCAGAAGCTCCTCTGAACTTCAAGCCATGCTGCTCCTGGGTGCCCTCAAATTGCCTGCCCTGCCTCAGCCTACCCGTGACCTGCTGTTAGAGTTGAGTTTGTGCATTTTTCCATTTCACCCCCGAAGGCTCCACGGCACCTGAGTGCAGCCACCATTAGCTGAGGGGACCTGAGGATGGCACATTCCTGAGAGTCTCATTCCCAGCAACTCCTTCTCCTCTGTCCTCTGTCCTTTCATATCCACCCAGACCCATCTGGGGCTGAGAAGCAGGACGTACCAGCTGTAGAAAGTCACCACATCCACCAAACAGGGTGTCAAGCATGTTCTTTCTAACCCCAAGACCTGTTTGTTCAGTTATACAACATTCACGAGGTCACTTACTATGTGCCAGATTCTGGGCCAGGTGTTAGAGAGATAAATACAAATTGAATTCCTCCCCTCAAGGGGGCTCACAGTCAGCTACGGAAATAGAAAATGAACAAGGCAAACAACTGAAGAGCAGTTCGATACACACTATATGGACAGATAGACATCTATTCCAGCACCTCATGGGGTGCGGGTGGGGGGCCGTAGCAGCACGGCCAGCTGGGGTGACATAATAGCCAAGGAACTGACCAGGACCCTGCTCCCTCAGCCATCTGTCAGCAGAGCGGGCAGAGTGTCCTGGATGTCCTTGGCTTGTAATCAGGAGCATTTAAGTTCCCCAGAGCCCGAGCCTCAGTTTCCCTAACTGTAAAATGGGGAGATTATATTAGTAAATATCCCCATAAAAATGCTCAGAGGATTCAAATATTTACCAATGTCTGGAAAATAGTTTTTCCTCTATAAAGGTTAGTTTTTTTCATTTAATTCTTTAATTTTACTATTAAGATTAGTGTCTGAAGCTATTGTCCCTGGTCCAGAGATTTATCCACAGAAAGCAGGAATACAAAGAACATTCAATCACTGAATCACCTCGCCTGACCTGAGGCCAGTTTTCCCAATCGTAGCAGACGCACACACACACCGTGTCCTCATGCCAACCTTGCATAAATACCACCCTGAGCTCACTCCACAAACACATGCAGTCCAGCTTCCTGGGGAAGTCGCAGGAGGGATAGGAGCCCCCTGGACCCAACTTCAGCCCCCTGGACCCACCCATCAGCTCAGCAGAGACCCACCAAATTCCATCAGACCAAAGAGGGTAGGTGGGTAGGGGCTCACCCACTTACCACCCCAGGCCAACTATGGCCCACCCAAGGAATCCTAATGACATCCAAAAAAGTTAGCAACCTACCGGTGGAGCTTCAAGGCTGCCTGAGATGTTCTCCATTCACCGTGAATGATCTTATTTTCTGAAGTAGCAGCTTTCCGTTGAAATTCTTCATCAGTCGCTGTGGTGGGGAATTGTCCCCCCTTTTCTCTCTCTCTTCCTAACTGGTGAAATTGACAGTCTGCCTACATTAACGGGGCATTCATTTGCATGATCAAAAGCAGATTTGTTCCAAGATACAATGTTCTGCCTTCCCCTCCAAGCACAAGCATCTCCAAGGAAGGCAGGAAAAATCCGAAGCAGAGCCCGCTGCCGTGCCCCTGAGCTTGGCCAGGAGCAGGTGGAGTGGGGGCCTGCGGGGAGTGGTGGGGGCAGGGCAGCCCGCTTAAGAATTGGAAAGCAGCACCTGGCAGCCCGAGGCGCTGGCACTAGCCCCAGCACGGGAATATCGAGCCTTTGGTGACAGATTATAGTAAGAGGAGCATGCAGGAGTCCCCAGCATGTACGAGAGCTTTCCTGAAAAGAGGCGCTGTTGCACCAAATCCCTGGCACTCAGGGATGGGGGGTGTTAGACGCTGGACCCAGGACCTAATGGGGACCTGGATTCAGAAAAATGTGTCTCAGTTCCTGGCTTCAGCCACGCAATTTAGGCACGTTGCTTAACTAGTCTGAATTGCAGTTTCTTCAGCCTTCAAATGGGCACAGTGAGCACCCCCCTGCCTGTCTGCTGTGGTGTCACAGGAGGACTTCTGAGCAAAGGAGACAGGTCCCAACACCCGGGAGCCTTGTCACCCTGTAAAGCCTCACGCCATCCTGGTGACCCACGCCTCACAGCCAACGCTTACATGTCAAATACTAAAAATTGTATTTCATACCTGCATAAGTATTAATATGGTGATGAGTGCGAACCAGGCTGCATTCATTATTATATCTTCATTCATTATTATATATTTATTTCTTCTGATTTTAAAAGACATTAAAAGGAAAAGACTTTCGAGGGTCCCTAAAAATGTCATGAGCCCTCAGCACTGAGCCAGCTGTGCCTGATGAAGTCAGCCCCTGTCCCTTAACACCACGGGGAGCGGCACAGTTGGGAGTCACCCATGTGTCAATTCACATGTGTCCCCAGCATCAATCTGTTAAGAGGCTGCTATATGCTGGAGGCTCTTCTAGGTTCTAAAGGGAAAAGTTGTAACCAAAACAAATAAAGCCCCTGACTAGTGGAGTTATGTTTTCGTGAGAGGACACAGACAATGTGTACGTAAATAAAGAATTTCAGATCTGAAAAGTGCTGTGAAGAACATAGAAACAGGGTCATTGTAGGGGAAGTGACAGATGGGAAAGGCTTTTTAGAGGAGATGGCTTTTGGACAGACCTGAGTGACGAGGAGGAGCCAGCTCTGGGGACATCGAGGAGAAGAGCTGATGCAAAGGCCCTGAGGCAGGGTTGGCCTTGGCTGTTTGGAGGACCTGGGAAGGCCCGTAGGCCTGGGATTGTGGGGTGTAGGCCACGGGAGTCTTTGATGGAGGGGCTTTCAGTGGAGTTGGGGGAAGCGAGGCTGATGGAGGGAATAGAGGAAGGGAGGAAGTGGTCACTGTGCATCACTCTGCATCCCAAACCCCTCCTCTTCCCACTGGACATGAATGATCAGCCACTTTCATGTAGTGCTCTGCTCACTCCCGAGTTGGCCTCTCTGACTTGACCAGGCTCTGTGCCAGGGCAAGACTTGTCATGTGCATTTCGAATACTCAGCTCCTGGCCAACAGTAGGTTGGTATTCAATTCGTGTCCCTCAAATAAACAAAGGGATGTTTATGTTTCCATCTACCCCAGAGCTCCATTCATTCATCCATTCATATAGTCGTGCAAGAATCAGGTGAACTCTGATAGGCTTCCTGTTTTTCCTTTGGGGATTTTGCTCTGGGTCTCCTCTTTCTCAAACCACTTTGCAAGACGTAAAGAGTAACCAACATGCAAAAACTCATCACAGATTTTCTGTGTACAAAGCCATCCTTCCACCTCCCACGCCACCAGAGCAGCACCCTGCTTCGGCCCCAAGATAGGTAGGGGGTGATGGGGAGTGAGCCAGGGCAGCAGCAGGGGTGGGCAGGAGGGTGGGGTCAGCCTCACTCAGCAGGAGAATCATCGGGAAAGGCTACGGAAGAATGTGGGGGAGGAGAGATGCAGGAGGGATCAGGAAGCACCTGCTTTTGATCAGGTGACTGGGGGCTCATCTTAGTCACTGAAGATAGGGAAAAAGAAAGGGAAGAATGTTCTAGAGATGAAGAAGAACACACGTAGATTACGACGTTAAACTATGCATATGTTGAGTTTGAGGGCCCTGAGAGATTTCCAGGCTGTGGGAGACATTTGGATGTGCAGGAACCATTAGTTTGCAGGCCATTGTCCAAGCAAAGAGAGGAGCTGGCCCCCCAAGCATACGTGAGTGGACAGAAGGGGAGGAGAAGAGGGCAGGAATGGTAGCTGGGACCTCAAGTTCAAGAGTAGGGTCCATAACTGAGCCTGACGCAGAGTTGACTGGGGGAGAAAAGATGGAGTGGAGGTTGAGACCATCAGTGACCTTGCATGGGGTCACTGGATGGGGTGGGGAAGCCAGATGGCTGTGGGGCAGGAGCGAAGGAGGGTGGACAGATGGAGACCACCATGTAGACATGCTCACTGAGTGTCCACCTGGGCTGGGAGCGCCAGGGTGCAGCAGATGGAGGAGACCCTCCTGTCGAGGACCCCCAGGCCAGCAACTCAGCTCTAGGTGAGCATGGGCATCATGGAGAGACGCACATTGAAGGTCTGAAGGACCCAGGGGTGGTTTTCCCAGAGAGGGTCCCCAGAGTGCTGGGCAGTGAAACCTTGGACTCTGAGGGGAGGAGGATGTCTTGGTCCAAGAGGAGGAAGGGCTTTCGGATGAGCATTTCCATAAGAAGGAGAGGGTGACGTGGCCCACAGAGAGCCCTGAGGATGACACTGGGGTTTGCAGCAGCGTCCTGGGATCAGGGTGGCAGGAGACGGAGCTGGGGGAGCAGCGTTCAGGGACTAGTTGACCCTTTACCAGGGCTCTGCAGAGCTGGGGCCAATTCAAGGACATCTGGCCTGTTCTGTGCCCTGCATGCCCTGGCAGATCACACCTGCAAACCTCAGTAGAGGAGCTCCTCTCCTGGTCCCTATCTGAAGCAAAAAGGGGGGTAAGGCCACTCCAGCTGCCCAGTACCCCATTCCATCTGGCCGTACCTCTGCTCCTCTGCCTTGCCAACTCCGCTGACCACACTGCAGCCCTCCGCACCCAGCTGCCCACAGGTCTGACCCTCGTCCCCTCCAACCTGGGCCCGACTCTCCCCCATGCCACCCACTCCCACAACCCAGGAAGCACCCCTCCCCCCTCCCTGCTCTGTGCACTGGTCTCCTTGCTCCCCGAGTACTGACAGCCCCCGGACAAGCCACATGGTACAGGTGTGCAGGTGTGCTGCGTGTCGGCCATCTGTCCGCTGGCTAGAAGCCCCCCACGGGCAGAGAACAGCCTGATTTGCTCACTGATGTGTCCCACGTGCCTAGAGCTGCTCCTGGCACACGCAGGCACTTGACGGTTGGTGGTCGAATGAGCAGTGCCTTGAAGGGCGAGGGCTGCAACCAAGCGTTTCCCATTGCGTCTCTCAGACACCACTTGGTGTGAATACAAGGACATTTCTCACCTGCCTTATTGATTTGCTTTTTAATAATGTGCTAGCTAGAGTTTGTCTCCTTGCCACTTTGTAATCATTAATTCATTTCGTTCTAACATCGCCCCCATGCACTGGCCCGACACAGAGGCACAGACGGGCACGTTCGCCCAACAAATTTGCTGTTGGAGACGGATCTCCTGCGGCCACAGACCAGGGCCACAACTGAACCTGGGTCTCTCGCCAAGTTCCATGCTCAGGCCACTCCCTCGGCCGCAGGTATCCAGGCTGACACTGAGTGTCTCTCAACAATTCCGAGGTGCTCTAACTTCTCATGAGGATGTGTTAATGGAGGGCCTTCCAACACACACACCGAGGGCTCACCATTCGTGGTAGCCCTTCACGGACGCCCTGCCTGTGACAAATCCTCTGTCTGAGGCAGATCTCGCCTGTAATTACAGCTTGTGGCAGCCAGCGTGGCAGTCACGCGGTGGCCCCAGCTCCCTCCTGCTGACTCTCTAATTAAACTGGCAATGGCATCTGTGCCCCGGTTCTTGCCAAGAATGAAGAGATATGGGTCCCAGGTCTTGCTGGAAATGTGCCCCTCCATACTCCCTGGTGTCCCCGTGGTGCTTAGGCCCATGCTCTGGCCAGCTCTAAAATACTGACTGGTCCCCAAGGCCACATCAATTTAGTGGCTCAGATCCCCTTAAGAAGTGGAACTCTAGTCTCAGTCTTGTGAAAGCATAAACCGGCCCCCTCCTTTAAGCTTCCTAGCTGTGAAGCTGTTTAGACCATTTTGTATAAGAGGCACTTCCTTTTGCAGTACCCTGGGCTTGGTGTCCTGGTGCTCTTCCAAGCTACCTCATCGTGGAAGAAGTTTCCCCAGAACCCATGAAGGAAGCTCCATCCTTGAGGTGGGGTCAGTCATTCTCTAGTAGTGATTTGCTAGAGGGTTCCAAGTGCTTGGGTCCACCCTCCTTGGGGACAAGCACTGCTCAGTCCTCTCTCTCTAAAACATGGGCTCTCCCTGGCCTGTCTGAACTGGCCTCAAGGCTGAGTCTACAAATATCTAGCAGTGATAACAGCAGACATGGTACTAAGCACTTTATGGGTTTTATCTCACTCGACCTCATGGCAGTTTTATGAAGGGCAATATTGTTTTGTGCCTGTTTTATAGATGAGGTGAGGAAACAAGGCACAGATTAAGTAACCTGCCTAAGTTCGCACAGCTGAGAAGTGGTACAGTTAGCATCCAAGACCAAATCTTTCCAACTCTGAGATTTGAATTCAAGAGGCTTGACTTCAGAATCCTGCTTTCAGCCTCTGCCTGTCTTACCTCCGCAAAGGCCTGTGTCTCCCCTGCTCATTTATCCGGCACATATCTACCTGTGAAGTGCCTGGCACTGAGCTGCCCCGAGGCTGCTGCCACAACCTTGGCCTTCGCTGGGGGCTGGTTCTGGAGCAGTAGGCAAATGAACTGGCAGCAACAGCACCTGGGGCCCCGCCTGGGACAGGCTAATAATAATCACTCACGTTTATTGACCACGTGCCGAGTCCGTGCTAAACGCTTTAATGCATATTTCACTGGAATCTGACGGTAATTCTATGCAATAGGCATTTTTCATTATCCACCTTGTGAATCCCAGGTGGTTTGACGATAAGACCTGTCTTCTCAGCCATTACCTGTCCTGCTTCCTGGAGGCAGTGACCCCTGAGGAAACATCCCAAAAGGCCAGCCACGACTTGCCATGGAGCACTTTGCAGGTGGCTGCTTTGTTCCCTTAATCCTCACAGGAGATACAAACAGGGCCTGTCTCAATATGATCATACCCATTTTGAAGACGTAAGGCTCAGAGAGAGATAAATAGTTTTTCCAAGGATCCCCAAAATTTGGCAGTTGACACTTGAACTCTAAATTTTGACCCCAAACTTAAGGTTCTTTTCATAGCTCTGGACAAAGCACCCCGCAGGCAGACTTTCCATCATGTCATGTGCTGAGTCCCCAGTGTCACAGCTCTGAGGTGAGACCCTGGTAAGTCACAGCCAGGGGGAAAGGGCCTGACTCTCACCAGCAGCAGGACCTGGGGCTGAGCCCCAACTCATGCTTCCTGTCTGTCACCCCAAACCAGTTCGATAGATTCTCTCAGCCTCAGAACTGTGGTTTGTAAAATGGGATAGCATGATGACCAAGGCACGTGGTTATTTTGATGCTTCAGTGAAACACACGTGAAATGTTTAGCACAAAGTTTAGAAATAATATGAGTGTGACAATGGTTATTAAAATTATTTTGTAGTAAAATATAGCAGTCAGAAAGGACAGAGATTAATATAATACGGTTTTCCCCCTACACTATTGGTAGGTTGTGAGGTTAGGATAATAGATTACAGATAAGCGTTTTTCGAATACACTAGATTGGACTAAAATGGAATAGAATGGAAATTGTCAGAGGCATTGTATGTGGTAAGAGTAAGGAGTGTGAATGTTATTCATGACTGTTATTTCAGGTGTGTGAATGTGTGTGTCTGTGTGTGTCTGTGTGTTCTGTATGAATAAAATAACTTTCTTACATGATCGAGGTCTTTGATGATGCTCAGAAACGTTTAAAAGTTGCTGATACGATGAAAACTCGTGTATTGACTATTCACATTTAACAGATATTAATATGTTGTCATATTTACTCCGGGCTTTTTTCCAAGAAATAACATGTTACAGATAGGGTTAAAAGGAAGCCGTCTTTGCATACTCTCCGGCTTAGCTCCTGAGCCTGCTCGAGGGCTGGCGCACAGCTGCCGGTGGACGCGCCTTTGATCGGCGATTCTGCCGCCTCAGTCCCGTCTCTCCTCATTAAGCCGGGCTGAGAGGCAAGAATGTCCTCACCCAGGAAGGGCTGCTCACGGATCGTACCCTCTCTTTGAATCCTAATCATGGGCCCTGTGTGTGGAAATGTTTAGAGAAGCAATTTAAACATGCCAGGGTGTGCTGATAAGCACGTTTCACTGTTTACGTGAGATCCTAGAAATATGTAAACACATATCACAGGGCTGCGCAGGGACCAAGGAACCCGGGCCTCACACCTGGAGCTTCGTCCCTGACATGCCGCTGCCCCTTGTCTTGCTGGGGAAGGAACGATCTGCCCCAGAGCCCAACAGCGCAGACAGCAGCAGAGCCAGGACGAGGGAGGACCAGAGGGAGGCCAGTGGCCCATCAAGTCAGCATTGGCCCAGATCATGCGTGGAGAGAGCCCAGGGCTGGAGGTCAGAGAACCTCGGCTCTGGTTCAACTCTGCCTTGCCTGGC
>VBSM01001124.1:70136186-70162161 GCA_008086735.1 Cheirogaleus medius
GTGAGTGTATGTGTGTGTGTGTCTGTGTGTGAGTGTATGTGTGTGTGTGCTTGCAACACCTGGCAGCATTGATCACCGAGGTTACTGATGACACAACAAAACTCACCAGGGTTGTCCTGCTCAGCTCTGCCCACTGGGGACATTTGGGGCCTGTCTTCCATGGTTCCTCTCTACGACCATCTGTTTCTGGAAGTGGGATTTCCAGCGGTGACTGTAGTCCAGGGTTTCTCCACTTGGCACTACTGACATCTGGGGCCTTGTGGTGGGGACTCTCCTGTGCATTGTAGGATGCCTAGCAGCGTCCTGGCCTTCACCCACTCAGTACCAGTCTCCTAAGCTGAGATAACTAAAAATGTCTCTAGACATTGACAAACATTCCTGGGGGCACAATCGTCCCGGATGGGGAACCATTTCTGGATCCACTAAAACTGCGGTTATCACTAACAGCACCTGAGGGGAGTGGCAGCCCCTCCCCCAGATGCCACCCCTGAGTCAATGCAGACCCCCGCCAGAGGCTGGCCCTGGGCCCACGGGCCCCCTCAGGCAGACAGAGTGCATCATAGAACCAGAGAGGGCGGCTTCCACGCTTCTCTGTTACGAAGCTGACCTGGGAGGCTGACAGGCCTCTCTTACATGGTCACGGCCAGAGGGGCCCTGGTCTGCTGTCCCCTCCCAGGTCTGAGGCCCTGCATGTTCTCCCCAGTGCCTCCTCTCAGCTGCCCAGGCATGTCTCACGGTGCCACCTGCACACTCTGCCAGGACCCCTCCCTCCCTGCCCGTCCCTGGCATTTCCACCTCCTTGATTCACAGGCGACATCTTCTCTAAACGGGACCTTTCCAAGGAGGCACTGGTCCAGGTGTCTCCTCTGGAGGAGCCCCGTCTGTATCCTCTACAACTCACAGGCAAAGGACTGAGACGCTGTGGCCAGCCCAGGTTTGGGGAACCCCACCCCCCAGCCCTAGTCTGTGCTGTGGGTTCCAATGAGTATAGATGGGAACACTGATTTGTTCTCCATTGTTGCCTGTCCTTAGAGGGCTCTACATCCGGTTCTGCCACTCACTGTGTGCTGCTCTAGGCTTTGGTTTCCTCCTCTGTGTATGGGGCTAATAACAGTGGTTACCGCAGGAGTGTGCAGAATTAAATAAGACAGCACGTGCAGACGGCCAGCATGGGGGCCCAACTGCCTGGCACAGAGTTAGCTCTGATTAGGTGGCTGTCACGGATACTGTTTCATGTTCTGTGCTGGAAAAATCCAAGTTGCAGGTCACAGGCCCTAGGAAGAAAGCCACCACAACTGAAGTGGTTTCTGGGTACGGGTCACTGAAGGAGGGGCTCTGGCCACTTCAGAGAGGAGGTGGAGGCCTCAGCTCAAGATTCCTGGGGGCCGGGCCAGCTGTGGAGTTCATAGTTTCCATGGAAATTCATCATGAGGCTGTGTGTGGGCAATGGCACTTGAATCGTGTGCCGTGTCCGATCCCTATTCTGAAAGCCTTTGTTTCCAGCGTGCTGGGGTGCCATTCCCACACCCTGATGGTGCAGAAGATGTTTCAGAGAGACCACGTTTGACTTATCTTTGAATGGAGAAGGGCTTCAGTAGGGCTCTTGGGATTAGACACCTACTCAGGCTCCATATAGGATGTTAGACTGGTCTTCAGTTTTGGGAGAGGCAGCCCAGTATAGTGAAAGAACACATCCTTTGAGGATAAATCAATTAAAGTTTTAATCTCATCTCTTCCATTTATTAGCTATTTCCATTTGAACCAGTTCCTTTACCTTAATTTCCTCACCTATAGAATGGGTAAAGTTATGTCTTCTTCATAGTATGAGATTCAAGGTAATGTATGGTAAACACCTGACACGTTGCAGGTGTTCAATATTAAGTGGCTAGGGTTATTTTCCTATTAAGAAAAATAAGGCTCTGACAGGAAAAAAAAACAATCAAAATGACTAAAGATACTGCAATGTTCCTCCTTTATAAGTTGTCCCAACCCTAGAAAACAAAGCCATAAATTCTAGACTCAAGACATTTTGTACATCACTACATTTGCATTCTAGATATTTCTGTGCATTCCAGGGGCCTTTAACATTCCAAATCTAAAATGTTATCTTTTTAGTTGCCTGTCTTGGTGAGTTTGTTGGAATTAACAAACCAAAGAAAATATTAAGTGGCTAGATTCTTGAATCAGACCCATCGGCCTGGCTACATCCTGCATGATGAACAAGATTGTTTCCCAATGTAGATGGAAATAAATCATTTTCTGAAACTAGCCACTCCAAGCCCACAACATAATAGGGTTTGCACTATATATCTTCTTCAAGGTTGATTTGACAAATGTTTACCTAATACCTTCTATGCCACAGATCCTCTTCCAGACCCTAGAGGTGGCATAGCTTGTGAGGCAGAGAGGGGCTGCCCTACTGGCGTGAGACTAGCTGGGGGCCGGCGCTGATGGGTGTGTAGGGATGGTGTGCAAGGAACAGACACTGCACACACAAATAAGCAGATTAAGGTCAGATGATGGCACCAGGAAAGAGCTACACTAGGGTGCTGCGGTCTGTGATAAGGGAAGAACGTTCTGAAAAGGTGACATTTGAGCCAAAACTGAGAAGTAAGGTGTGACCTTCCTGTAGAAGGGAGCAGTCAACAGTCTCAAAAGAGAGGTCATCAAATGCCAAGGTCCCGAGGTGGGAAAGGGCTCTGCATGTCTGATGATAAAGAAGAACACAGAGCTGGAGTCTACTGCAGAAGAGAGCAGTTGAAGGTAGAAGGTAAGAATGACAGGGTCCTGTGTATAGTTCACGTAGCAGTGTGTAAGGCAGGCAAGGGGGTAGTATTTTATCTGAGAGTGATGGGAGGGCATTGCAGATTTTTAAGAAAGCATGTTCTACATTATACATTGCCCAATGGTCTTTCCATTCACACCCAAAACACGGCTCACTCAAACACCAAGCATCTTTAAAAAAAAATAGAATGTAGAATATAAACCCTGTTATCCAATGTGATGGTCAGTTAGAAAAGTCAATTAAAATGAGAACTTGTGAAGAATGAATGAGATAGGCATATACCTTAAACATTTTATTTTGACTTTAAACAAATAAACCTGCATTCCCATGCCATTCTTTTGGTGCAGGGTCAAAGGCTTGAATCAGCAAATGCTGTTTGGAGTCTTGCCTTTGATTGTCTTGCAAAACCATAAAAATAATGCATGGTTTATGATTTCCAGTTTGGGATTCTTAAAAGTGGGGTATCTGCACAATATTCAAAAAATGTAATGAAACTATATAATCACAATAACAAATACAACTGCTTAGACATTTGGCTCTTGGCAAACACACAACCTAAGTGAGAGTAGATGTTTTGGGCCTGGAAGGTTTGGCTTTTTCTGGGTAACAGCTGTCATGCTTTACAGGGGGAATAAAATGTTCAGGTTAATCCAGCAAGTCAGTTGAAAGCTTTGACTATACTGCAAAACAATTTATCATACAAGCTCTGCTGGGCTTTAGGGAATTAGGGAAATATTACAAGTATTTCACTGGGGGCTGGTGTGGGACTGCATTATTTAAAGTAAATTAGGGAGCTCAGTTTCTTTAAAGGATTGCATAGCAAATCCTTTTGTAAAACACAAGCAATTTGCAAAGCAAATAATTACTTCCTGATTAATTCATAGGCAGAATGTGAACTTTTGCATGTTAGGTTTGCCAAAGAGAGGCACAGTACAGGCTTCTATGGATAAGTCATTTAACACTTCCTCAACTTCTCAAAAAAAAAAAAAAAAAAAAAAAAAAAAAAAAAAAAAAGGAAGCCTGGGAAGCAGAAGGACTTTCATTCCTCCCTGTTCCCTAATTTCCTCTGGAGGAAGCTATGTAGAGATGCTGGCCAGGGATAAGAAAGAAAGTATATTTTATGGGGATGAGGTCAACAAACTTCCTCTTGCAGACAGAACAACAGGGACAGAAGTCCCTGCACCCACAGACTCTCTGACCAGTCCAATCCAGTGGGCTGGAATGCAGTGGGCCTTTCCCCAGCACAAGGCTACTTGCCTCATTACCAGTAGGACAACTTCGGTAACGCAAAACGATGTCTTGTTTCTGTCAAGAAAGATCCTCCTCAGTCCCTTACCGCACCTTGAGGGGAGTCTAGGCTCAGCCCATCTTCCTGGCGGAATCTGATGTCAGGGGCACCCCTCTGGGGACATGACCTCAGTCATCCTGCTTCCTGATGCACCCCACGCATCCATGAACTTGTGCAATGCAGAGCTTCGGGCTTGCTGGGATGCAGGTTTAGCCTCCCTGAGTGTCTGCAGCAGCACGGCGGGATGTAAGGTGAGCAGTGGGGCTGAGAGGTGAGGTTGGGGAACATTAAGTGAAAAGAACCCGTGTTCTATCTGTCCTGGACAATGGCAATGACCCTAGGATTTCTCAGTTCCGGTCTTCCTTCCCATACAACTCTAGTAATCCTTCTAAAAGTCATGCAACTTGCAACTCACTTGCTGAGAAACCTCCAGTGTTCCAGCCCTTTGATACGTGACCCTCAATTCTTCTGACCCTCATTTCTTCATCCACTCATTAACCCCCATCTGTCCAGGCACACATCCACTGCGGCTTCCTCTCTGACTTTCTATAAACTCCCCTCCAATTTTTTGCCCACAACAAATGGTCTCTCCTCTGTCTCTCTTCTTATGGTGCTTTGTAAACAATTCTGTCATTCAATAGGCACCTATCTGTCTATCACACAACGCCCAGCATTTTATTTTTGAAAAACAGTGGCATATCTCCATCTCCTGTTAGACTGTGGGCTCAGAAGAAAGGATGACTTATTCCTCTTTTTACCATCAGCACCTATGCGGGGCACGACACACAGTAGACACTTGGCAAATGTGGGTGGAGTAGGGTCTTAGTCCCGACATCCTGTGTCCTGTCTGCCACGGTCCTCACTGAATTGCATGCACATCTTGAAACTGAAACAAAAAGCATGTACACACACACACAGACACACAGACATGCCCAGAGCTGTGTGGCTGGTCAGTTCTTTCCACACTCTGGCTAAATGTGCTTTACCAACATCAGCAACATTAACTCTTCCTCAGATGGCAATTTATAATTTTTAAAGAAATTTCCATCCACAGTCTGTCTATGAACATCCAGTGATATCATGTGGCGGCTGCACAGGGAAGGTCAGACCCATTTTTCTGATAGGAAAACTGAGGCTCAGGGAGTCAGTGGTAGAAGTGCGGTTTGAGCCAAACTTGGCCAGCTTGGGCAGGGAGCTTTCCCAGGCCCCACACCTGCCTCTCCATGTGACAGTGAGAAGATCCAGATCTCACCTGAGCATAGGATAAGTAGCTGTCAGATCAGGGACAAGTCCCACTGGGGTATTACTACCAAGACAGCTGAAGACAACTAAAAGCTAAAGACAAGCGGCCTGACCGTGTACTGATACAGCCACCATAGGGATGGGCCCAAAGTTTATCAGTGATCAAACACAGCACAGAGCAAAGAAGCCAAATCAACACGCGTGAACTGTTTGCCCTCAACCTGCAAACACGGTGGCCGGTCGCTAAGGAGCTTCTCTCCTTTTACCTTGTCGGGCCCTGGCGCGTTCTCCCGTGTCTTCCTCTGCTGATGCTTAATCCAGATGGCCTCCTCCTCCTCCAGAGGGTCCTGGGACTCCCAGCCAGCACCCAGGTTCACTGAGGACTTGGTCCCCTGATCCCAAATCCCTTCTTCAGGGGCTCCCAGTGTGTGTCCCTCCTCCAGATGTCTGCCTGAAACTGCTCAAAATAACTCCAGCATCCTGATAGAGATCAGCTCTGCGGAGGAAAAAACAAAGCAGAAATCCTCATGCGCAACAGGCTCTCGAATGAAACAGGCTGGACGGGCCGGAATGCCAGGCCTTTCCCCAAAGCTGTGCTCAGTGGCCTTTCTGAGATCTCAGACAGTGGCCTCGAGCCTGCTCACAGGAGTTGACAGAAGCCGGTGGTGCACACAGCAATGTGTCTGCTCCCTGAATGGCTCCGTGCTCAGGGACATCACTTTGGTAGTTTGAAATTGGTTATGGAGGGAATGTTTACACCATGACCACTGACAAATGCTACAGCTAGGACTTCCTCTCCACCGCAGCCGCTCCCCGAAGCCAGTTATTACATATTCACCAGCACACCTTTGGCACAGACTCCCTGAGAATGTGATGGAAGCTATAAAGCATCTCTCAAGAAAGATGCACCTATCCATTTCACATTTACATGTAATTTCAGGGAACTTGGGGTGCTCTTAAACCTTAGAATGGGCCTCCCCCAAGTAGAGGACCCTACGCTTAAGCTTTCAGACATCTCGCACAGGAAAAGACAAGGGAATGAGCCTATGAGCCGGAAACTGGGTGAGAGGTTTGAAATCCTCTATTGCTAAACCTCCTCAGCACGGGGTGAGCACGATTGTGTCACCCTTTCCCAGATGAGGACACTGGGTCCCTGAGAGGTCAGATATCTCATCCAATATTGCACAGATATTAAGTGAATGAGCCAGGATTTGAAATGACCACTCAGGTTTCAAAAGCTTATGTCTGTTCACTAGAACACGTGGAAGGCAGGTTTCTTTGGAGGAAGCAATGGACAAGGCCACTGTGGCAGGCAGAAAATTGGCCCCTCAGTATGGCCACATCCTAAACCCTGACACCTGTGAACATGCTCCCTTATGTGGCAAGAGAGCTTTGCAGGTGTGATTAAGGTGAAGGAGCTTGAGACGGAGAGTCACCCTGGCAGGCCCCGTCTAATCACGTGAGTCCTTCACAGCAGAGGAGGGAGGTGCGGTCAGAGAGATGCGGTGTGAGGAAGTGGCTGGACGGCAGCCTCCGGTTGTTGAGAATGGCCCTCTCTTTATAGCCAGCAAGAAAACGGGGACCCAGGCCCTCTACCTCAAGGAACTGAATCCTGCCACCAGCCCGAATGGGCAGGACAAGGACTGTCCCCGAGAGCTGCTGGCAGAACAGCCTGCTGATCCCGCGACTTCAGTGCAGTGAGGCCCTCCCTGGACTTCTGAACTCAGGGAGTCCTGTGTGTGGCTGTGAGCCACCGAGTGTAGTTACAGCCTAGGACAGCAGTAGAAAATGGGTACAACTGCTTTCTTCAAAAGGCCTTCTAGAAAATAGGCTCTTCCCACTGTGAGGGGAAGGACCCAGCTCCGATGGGGAGAAAGTCCGCAGGGTCGGGGAGAAAGGACGGGGAGGCCCCTGTTGACCCTGGGCTGCCTGGCCTCCCTGTGGCCGGCACAGAAGGGGTCTAGAGACTGGGAAAGCACAGACCTTCAACAAGGCCAGCGACGAGGCTAGGAGGGAACCCAGGCAACGTGGCCTGGGGACACGGGCCTTGGAATCTGCAGACTGAGGCTGAAGTCCCAGCATCGCCACTAAACAGTTACGGGGTCTTGGCAAGAAAACAGGCCCTGTGAGCCTAAGTCTCCTCAACTTTTGAAAAGAGTAGTAATAATGCCTATTTTTAGGGTTGTTGAAATACTAAGGGTCAAAGTGATTTGTAAACTGCAAGTTTGGGATCTGAGAGACTATTTTTATTGCCATTGTAACGACAACTTCTGTCTGCTCGGCATTTTTTGTTTTGTGTTCCTTTTCCCTGCGTGGGTCATAAAACACCATTACCAGCTGACACTGTGATTACTTTCAAGGAATCTTCAGTCTCTCACCAATGGGTAGACTACACAGGGCACTAGATTTGGGGCCCAGGAGGGTCAGGTTTGAATCCTGGCTTCCTGTGTCTCGGGCATGTCACTGCATCATTCTGAGTCTCGGGTCATCCCCTGGAAAGTGTGTGGATGGTGACGTTTCCTTCTTCAGCCGGCCCTGGATGTGGCGATCATGGGTGGTAAAGGCCTGCCGTTGCACCTGGCACATCCCGGTGCTCAGGAAACTGTAGCTCTAAACACACGCCTGGTAGGGCCGGCTGCCAAACACGCCACCTCAGCAGCCACAGAATCGGAGGCTCTTTCCTGAGCTCTGTCACAGACATTTCTGATATTGGACGAGGGACTTAACTCTTTGGGTCCCAGGTTCCTACAAATGCCAATGACACTTGCCACTTCCTGCTTCCCTCTCCTAAATAGGAAAGCTTCCACTGGCTCAAAGAGGGCCAGGATACCTGTGAACAGCTGCAGAGAGACACTACACTTTGTGACTGTTACTCTCCTCTTCCCAGCCGTGCTGTGTGGCTTGCACAGTTTCACACTCTTTCCACGATGCCTTCCAGTGTAGTGGCCCAGAACCGACACATAAGGACCATCATCATCATCATAACCAGCGTTTGTAAAAACGCTTGTCTTAGATAGAGCTTCCACATGCAATAGCTCACTTGATCTGGTGTTTTATGAATGAGGAAACTGAGGCATAGGGATGTCAAAGGACTCCTCCAAATTTACACAAGCGATGGGTTACAGGGCGAGTCTCAGCTGGGTGATGCGTTTATGTGTATTCTCTGCCCTGCTGCCAGTCACACGTACACCCGGCGATAATTCTTACTGGCTTGTGAGTCCTCAGGCCCCAGTGTTAAGGAAGGGCCCCACACCTGTGCTGTCATCACTGTACCCAGCCTGAGCAGGGCAGAGGCAACAGGGAAGGTACCTTCTTCATTTGAAACGTTTTCCTTCAAAGCCTGAGCTAAGGGTCCCTATTCCCAGTCTCTGGGGTAGTCGCACTGAATCACTCCGATCTCAGCCAGAGTCAGACTGTCCATCCAGAAAACATCGCACTTCATTTCATATCATTTAACCTCCACACACATCACCTCTACCTGGCAGCCACCCTGTTTGAGTCCTTTCCCAGCACATCTGTCCCTTGGATCCATCTGCCCAAAGTATCAGCACGATGAGAACCACTGGAGACCCTCTGTACCCCGGGTCGGAGATGCTGCCATGACCTTAAAGATAGGGATTATATCAGGAAGTGGGATGATGTGGCAAGAAGGAGTTGGGCCACACTTTACTTCCCTTTTAAGTACCTTCTGCATACACCATCTTATGCTGACCTTCACAACAACCTTGAGAAGTAGGTATTTATGTGTCCATTTCACAGATGAGTAAGTAGGGAGTCAGGGAGGTCACGTCATTTGCCAGAAGTCGCCTAGCTGGAAGAGGGAGGAGCCAAAACCCAGATGGGATAGCCGCTGGGCCTGGCATCCCGCATCCAGAAACTTCCGCTCTGCTCCAGTTCTGTCGTCCCCTTACTGTGTTCCCCTGGGCATGTAGAGAAGTCTCTCCAGACTTCATCTTTCAGGTCTGTGGAGTTAGAGTCCGGCTCTTGTGATTACTTGGAACCAACAACAAGGTTAGAGGACACGGTCTCCACACAACACCATCCTTGCTTCTGACACCACCTGCAAATCTGAGGGTTTCCCAAACTACCCTCAGGTTCAAAGATTCTCTGGAAGGACTCACAGAATTTGCTAAAAGCTGCGACACTCACAGTCATGATTTATCACAGGGAAGGGACACAGGGTAAGATCAGCCAAAGGAAGAGGCAGAGCATAGAGCCCAGGAGGTTCCAGATGCAAAGTTCTCTTCTCTCCCTGGAGAGTCAGGACATGTCACTCTCTGCGCTGATGTGTGACAATACACACGGAGTATTGTCAACAGGGACGCTCCCCCAGTGTTAGTGTTCAGAGTTTTACTGGGTTCCATTATGTAGACGTCATTGATTGATTGCCCATGTGGTTGACTCAATTTGAAGGTCACCTAACGTGACCCAAAACTCCCGCCCTAAATTGCACAGTTGGTCATTCTGGCATGGCCAGTCCTCACCCTAAGACTGTCGGGTATGGCCACGTTATCCCTGAGGTCCAGTGTGGCAAACTTTGCCCTAAACAAAGACACTCCCATCAGGTATCACTTACCTCCCAGAAGCCTAGGGCAAAGGCTAGCTCTCTCTCTGGGCAAAGCCAAAATCTTTCCTATGCAGCCGTAAAATCCCTTCCCGTTTTCCCACTCTATTCCTCCCCCGGCACAGTGTTCCCTTGCCTAGCCCGTGTACCACAGAGTCCCCCTGCCACATCCAGCTCAGGCCATCGAGCCACTGGCCTGGCTTCCAAGTCTGCATTCCTATCCACCTGCTGTTTCCTGGGTATTCAGTTTGGCCATAACGCGTATTTCCTGAACAATGCCCGTGTGCCAGGCACTGTACTAGGGTGGACTCCGTGGCTAAATGTCACCCTTGAAGAGTCATGAGGGTGCAAGTTAATATATGAACAAGGACAAACTCAAATACAAGCTATTTTTATTATTATGTTTTCAGCAAATAGATGAACAAACAAATACTGAGTGATATCATAAGTACCATGATCAGGGTATGGTCAAGAGAACACTTTCTTGGAAAACAGCATACAGGCTTGTTCTAGGAGACTTCAGTGCTCAGCACCGGTCACATGCAGCCAGAAGGTGTGCCACGGACCCGCCCCCAGGGGCCGCTGGACTAAATGTAGCCCCAACAAACCTCAGCTGAATTGAGCCTTGAGCATAATGCAAAGAGGGAAAGTCTTTATTGGGGGAGGAATATTGTTTTTTGGCTTGCTTGAGTTTTTGAGTGGTTTATTTTTTCTTTAACTTTTGTTGCTTCTGTCTGTCGGGTTTCCAGCCTGGGGCTGCTGGCGGATGTGCAGTACGCCTTTGGGCTCCCCTTCCACCCTGCCTACGAGGGGCAGTTTTCTCTGGAGGAGAAAAGCCTGTCACTGAAAATCATGCAGTACTTTTCCAACTTCATCAGATCGGGGTAAGTGGACACTTGTCACAAATCCTGCCACTGTGCTTCCCCTCCCCCTCCTTTAGTCTGAGTGCAAAGGCCCCACTGTGCACCCTTTCCGCCCTAAATGTTGCGATCCCGGGCACTGGTCTCCCTCTTCCAGCCCAGACTATCTTTGTGTAGATTGATCTCCATGAAGAAAGGCTCCAGTTAGACCAGCCACACTTGATGGCTCTAGATCGGGGTCTCTCAACCTCAGCACTGCTGACATTGGGGGTTGGCTAAGTCTTGGCTGTGTCCTGTGCTTTGTAGGACATTTAAAAGCATCCTGGGCCTCTACCCACCAGGTGCCAGTGGTACCCACCCTGGCCCAGCTGTGAGAACTGAACGTGTCTCAGACATTGCCCAGTGTCCCCTGGGAGTACCACTGCCTTAGGTCATCAGCTCCAGTTGAAATGCTCAAGGCCCCTCTTTGTCTGCCTCTGGGCTTCCTTTCCTCCCCCACCTCTACTCTAGCATGGTGAGCACACTCACCGTTTCCACCTCCATCACTGGTTCCTGCCCTGCCCTCTTCCTGGTAGCTTACCTATCTTCCCTTGTCTCTTTGCCAGATGTGCATTGAATATCTAGAGCTGTCCTAGGTCCCATGGAAAGATGAAAAAAAATGAAAAAGTCATGTCCCACCTGCCAGCTGCTGACAATCTGAAACATAGAAACCAAACCATAATTCCAAGCAGGACACAATAAAGTGTTATGCAGTTTGTTATGACAGTTGAGCAGAAAAAGACATTTCTTCTAATTAGGGGATTTAGAGCATATTTCACTGAGGCAGTGACATTTTAGCTGGGCCTTGAAGGATGAACAGAATATTCGGATAAGCAAAGGAGAAGCAGGCGGTCCCTGGAGAGGAGGGGAGACGACAAGATGGCATGCCTTGTTTGGGAGCATCAGGTGGTCGGCGGGGCTGGCATGCAGGCCATGTGGGGGGACAGGCCAGGAGAAGGGCCTGGGCTGCATCACATCTGTCTGAGCAGATGTGACGACTCCTTTGAGGGAAAGCTCACCTGTAGGTGGCAGGTGGGTTCCCTGGCTCTGGGTTCACCCCCTTGCCTGCCCAGGCCTTGGACAAACAAGGGAATTCCAAAGACTCCCTGTGGTGTCTAGATCAAAAGACATCAGGAAAAAAAGGGACACAGTGACCTGAGCATGCACAGAGACAGAAGGGCAGCGTTGGGACCTGAGTAATGCAGCCAGCTCATGACCCTGATGTCTTTCCTTTCCCAGAAGTGGCCCAGGAAGGTTGAGCTCGAGGAGCCTGGGTGCCCTAATGCTTTGCGGTGTGCAGTTGAGATCACAGCCCCTGGTGGGGTGGGTTCAAATCCAGCCTGATGCTTCAAGATGCGTGGCTGGCCGTCGGAGACCAAGTGCCACTGGGAAATGATCCCAAGTGATAAAAGGAAAGCTAAGTTCCTTTTACAGATGTTTCTTTATTCTCATTTTTGCAGAAACCCCAACTACCCTCATGAGTTCTCACAGAAAGCACCTGAATTTGCAGCCCCCTGGCCTGACTTTGTCCCTCGAGCGGGTGGAGAGAACTACAAGGAGTTCAGTGCCCTGCTCCCGAGTCCACAGGGCCTGAAAACAGCCGACTGCTCCTTCTGGTCTAAGTACATCCGGTCTCTGAAGGCGATGGCAGGTAATGAAGCCCGGGATGCATGGGGGCCAGGTTGGGGGGACTACTGGCTGACATCAGCATCTGCGGGCTCCTGGGCGCCAGGCCTGCACTGCGGGGGTCCTGGCCCCTGCCCGGGAGGAGCTCGAAGTTTGCACAGATCTGCTCTGCCAAGGGCCTCCTGGTCCCTGGGAGCTGGACGGGAAGCAAGAGAGGCACAGGGAGAGACACAGGGAAACAGAGGGCCAGAAGGGCTGTGGTGGGGGACAGGGAAGGGAGGGTCTCAAGCCCCATCCTCATGGCCCCTAAAAGGCCGGATGGAAAATCTTAGAGAGGCAGTTCTAGCCAGGGTCAAAGTGGGCATTTCTTCCTGTTCTGTGATGTTAAGGACAGAAAGTGAATCATAACGAGGCACTGGGAATAGAGAGAAACGTGAGGCCCTTGGGTGGCTTCAGAAGAGTGAGTCTGAGTGACATCACCCAGCCAACACCGTTCAGCTTTCCTGGAGCCATGAGGGAGGTCTGCAACCCAGCTGGTGGTAGCCCCAAGATGGGAGGGCTCGCTTCTCCGCGAAGGGTCTGGGAAGCATCCCTAGGAAAAGTGACGCTTGGGCAGAGTGACAGGAGTTCCTGGATGGAGCATAAACAGGGAAGTCACCTTGTCCAGCACTTGCTTTACATTCTCGACTCTGCTTTTAGCTCCCAAGGCCCTGTGGCTCTCTGTTGGCAAACTCAGGTACCATGGCACCCTTAGCACGTCCCTATAGCTGGGTGATGAATCTGGTATCCCAACCACCGGAAATGCCCCTCTGGAGGGCATTAGCAGGGAATGCCCGCTGGAGGTGGGGGTCTCTCGGGGCCAAAAGGAAGGTACCAGAGAGGAGAAGTCTCTGGCCTGGACCGACTTGCCCTGCTCGTGTGTTTCAGATGGAGCCCAGGAGGAGCCGTCGGCAGGGAGTGAAGAGGAGGAGTCGACGGCTGGGTCTGGGCTCGGGGAAGACCTGCAGGGCGTCCCAGGGCCAGGCTCGAAGAGCTACAACAAGTGACCATCCCCAGAGCCCCCTCACCGAACCTGCTCAGGCTGCCCACCATGGTCACCTTGTTCTCTCAAACAGCCACTTACTTTCAATAAAGTGTCTACATGCAGCGAAGTATCGGTGACTCTGATTTGTGAATTCAAGACAATTTGGGAATGGTACCAACTATAGCGTGATAATCTTTCTGAGGTTTGAATCTGGGCTGCTGTTTGCTCTCAACCAATATTTATGAAGCATCTGTTGTGCTCCAGGCCCTGTGCTGGGTGCTGAGGAAACCAGGACCCTGCCCCCTAGAAGGGGAGAATGGCAGGGAAATGGGCGGCCACACAGAAAGTGGGGACCCACCAAGGGCGGGCCCCAGAGCGGCACGGTCCCACCTGAGGGGTAGGAAGGACTTAACTCACGAGGCCTCCAGACGGAGGTGGGAGACCAACTCGGGCTGATCTAGTGAGGGACAGAGTGTGGAGATGGGGGAGGGAACAGAGCCGAGGGCCCTTTAGGATACGATCACCAGGACTCGGTAGACAAATGATGCTCCCAAGACTATGAGAGTTGTTTCCATCCCCCCAAACTTGGGGCCATCTGGCTTGGCCCAGGGTTGAAGTTGGCCTCAAACACCACTTTCCTCCTTCAGTTCGGAGGGCTGTGAAATCGTATGCTATGTTTGGAGGTGCTCACGAATTCCCTGGCATCAGAGGTCATGCCCTGGTGCTTCCTGGTACTTTGAATCCAGACTGTGGCCCCGGGGCTGTGGGGCACAGACCGGAGGGAGGGGACGGGAACCACGGGGCGGCCACGTTTAGCTCTCCTGAGCTACCCAGACTGAGGGGTGGATGAGACCTCTACTGGTTCCCTGTGGCTGCTGTTACAAACGACCACAAATCCAAATCGAGTAGCTTGAAACAATAGAAATTTGTTCTTTCATAGTTCGGGAGGCCAGAAGTCCATGAGGTGTTGGCAGGGCCACCCTCCCTCCGGGACTGTGAGGGAGGTTCCATTCTGTGCCTCTTTCCTGGCTTCCGGTGGCTGCTGGTGACCAGTGACGTTCCTCAGCTCATGAATGACCCCTGATTGCTGCCTCTGTCTTCACATGGCCACCGTGTTCATGTATCAAATGTCCCTGTCCTTTCTCTGCAAGAACACCAGTCACAAGATTTAGGGCCACCCTAAACCCAAAATGATCTCAAGATCCCCAACTTAATTATGTGGAAAGACCCTAATTCCAAGTAAGTCCACAGCCACAGATGCTGAGGGTTAGGCCTTGGACATGTCTTTTGGGGGGACACAGTTTAGCCCCGTACAGGACCCAGGGCCTGGGGGCTGCACACCGTGTCAGGGAGGGGAGGGGGCTGGGATGATGCGGGGCCCTGGGCTCCGACCCCCTCAGGGAAGGGAGAGGGAGGGGCCATTGTGGGCTTTGGGCTGAGGCTTCATGTATCTGGAAGGCGCCTCTGGCATAGCTCTCTCCATAGCCTGTCTGTAATAATAATAATAATAATAATGCTACTAACAGTGATGTCATTTGTCGAGGTCTCATACCCTATACACGTTTCTACCCTATGCAGACTGTCTCATTTTTCTCCCCCAAATTAAAACTTGTTCTTTTGTTGCCATCAGGAAATGAGTGATTGATATTCTACCCCTGAATCCTTGTTCCTTTGATTTTAACCACAGTCTGTCTCCACTTAAAGTAAAAATTCTCTCTGGAAGAAGTGTAGGAGGTTTCTCCTCCACCAACCTTTAGTGGGACTCTGCAGTGAGGTGGACCAGGCTGCAGAACCACTTTCGGACAGGTTTCTGGGTGCATTGAAGTAATTCCTTTGCGCCAGTGGTTCCCAGCCTTGGTCATTCAGAAGTTTTATGAAATCTCAATGTCCAGACCACACCCCAGACCAATTAGATCAGAATCCCTGGCCCAGGCATTAGGGGATTTCGTTGCACAGTCAAGAATGGACACCAGTCTCTCTGTCGTTCAGTTTCCTCCCTGGACAATGGATTCAAGTAAGTTTACTGGACGAGCAACACTTAGAAAGGTGGAAGCTGGAAGCAATTTTCTTTTTTCCCACCATTCCGCATTTGCAGGAGACAGAATAACAGGCCCCCCAAGATAGATAGGTCCCACTTCCCAGAACCTGTGAGTAACTAAGGCTACATGACATGGGAAAATTAGGTTGCAGATGGAGTTGAGGTTGCTATTCAGCTAAATTTACAATATCTGGAATTACCTAAATGACTCCAATGTAATCACAGCTGTTCTTAAAAGCAGAAAAGGGAGGTAGAGAGAGGACCAGAGGGATGGCAGCATGAGAGCGTGGCGTGATGCTGTGAGTTTGAAGATGGAGGAAGGGGACCAGGAACTAGGAATCTGGGTGGTCTCCAGAAGCTAGAAAAGGCAGGGAAATATTCTCCCCAGAGCCTGCACCCTGCTGACACCTTGATTTTAGCCCATTGAGATTCATGTCATATTTCTGACCGACAGAACTGTAAGATAATATATTTGTGTTATGTTAAGGCTGTCAATTTATGGTAACTTTTTATAGGAGCCATAGAGAAATCTTGTATCATTATACCTGTAAGGATGTATATTTAATACTATCCTTGGACCAAACTTCAGGCATAGCTCTCTCACTGTTTTTCTGATAATAAAAAGTCCACTCTGGTAAAATATGAAAACAGATTGTTCACGTTCGTTCACGTGGTTGGAGTTGAGCGATGGACTAATGTTGGTGGAGCAAGTTTTTGACCACCCCCTGTGTAAGCCCCGCGTGTACGGTCTAGCACCACCGGATGACACCTGCTATTTTGTTCTCAGCCTTTGAAACCTGAGATAGAAAACACTCCATTTTGACATCCTGTTATATCAATAATGCCTACTTTGCAGATTTGCCCTGATGATTAAGGGTGCTAACGTGAGTGCACAAAAAAGAGTAAAGTGCTGTTCACAAGGCCCTTGTAGTTAACCAGGGATTTGGGGCACCTGCTACAGGCCAGGCCATGAGAAAGGCAGAGATGGGGGACAGGAGAGCACCACAGGCCAGGCCATCACAGCCCCTGACCTGGATCAGCTTTCAGAAAACTATGGTGGAAGAGACAGTGTCCAACAGCCAGGGTGTGAGAGCTGCAGGAGATCTGAGATCCTATTAAGACAAGGGAGGAGAAGTACAAGTGCAGGGCCCTACAGCCAGCCCTGTTGGCGCTGGTTTCAGAGCTCTGGGGTCTAGACTCACACTGTATTCCATGCTCTTTCTCATGTATTTCAGAGATTCCCCTTGAACTCATGTGGGATTACATAACCCATTCCTAACTGAGATGGGCAAACGTGAGTGTGTGTCAGAGCAGCCACGAAGGCATCATACACTCTTCTCTCCATCCGTAAAGGTCAAAAGGTCACAGCACACCCAGCATCAAGCTTAGGGTCACCCAAAAGTCAGAAGATGAATAGGACATGACATTGTGAACCCGAGTGATACTCAAACTCAGTTAAGATGTGAATCAAGAAAGGAAATGCAGAAATTAGCTGGAAGCCCACTCATGAGTCTGAGTCAGCTTCCTCCTGAGCTGGAAGTAACTGGGAAGGGCAAGAAGATGACGCAAGTGATCTTCTCAAAGGGAAGTTGTGAACTAGCCCTACAAGGTCCTCCACCTCCCAAGCATCTCCACAGAGGCAGCAGAAATGCCAAGAGCTCAAGGATTCCTAGGTCCTCAGCAAAGCTGGGAAGACAAGAACCACAGGCAATGGTTCCAAGAGAGGAATGAGTGCAGAAAACCCACCTGAGTAGCTGTTAGAAACACTAATTTCTATTCCCAAACTTTTGAGAGCAAATAGATCTATGGCAGGACTGATAAATCTATAGTTGCAAATCAATATCTCTACATAGGAATTATCTTCTGTGATCTCTCTGTCTGCCATAATCCTATTCTCCAGAAGCAAGTTCTTTTAACAGTTTCCCTCTTAGTTCAGTCACCCCATAACTCTAGGTAGTGTGAGTTTACTTCAATTTGTGATTTATCATCTTGATACTAGACCTATTGATTTCCTTCTGATAACAATGAGGATTTAGCTTGCTTGTACCTCCTACCTCCTGTACCTTCAAAAATTGGGTAACAGTATAATTTTTATTTATTTTCTTTAGGTTTCTGCTTAATTCTAAATGGAGTTATTCCTTCAATTTTCTGGCTTGCTATTTAAATAATTAACATATTTACATCTGCATTAGGTCATTTTGTGTTGCTATAATAGTATACCACAGACTAGATAATTTGTAAAGAACATAAGTGTATTTAACTCATGATTCTGGAGTCCGGGAAGTCCAAGAGCATGGCGCCGGCATCTGGCAAGAGTCATCTGGTGGAAGGCGGAAGCAAGAGTGAGACAGGGAGAAAAATGGGGCCAAACTTATCCTTTTATCAGTATCCCACTCCTCTGATAACTAACCCATTCCCAGGATAATAGCGTTAATCTATTCATGAGGGCTATAATGAAGTCCTGTTGAAGGCTGCACCACCCAGTACCATTACATCGGCAATTAAGTTTCAACATGAGTTTTGGGGAGGACGTTCAAGCTGAGGCAGCATTCTTATACCCACCCCCACCCCACACACTTTTTCCTTTTTTGCCCTCACTCCTGTCCACACTTTCCCTTCACCATCCACACTCTCAGATTTCCTTTGTCCCACAGCCTCACTCAGCTGTGGGACAAAATGAAATGAAACACCCTTCTGTGTTTCATTCCACAGGACAATTTCAACAACTGCAATCCAGTTAACTTTCACTTATCATATTAAGACTTTGTATATATTGTTTGTGGGCCAAGCGGCATGCTACAATTACACTTTGTGTTCTCTTGGTCCTTGTGATAGACCTGGGCATTTAAAGAGGAATATTGCTTGCCTCAAGAGCAAAAGATTCTTTTATTATATCCTGTCACTTGCTTAAAATCATGCTGTGTTTTCTGTTTAAACTATAATATTATGATTCAACTTCTTATTTTACCTAGCACTTATAACTGCTTTTCTTGCCTCTCTTTATCGCTTTCTTTTTCTTTCTCTATCCATCTCTCCCTCCTTCTTTCCATTCCTTCCTTCTTTTTTGTCTCTCTTTTTTCTTAAACACTGTGCCTTTATCATATCTTCCAGGAATTTGTGTGTCTTTACATCACCCCAATGGTCTCAGCCCACTTTAGGTTATCACTGCTTTAAGGCTTTTGGTATAGAGGAAAGGATATGTTTTTCTGGAGTCAGACAGGGATTTGAGTTCTGACCCTGCAGCTCACCAAGTGAATGACCCAGAACAAACCCCTTTACCAACCTGGACATTAGCTTCAACTGGAAGATGTGAGTAGCTAATTGCTCTCCTAACACTGTTGTGAGGCTCTTAGAAGGCAAGGGAAGTGAATGCCCTGCCTAATTAGAAATTGCTGAGTGATAAGCAGAAGACATGTTCATTACCAATATCAAGTTCTGGTGAGCTCACTCACCGCTTTGGGCTGGGCACCCTGCTTGGTGCTGAAGGTACTAAGGTGGGTAACCCTATGCCGGAGGAGCCCCAAGTCTAGAGGGAGGCTCAGACAAGTAAGCCACCAGCCACAGTCCTGTAGAGCAAGTGTAATGAGAGGGTATGATGAAGGGGAGGTTTTGGGTACCGGGAGTGGGACACCCACGTCAGACTGGGGATGGCATTTTAGACGCCAGTCTGAAGCCAACAGGAGCCCTTGAGGCCTTACAACTCTGGCGCATTTCCCCAGCCCAGGCTCCAGGCTGCCTCACCTGCCTGCCGGGGAAGCCCTGGGTCCCTTCTAGTTCCTTAGCAGCTGCCCATTGGCTCCTTGTCCTCCCAGGGCTCCTGGGACCCTGCCCGTCCTCCTCTCCTTCAGTGACCCTATGTTCCTGCCCCAGAGCAAGACTTCATGGTCTAAGACAGTTCCCAGCCCTCCCCCTCCCAATCATGCCTATGTGAGACGCTCTGCCCTTTCAGAAGTCACCAGGGGTGACAGACAAAGGGGCAAGCTAGCCACAACACGGGGGAAGTGACAGACGCCTGGGCTCTGCCAAAGTGCCATCCCTGGCGTTAGGCTCCATTTGCTCAGAGAGGTGGAGTGGGGCCAGTGTTTGTCCCAGGACTCTGATGTCCTTCTCTAAGGTAATACATCCTTGGGATTTTTCTCATCCTCTTTCTTTCTTTCTCCTTCAAGTTGGAGCTCATTAGGTCTCCCCAGCCTCTGAGTGGAACTCCCAGCCCTTCCTCCCTTGCCCCTGTCCAGCCGTCCCCAGATATCTTTGAGCCTAGGTGTGTGCCAGAAAGACGTGGGTGTGAGCGGGAAGCAGGGGCCTGGGTCCCCTCACTGAAGAGATGACACCTTTGTGTGCCTGAGTGATGAGCTAGAGCCAGCCGTAGAGGAACTGGGAGAAGGGTGTTCTGGGATTCTGGGGAGAAAAAAACACAGCCAACAAGGAAAGGTAAGGAGAAGTCAGCCCCTGTAGGCAGAAAGAAAACCTGTGAATTCTGGACTTGTTTCATTAGAGTGCAAAAGTCAGTGTGACCTCAGACACCAGCCCCAGTGTCTGGACCAATCTGGCCGTGGAAGAAGGACAGCACAGCATGGGATGCTGAGGCCTTGGGCTTAAGCTGCAAAGTCACCATTCCTTCCTCCTTCTGCTGCCCTTCCTCACAGTGGCCCAGCCTTTCTGAGAGAATTGCCACCTGCACAGACTTGTGGGAATAAAATGAAATCATGGACTGGGAGGCATCGCTGGTCTCTGTGTGGCCTGGTGGGAGAAGCACAGGTGAGCGTTGGCAGAGGGCACACCTGAGTTTGAAGCCAAACTCTGTACCTTCCTAGCTCCGTGTCCTAGAGCAAGTTACTTAACATCTCTGAGCATGTCCTTAGTTAGTGATAAAAATATTAGATCATTAAATATGAAATGTCCAACTTTGAATCACAAGCGTAGTTTATTATATTTCAAACAAGAAGCAGTGTAATTAATCAAAGGATGTGCCTATTATCCACACATTTTTGCCATCTTAACGGTAACTTGTTTATGCCAGCATCGAAGAATCCTAAAGAGTGATGGTGATGAAATTGCCAAAGGTGTTTTCCACAGCTTGTTGAGAATTGAATATTTTTCCTTGCAAGGAATGATCCAAAGCCTGGAAGAAGTGATAGTCAGTTGGTGCCAGTTCTGGTGAATACAATGATGACAGAGAGTTTCCAAGTCCAGTTTCTGTAGTTTGAGCAGCATTGTATGTGCGACACGTGGTCGGTGTTGTCTTGTAAGAGGATTGGCTGGTCTCTATTGACCAATCTTAGCTGCTTAATCACAAGAATCCTCATCATTTCATCCAGTTGGATGCAGTAGACATTAACTGTAATGGACTGACTAGGTTTCATGAAGCTGTTGTGGATAATACCAGCCCTGGACCACCAAACAGACACCATTAGCTTTTTTAGATGAATACTCGGTTTTGGACTGTGTTTTGGCACTTAATCATTATCCAACTATTGTGCCAAATACTTATGATTGTCAAAAATAATCCATTTTTCATCACACATAACAATCTGGTGTAGAAACGGTTTGCCTTTATGTCGTGACAGCAAAGAAAGGCAAGTTTCGAGACAATTTCTCTTCTGACAGCTTGTTTAATTCATGTGGTACCCATCCATCCGGGTTTTTTACCTTATCAATTTGTTTCAAATGGTCCGATATTGTTGGAATAGCAATGTCAAGCCTTGCTGCTAATTCACACGCAGGTTGAGATGGATTTGCTTCCACTACAGCTTTCAGCTCATCATTATCCACCTTGGTCTCAGGCACCCACATGGCTCATTTTCAAGATTAAAATCACCAGAACAGAACTTCTCAAGTCACTGACATACTGCGTGCTCATTAGCCACATCCTTCCCAAACGCTTCATTGATATTTTGAGCTGTCTGAGCTGCATTGGTTCCATGATGGAACTCATTTTCAAAAGTAACATGAATTACCCATGGTTTCACAAAAATTGCTCTAAAAAAATCTTTGAAAGATAATCACAAGCCAAACCACAAAAGATAATCACAATAAAAATAAAACAAGAAGTGTCAAAGTAAAATGTCAGAGATATCAACTGTCAAACTTAGTACTTAAGGAGATCAGACATTACATACTTAATAACCTAATACATAAATCCCCGCTTCTCAGGGATGTTGAGTGGAGTAAATAAATTAACGTGCAAAAAGAGCACACACAAGTGTCTCCTGTACTGCAACTGCTCAAGAGGTGATTGTCATGATGAGAAATGTTAGAAACTGGAGGTAAGTCTCTGAATTTTGCTGGCATCTCGCTGTGGCCCTTCTCACTTTGTTCTACAGCGCGTGTGAAGCTCCTAATTTGTTCCAGGTTCTCTACTGCAGTGTGAAGACTGGTGCCCACAGCTCGTTGCCCTTTGAAGGAAGAGCTATAAATAATACACTGGGTCATTAAAAAGAGGAAGGAGTGCACCTGGACACCCAAGAACATGTAAATTCAGCAGGAGGAGACTTCAGGGCCCAGAGCCCACTCATCACCAGAGCCCCGCCTGGCTTCTGCAACACCCTGTGTGCCCGGATCGAGGACGGCAGGTCAGCCAGCTGTCCCCTCCAGCTGCCTCCAGAAACCCCCAAGAGTCTCTCAGGAAGGTTACAAACTCAGGCTGGGGTGATTCACGGGCCTTCAGTCCCAGACACCCTCACCCTTGGGGAAAGAGGGAGGATGATCCCTGGTGGGAGGGTCTGGGGCTTGGTCTCAGCCGATGTGGCGCCACCCTCTGTAGACAGGACTGGGGTGTCCTGACTGCTGGAAAGGTGAGTCTTGACTGTGCAGCACAGAAGCTGCCTGCCTTTGGCCAAGTCATCAGGCCCCTGAACCCCAGTACCCCCATTTTCTCATCTATACAATGGGATGCCTTTTGAACATTACAGAGAGGCTCTTCCTCCTCCTCCTTAGTGGTCTTTGCATTTCCACTTTGTAGCCCAAGCACTTAGGAAAGTTCCTGGTACACAGTGAGTGCTCAGTGCATCTTCTTGAGAGAATGAAGGAGAACTCGGATACCTCCAGCTCCAAGTCTCCGTCCATTCTCACGGTGTGACGATTCACTGTGGAGTGTGGTGGACACAACAGTGGCCCCACAAGGATGTCTGTGGCCTGATGCCTGGAGCCTGTGAATGGGTTATGTTAAAAGACAAAGGTTAGGAACCTTAATCTAGAGAGATTTCTGGATCATCTATTTGGGGCCCAGTCTAATCACATGATCCCTTAAAAGCAGAAAACTTACATGGCCAGAAGAGGGAGGCAGAAGAGATGCAGCAGACAGGGAAGGTGGAGAGATGCCAAGCCTGAGAAGGATTTGATGTGTCATTGCTGGCCTAAGATGGGGCCCACGTGCAAGAAACCAACAGAGGCCTCTGGGAGCTATGGGTGGCCCTCAGCTGACAGCCAAGCTGGGATAAAGGGACCTCTGTCCTACGATTCTGCCAACAATCTGAAGGAGCTTGGAAGTGAATTTTTGCCCAGAGCTGTCAGGGAGGAAGGCAGCCCTGCTGCCACCGCAGCAATCAGAGGGGGAGGAGGTCTGAGCAGGTCTGAGGATGGGTTGATACCATGGGGGGCGGGGAGGCTGTCAGGAGGGCGGGGCAGAGCAAGGGGTGCTGGACAATAGCATTTGGCCTTGAAGACGGCCCCTGAACTCCAGTGGTCGGCTGTGCCTGCGGAGTGGCAGGAAGTAAGCAGGCAGGGCAAGACAAGGAGGACCTCAGGATGAAACACTCTGCTAGGCCTCCAGGCCCAGGCTCCACTCCTGCCAGCCCAGCACAGCCTGGGGCCTCTAGAGCAGCGACTCTGGTGCATTCCTGTGGGTGGAGGCGGGGGAGACAGCTCCCTGGGGGACTTTTGGGGCCTCCAGGACTCTACCCTCCCACCATGACTTCACTGGCCACCGAGCCCAGCCAGGCAGCAGATGACATAACCACAGCCATGAGCTGGCCAGCCAGGTGACATCACGGACCCCAAATAGCTCTGACATTTGTCAGCAGTTGAGAGAATGAGCAGGGTCAGTGTGGCGTCTATTCCTGGCCCTTTACCCATCCCTGGGGGTCCCTCTGGGAACTTCCCCAGCCGCTTCTGGGATTCATGGGAGATTTATAACTTTGGTTACAGAGGCATAAACAACCATGACAAAAGGCAGACGAGCCAAAAGAGAGAAATGACATCACCCAAAACCCAACACCCAGAGAGAGTGTATTTTGGAAGATTGCCTTCCAGACTTACTATAATTATTTATTTTTTAAATAAATATTGTTGCGTATATTTAAGTTACAGAACATGTTACGGGAAACATACAGATGGTGAAAAGGTTACTAAAGTGAAGCAAATTAACATATCCACCATCACTCACAGTTACCCACTTTCTTGTTGCTGTGGCAAGAGCAGCTTAAACCTACTCTTTTGGCATACATGGGCGACACTCCATGTTCTCAGGTCTGAACCCATGGAGTCAACCAGCCATGGAGCAAGAATATTCGGAAAAAAATTAAAATTAACAATAAAGCAATGTAAATAATACAAATAAAAATACAGTATAACAGTTATTTACACAGCATTAACATTGTATTAGGTATTACAAGTAATCTAGAGTTGACTAGAAGTATACAGGAGAATGTGTGGAGGTTATATACAAAGACTATGCAATTCTATACAGAGACTTGAGCATATTCGTATTTTAGTATCCTCTGGAATCCTGGAACCAATACCCCCGGGACACCGAGAAACAACTGTACAGTACAACTTGTTTTAACCTGTGGTCCTCACAGACTTGGTATATTTAGAAACATATTCCTATATCATATCAATATTTCCATATGTATACCAAAGTGGCTCATTTGCTACATACTATTGTGTAGCCTGCTTTTGGAAAAAAACTTTTTAATAAAATGTGAACATGTGCCATGTCATTAATTAATCTTCTAAATCATTTTTAATCACTGTGTACTACACCAGTACTGAATCTTGCACTGTTGGGAGTAAGTTAGGTTCTGACATCTTGAGTAAAAATCCTATATTGTGAAAATTGACATCAAACATCTCCTATAACGTGCAACAGATACAGCTGTGGTTTAGAGTATGGCCTCTCAACCCTAATAGTCAGTTTTTTTTCTCCAGTGTTGGAGTAGATCCCTGCTTCTTCGGTTGATCATAAAAAAGTAGACGGCTTGTATTTGTGGGTATTTGATGAAATATATATATATTTATCATCATCATCATTATTACTGTTTGCTTTGCACATAGAGTTAAATACTCGTAAGTTACGATTTTGTAATGTTTTACCCTGTGGACCTCCCCTAACGAGGGGAAACCCTACGGCTCATTTAGACCTCCTCACTGAGGACCAAGAAGATGTTCTGAAAGTTCCAAATAGTCTCACTGCAGCTGAATTGTACAGAGCCATGTTCGTGTAGAATGTCAGAGCTTGGAGGGACATTTATGGTCTTCTCACTTCCCCTCCTCCCATTTCCCAGATGGAGGGAAAGGGACCCCGACAGGCTGACAGTGGTGGAGCCTGGCTAGTGTCACCCCACGTGCCAAGGACATGTGCTCTCAGGGGCTCCTGGCAGGGCCGGCAGGAACCTTGGGGATGCTGTCACATGGCCCCACCAAGTGGCTTGACACACGTTCCATCAGAGGCCAAGTGGGATCACCAGACTTGTAGCCCTGGCCTCTTATGTATAAATACTAGCACCATGGGTGTTCCTGGGCTATGAATGTTCACGACTCAGCTGATCCTCACAGCAACTGTGGCGGGTAAGCCAGATTATTACCCCATTTCACAGGTGGGAACACTCAGCTCAGAAAGGGTGAGCAACATGCCCAGGGTCACAAAGCTGGCCCCTGGGGTGTCCTGAGAGTCATTTATCCAACACCAAATTCAGGGCACATTTTTCATCATGGTTTGCCTCCTCCCACCCCGTGTCCTGTCTCATACCCAGTGGCAGTAGTGAAGCCATTTCTGTAGAGTCGGACAGGCCCCCGCTGACGAGTCAGGGTGGGACTAGAACACAGGACTCCTAAGCCCAGCCAGTGTTTCCATACAGAGGACTCGTGGCACTCAGGGGAGGCTGCCCTCTAGGCTCACAGCGTGGCGAGCAGAGCAAGAGCAGGGCTGAAGCGCAGCCACTCCTCTGTTCCTCCTGTCCTGTCCAGCAGGAGCTAAGCTGATGTCATGCATTGCACAGGACACAGTGTCCTCAGACAGACACAGCAGCCTAGTCTCTTCCTGCTCAACCGAGTCCCATCCCGAGATCGCAGGTCTCTGCCGCACTGGCTGGTCACATCTCTGTGGTGGTCACGTGTCCTGTCCTCAGCTCATTGTCCAAGTCTTAAAGATACAGAATTTCCTCCAACTAGCCACTCGCTCCTCAACCCTGCAGGGAAAACGGGAGAAGGCGGTCGGCACATCTGGGTTGTTAAACAACCAAAGCCGGTACTTCCTAGTGGTTTTGGTTGTAGACGGTGAGCTTGGGGGAG
>VBSM01001124.1:70164372-70211841 GCA_008086735.1 Cheirogaleus medius
ATAAATAAATTGAAAGTCACCCACAATCCTACCAGCAATTCAAAAAATAACCATTGTGAATATTTTCACACATTTTTTTCTTCTGGCCTTTTGTCTCTGTGTGTAAGTGTGTAAAGATTTACATGATTACCCTAATTCTTTACAAAAACTTTGCATTCTTTCTTTCTCTATTTATTTTTATTTTTTTGGTTTTCTTCCACTTGCTGTATATTATGAGCTCTTTCAACTTTCCACTAAAATGTCTGTGAAACCACCAAAGACAAAGTTGAAAGAGAAACTATTTTAAAATATCTATATTTTCTTGAGACAATATTACATGGCAGTCATTGTCTGAGTGTTTAATATGTCTGATCTTATCCCCCTGAACAAGAGTTTTAAGAAATAGACACTACTTTCTTCCCCATTCTACAGATCAGGAAACTAAGATTTAGGTAGGTAATGTGTACAAGGTAACAGATAGAAAGTTGTGGAACTATGAATCGAACTGATGCCCAAAGTCAAGATCTTAACCATCACACCATACTATTCATTCATTTATTTTTTTCATTCATTTTACAAATGGTTGAGTGCTTGTAATCACCAGGCATTGCTTTATAACATGTCCATTACCAGAACAAGCAAAAAGAAATGCCTTCGTGGGGTTACGTTCTGTCGGGGGTCAGGTGGGCTGGACAATGGACAATGAATGGGATAGATGCAGAAACGTTACAGTGCAGTGAATGGTTGTGAATGCTATGAAGAATAACCAATCAGGGAGGGGAGATGGGACAGTATCACAATTTGAAACAGGATACTTAGGCAAGCCTCACTGAGAAGGTGATATCTGAGCAAAGTCTTGGAGGAAGAAAGGTGAGCTATGCAGATGTCTGGGGGAAGAACCTTCTGGCAGAGGGAACAGCGCATGCAAAGTCCCTGAGTCCGAGCGGACTGAGTGAGGAACAGGAGGAGGTCAGAGTCGCTGGGGTGGAGGGAGCAGGAGGGAGCATGGAGAAGATGAGATTTGAGATTTGGGTCACGGGGTCCAGTTGTTTTGTAAACCCATGTAAAGACTTTGGCTTTTCCTTTAGGAGAGATGGGAAGGCATTGGAATACTCTGAACAGAGAGACATGAATTTTAGAAGGATCGTCCAGTGAAGAAAAACCTGCAGAGAGAGTGAGGATGGAGGATGAAAAGACAAGTCAGGAAGGGAACGCAGCAGGGGTCCAAGCAAGAGACAAGCAGGGGTTGGGCCAGGGCGACCACAGGAGTGTGAGAGTGGTCAGATTCCAGATCCACTTTGGAGGTAGCAGAGGGGACGTACGATGTGGGGGGTGCTGCAAGCCACTCTTGATAATAGTTAAGGCTTTCAGATGAGATCACCAAGAGCTGAGGTTCTAAGAAAAGAAGAGAGGACTGAGCCCTGGGCCATTCTAATAAGCAGAGGTAAAAAAGATGAAGGGAAACCGGCAAAGGGGACTAAGGACATTTAGGCAGTGAGACAGAATTCTAACCTCTTTTCAGAGCCAGCCGGGGGCAAGTTGCTTTGTATGAATTATTTCATCAAATATCTACTCCAGCCTTGTGGGAAAAAGTATTCTACCCATTTTATAGATGAGGGAAATTGAGGCTCAGATAGAAGAAAGAAATTATCTAAGATTCAAATAAGGAAGTAACAGAGCCAGGACTGAAGCCTTTCTCTAGAGGTCAAGGGCAGGATTCTTGGCCTGGCTGTGTCCTGGCCCCGCACACTAGACAAGTCATGTGGAAGGCCACATTATTCTTGCTATGCTGGTCCCCAGGAAGCAGCCCCCAACCATGACAGAAAGGGAGTTGGCTGGTGCGTATTTCAGCTTCTTCCTGCCATGGGTGGGATAATTGCAAGACCTCTTCTCACCTCCTCCCAAGACTGCCTGGTGGGGCTGAGCACCGATGCCCATGGTCACCGCTGGGCATTGAGAATGTCCCCTGACTGGTCTCTCAGTCACTGTCTCACCAGCCAGTTCCCTTAGTGGCATTTCCCGAATTGCCTCCCAAACACATCCCTTGCACTTATATGCATGCTTTCCTTAGGGGCTGCTTCTGGGGGAACCCAAAGTAGACTCTCATGTGAAGAACAAAGACACAAAGCTTGAGCACGAGAACAGATGTGTCCAGGGCCCTGGCTACGTCTCCCTGCTGCACTACAGTGCACGGTGTGTGGGGATGGGTCCCCGTGCACGCCGGGTCTGCATGTGTGAGACACGTGTGTCTAAGCACGCATCCGTGTGTGGCTCTGGGTGGGTGTCCATGTCTGTGTGCCAGTTCATATGTTAAAAACAGGAAAGGAAAATTGAAGCAGCTCCTTATGTAAATATTGGGCAACCAGAATACTTTCCTTTTGCTTCTAGTCATTTCGGAGTTTCTGAAACTTTGCCGTTCCTCCCCTTGGATGGAGGGTGGGCGTGGAGGTGGGGAAAATGAGGTTATTTTTGGCCTGGAGATTTCAGGGCCCCCCACTGACATGCATCTTCCCTCTCTCTCCCGCCCACCCGAGCCCCCAGAGGGGAAGATCTGCAGAGACAGAGGCTCTTGTTACCCCTTGGCAAAGCAGGTGCCACCTCTGCTGCTCTGGATAGCAGAGAATTCACTGAAAGACACTAGATAACAAACAGCTCCCCCATGCCGCCCGCCCCAGTGCTTCCAACTTGAGAGAAAAGAGGTGAGCAGGCACCAGAGTCAAACAGTTCTAGATTCGATGATCGAAGCCATAGGTTTGTAACCTGATTTGGTTTGTGTCCGTGGCCAAAACACTCAAGCACTCTGAGTGTAGGTCTCTTGCCTGTTGAAAGGGGATGATGGAGCCTGCCTGCCCATAGTCCCACGGGGTGGCTGTGAGCCACAAGTGAGTCCAGGAGCCAGAGGACAGCATTTGAAAGAACAGGTTTAGAACCAGACAGACACAGGTTCAAATCTTGGCTCTGCCATTTCTGTGACCTGACCTTGGGGAGTAAATCAATCTCTCTGAGCTCTGTAGCCTCATCTGTAAAATGGGGATTAAAAATGTTTTAATCTTCTTTAATTAAATTAAGTAACATATAAATTACCCATCCCATTCTCTGGTATATAGAATGTGCTTATAAATGTCCATTTCCTCCCTTCTGCCTACCCAGCTACTTCCTGGGGGAGTGAGGGAAGTAGAGGCAAATACAGTAGAAAGATGGAGGGAAATAGCGTGTTTCTTACAGTTAGCCAATGCAGAGGCTTATTAGAGTGTTAATTTAATCCAGCTCACAAAGTTTACTGCAGCAGGTAAGAAAGAGCATAGGGGGAGAATGAAGAGCTGTGATATACAAAGATCTCTACCGTTACCGTTTGACAAGAAAAGCACAAACCACTCAATAACTCAATAAAAATGAGAAAAAGTTTAAAGTGAAGCAATCCATGTGAAAAATAAACATATGAAAAGGCATTTAAATTAACTAGAAGTCAAGGGAATAAACATGAATGTAATGATGTGACATGATTTTACTTCCACCCGACTGGCAATTCTAACAAGAGCATGCGCAGCTCTTGCTGGTAGGACTCTGTGGATAGGAGCGCTTGCCGATATTGCTGGTGGGAATCCAAACTGTCACAGCATTTCTGTAGAGCGATGAGGCAACATCTGTTAATTGTAAAACATATATTCTTTAATCCAGCAATTCCACTCTGGGAGCTCAATTCCATAGGAATTAAAGCATCAGCATGTTGGGGTACACACACATACACACCCACGGTTAGGTGAATGTACGCATACATAACGTTCCATTATTTTATGCACATTGTGTGATTATTTAGAAGACTATATCTGAATACTATCAGTTGGGTTTCCATGACATATTACTGAACACTACGAGTAAGATGCAAAGAAGTGTGTTTATATTATATAACGTCACTTTGGTAAAGCAAACAATGACCAAAAAACTCTACACATGGAGGCACACATTTGCATATGCTTCTACAGGCGGAGTGAGAGGTCGGAGAGTGGACCATCAAGTCGGCATACAAAGATCTCCACTCAAGTTGCTAACTATTGCAACTAATAGTTGCTAACTATCACTCAGGGTGGGGTTGAGGGGTTGGGTGGGCTCATCGGATAAAAGGAAGGGGGTGAAGAAAGCAAAAAGGGAACAGAAGACAGAAGCAGGGCCATGAGACCAAAAGCATGTACAGTATAATACTATGTATGTGTGTGTCTATATGCATTAAAAAGTTCAGAAAACATGAAAGATGGCTTAATGGATGACATCACACATTGTTGAGTGAAACAGAAAGTAACAGTGACAGTGAAAACGCTAACGAGCAGACTTGAACTCCCAGTGAGTGGCATACAAGGGCAGCTCCAGCAAAGGGATGAGCAAAGGGACACAGACACGAAAAGGTGGCCCAGAGCGGCCAGTGCTCAGAGGAGCTGGAGGCAGGACAGGCCACAGCAGGGGTGCAGTGACGGTCACAAAAGGAAGAAAGCTTTCCTGTCATGGAACAGCCAACAGAAGTTTTGAGGAAGAGGAGAGACAGAGGCAGAAAGAGTGAAGAAAAATAAGGGAAAGTTTGGGGGTGCTGATTTTCTCATCCTGCACGGTAGAAAATGAATAGGCGCCATGTCAATCGGATGGCTTGAAAACAGTAGCTTGAAGTCTGATATATAAAACTCCAATCATAGTGAATGGAATTAAAAATTAATTCCATAGCAAGGCTATGAATAGCAAGGGCAAGAGCGAAAGGGGGGAGCCATCTCTTGCCCGCCACGGCCACCAAGCACTCTGCTGGGATGACAGCAGTGAAGGAGCCAGCGTGGTCTCTGTCCTGTGGCACTTGCAGGCCATGAGGGAAGACAAAAGAAACAGGTGCATGAGTCATTCTACATTGTGGAATACCATGTTGAATATGCAATAGCAGAGAACGATGGGTGTGGGGTCCTCAGTTAGACAGGGTGGTCCGGGAACCTCCCAGAGGGGACACCATTTCTGCAGAGATGCACGAGATGGGAATAAGATGACCAGAAAGGGTGTTCCAGGCAGAGGGACTCTCAGGGCAGGGGCTGGAGCACGAGGGAGCTTGACTTGTCCGAGGAGCCCTGTGACCCCTGCAGCTAGAGCCGAGTGAGGAGTGGAGAGATGGCAGGCCACAGGGCAGGAAAGGCAGACAGGAGTCAGGCCATCGCCAGCAGTGGGGACCTTATTCCCAGGGCAATGTGAAGCCATTAGTGTGTTTTAAATGTGCAAGTTACAAGATCAAAGTTGTGTTTTTAAAATATCGCCGCGTGTAGGCGGAAAAGGCCACTGAGGCCGCCGGGCACAATGCTGGCTGCAGGCAGGTGCTTTAGCAGGGAGGACACAGGGGGCTGGACCCAAGTGGTGGCGATCGGAGGGAGAGAAATAACAAGATTCAGATCCATGTAGGGCCTTGTCGTCCAGAGGATTTGTTAAGAGATTAGATAAGGAAATGAAGAAACATCCTCATTTTTCTGGCATTAGCAACCGAGTGGATGGTGTTGCAATTTATTAACATGGAAAGGCTATGGGAGGGACATCTTGGAGATCCCACCGAGAGCTCAGTTTGGGACACGCTGTCCCTGCGACGTCTATGACACATCCATTGGACATACTCGTCCAGGGTTTAGAGGAGAGGGCTCGAGGAGAGCTGAGCTTTTGGGAGCAGTTGGCGCAGAGTTGCTATTTAAAGCCACTGGAATGTATGAGGTCACCAAAGCAAAGACCCTTAAAGAGTTCAAAACTCAGTTGTTTCCAAACAAAATACCCAGATTCTTGAGGATTTTTGAAAATAAATGACTTGGAAGGATTTCCTCCATGGCGCTTGGTTCCGCTCGTCGTCTTTGGCTGCAGGAGTGATGTTGCTGGCTCCGGGCCTTGGCCCTCTCGCAGGAAGACACTAAGCCAGCTTGAAAACCACGTCTCCTCCGAGGGTCCCCATGCCAGGCCCCGTGACCTCACCTCCTTCCTGTCCTTTTCCTTCCACTCCACCTCTGCCAGGAGACAATAGGACCTTGGTCTTGGAGTCCTGGAAAGGGCCGACTTTTACAAGATTTTGCCTTGTGCTGCAGATGGCGAAAGGTGGCGTGAGCCTCCTTCTCCGGCAAAGTGTGGCTGCAGAAGACAGCTCCCTTCTGCCTCGCCTCTCCCATTGCTCAAGCGCTTCCCAGAACAGATGCCTCCTCCTGTGTTGCCAATCGCCTGCTTGATATGCCTGCTCAGGTTGTCTCCTGGGCTTTTCTCGCCTGCTACATTCAAAACAAAATTTCTGATGCATTTTTTTCCTCCATAGCTGACCCCCATTCAACCTTCCTAATTTCTGTTAATGACGTCGTCATTCATCAAGTTGCTTGAACCAGAAGGAAAAGACGGACGGCCAGCCCAGGGCCTGTGACCAGCAGAACGTCTGCATTCTACCGACTCTGTTCCTGGCTGTCGTCTCCTCTCCCCACTCTCCATCACTACCTTAGCCCAAGCTTCCACCAAGCCTTGCTTGTCTGCCTTTGCCTGGAGGCTCATCACCCTGATCCTCCCCCATACACACACACACACACACACACACACACACCATCCTCCACACGGCCACCTGATCTTTGTAAATCACAAAGCTGATTCTCAGTCTCTACTGCAAAATGCTGGCAGAGTTCTTCCACTCTGTTAGGATAAATTCCAAGTTCCTTAGCTATCCAAGGGCCTCGACGGCTCCCAGGTTTAACTTTCCCCAATTTCATCCCACTCGTTCCTTTCAACCTTAGTGAGGTGCGAGTGCTCCCTGATGCTCTACTCACACACTATCCCCACGCCCAGGTGCCTTGTCTGCCCAGCTACATCTCCTCATCCTCCTCTGATGCCCTCCACCACTCACTGCCCCTCCTCCGATCGCCATACCGCCTCCTCTGCCATCCCGTTGTTGTGCCATGGGACACTTGTCACACTGCACTCTTCAGTGGCGTTAGCCGCCTCCCTGACCAGCCTGCACAGTGTTTGAAGGCAGGAGCTGGACTTTATTCTGTGCAGACCACAATGCCAGACCTGGAAAGGGCTTTGACAAATGAATGCTTATTGAATGAGAGAATGGATGATTGCGACAATATCCTCATGCACGCATCAGGCAAAACACCTGAAGGAAATAGGAACCAGGCCAGCGGGCCTTTGGAGAGGCATTGCTGGGGGACAGTTGATTGAGTTGTGAAGGAGGGATGTAAAGGACCGGGACGCAGAGAGAGCGCACAGCATCACTACACCTCTGCGGGGAGTTGGAGGGGCCTGGCTTTCCTGCAAGCAGGTGAGAGCTGAGACTGTGGAAGATGAGCTGCTCGGCAGAAGCTGTAGGAACTGTGGTGACTGCCATGATGTTGGGATCGTTCCTGCTGGCTTAGCTGCCCATCGTCCTCGAGAGACCATAGGCTCCCTGATAATCCAGGGCTTGCTCTCTCTACAACCTCAGAAGTGAGTACCAGGCCTACCAGTGAGTGTTATTCAATCAATTACTTGGGTCATCTTGATTTCCCAAGACTGTCAACTTCAGAATGGTGACCTCCTTGACCTGCCACGTGTTTTTCCCAAAAGAGATGGCCAGGGCTCAGCTTACCACCTCATCCCAAAATGACCACACACAGGCAACATTCAGTTTGCATGGGACATGCACCTCTCCAGACGGGGTGCCGGGCTCTGGGTCTGACCCCCAACCCCAAAGAGCATCGCACATTGACTGCACACATGGCTGAGCAGAGCAAGTCACGGCCAAATATCCCTGGGCCCCAGGAGAGAACTGAGAGAATTCGAGAAGGTCTGAAGTGACTGGGACATCCAGAGGAACACCCTTGCGATGTCCCGTCCAGTCCTCATGCCCTCTCAGAGTCAAGAGGAAACTGGGAGGCAGGCTCAGGCCCCCGAATCCTCCAGCTCAGTGTTTCAGGAAGAAGGGTTAGATCGTGTTCTCCTTATTTTGTTTATAAGCAACTTTTGAATCTTCTCATTCTTTCTCTCCTCACAGCCACAGAATAATATTCATTCATTTATTCATTCATTCAATAGGTATTAAGCACCTATGCTGAGATCCTAGTCTAATGGGGGAGGCAATAATAAATAATCAGCTTGATAAATAAACTAATTATATACAACTTTACAATGTGAGAGGTGGAATGATAAGAAAATAAATAAAGCAAGACAAAGAGAACTGAGAGTGAGTGAGATGACAATGATAACAACAATAGCCTTGAAATTCCCATCGTCATTTAAACAGCTTTAAACAAATTATCTTTCTTAATTTCTGGTCACTCTTTAGCTAGTACTCCATTTTTCTGCTCCCCTTGACAGCACAGTTTCAAAAACAAATGACATGATTATGGCTGTGCCTGTTCCCTCCCATTCTCTTCCTCACCTCCCTCTCTCTCCTCCAGCAGGGCTCTCCCGTTGCCCTGTGAGGCAGCTGTGAACGAGGATACCAGCCACCTGAATCATTCCCATCTTAGCCTCTCAACGCTTCTCCCTGCAATGCTTCCTCTCCAACCTTTGACGACACTTCTCACCTGGTTCTCCCCCAACCCCAGTAACGTCTCCTTTCAAGTCTCTTTGCTGATGCTCCTGCTGCTGCTGCTTCCACTTAACATCTGCATGCTGCAGTGAATATATTGGTTATCTACTACTGTGCAAAAACCACCCCCAAAACTCAGTGGCTCAAAGCAAAATATTAATTTTATCTTGCAATTCCACAGTTGATACAGAGATTCTTCTGCTTCACTTGGTGTCTCCTGGGGGTGCTCAGACACCTGAGAGACCCAAAATGGCCACACTCACACAGTTGGCAGTTGATACTGGCTGCCAGCTAAGGTAATTGACACTCTTCCACGTGAGCCTCTCCGTGGCTACTTGGGCTTCCTCACAGCATGGCAGTTGGGTTCCAAGAGTGAGCATTCCAAGAAAGTGAGCCTCAAAGTGCAAACACAGTAAAAGCCTTCACTTGTATCTTGTTTGCTAATATCCCACCGGCCAAAGCTTGTCACACAGCTATGCCCAGAGTCGACGTAGAGGGGGTACATGAAGGGATGAGTACGAGGCATATGGTTCATTGAGAGCCACCAATGTAGCTATGCATCACAGACGGCCTCCAAGGTTTTGACCTGGGCTATCCTCTCTCCTCTATCCCTCTCTCCCTAGGTGATTCCATCCAGTCTTGTGGCCTCAAGTGCCTTCTAAAACCTGAGGCCTTGCAAATGTTATTTCTAGACCAGATATCCCTTTACATATTCAATATCTTTTTTTCTACAACAGCGATCTCAAGCTTAATATATCCCCCAATTTCAAGCCTTCTCTTCTCCACTAGTTAATCAGGCCCAGATCTGAGGATTCCTCCATGACCTTTCTTATTCGCTCATATCCCACATGCATACCAGCTCTGCCTCCAAAATATTATATCCCAAACACACCGCATCTCACCAGCAGCGCCATTCACCCTGCATCAGACCACTAGCTGGCTGCCCTGATTTCAATGTGCGCACCTACAGCCCGCCCTCCACACAGCAGCCAGAGTCTTGTCGCTAAAGAGTAAGTGGATTATATCACTCGCACGTTTAGAACTCTTGAGCGGGTCCTCATTGCACCTAGAACTTAACCTAAGCTCCCTCTGTGGCCAGCAGGGCTCCCTGGGATCTGGGATCTGGGCCCTGCCTAATTCTCCTTCCTTACTCTGTTCCGCCCCCCTCCGTCCACCGCGCTTCTCCACTCATCTCTCCCTTTCCCGGAGCACTCTTCCCGCAGGTCATCCCATCCTGCCTCATCCTCCCTGCTCCAGTAACAACACAGGTGCCACCTGCTCCGCGTGGTCTCCCCTGATCTTGGGGAGGAATTTGCTGCCTCCAAGTTATTCTCGACCACATTCCCTTATTTTTTCCCCATCACAGCACTTGCCAGCACCTGGCATTGCCTTAGTTATTAGGTAGATAGGTATTATCTGACTTTCCTGGTAAGAGCACATTCCATCTGTCTTTGACACTATTATATTCTCCGTGTGAAGAGAAGTGCCCAGCACACAGGAGGTAATTAATAAGTAAATCATTGTTGATTGACTACTAATAGTAACGATGAGAACTAATATTTAATAACCACCCCATATACTTTGAAATATGGCATTTTGATGTGAATTGGAACTTCAGATTCCAGTTCTACCCCATATTAGCTGTGTGGTTTTCCTAGCTTACTTAACTCCTCTGAGTAAAATGGGAATAACAACAGCCCTTCCTTCAGGGGACTGAAGATGCAAAGCTCACTGGAGTTTACAAGGTCAACTGTTTTTTGAATACTGCCAGTTCTCACATTTAATCTTTCCAAGCTGCTATGAAGTGAGTGTTTTTGTCCCATTTTACAGGTGAGAAGACTGAGGCAGAGCAGCTGGCAGACTCCCTGGATGTCACACCTGGTACAAGCGGCAGAGCAGGATCTGGGCACCGCTCGGGCCTCCCCTTCCTCTCACCTCCAGTTTCCATTTGGCCTGTGGAAGTGACCCTCTACGCCGGCTTTCCTTGTCAGTTTGGTTTTAGCCTCTCTTGGCCTTGGCTTTCTCATCTCTGAAATCAGTGAGTGGTCGAGATAGAGCCCACGACCTCCCAGCTCCAAGTCTGTGACCCACCGCGGGGCCGTGAGGACTAATGAGGCTGACGCTGGCGCTCACTTTATTCCTGGAATGTCCGGTCGCCCTTCCAGAGTTACTCATGGCAGGGAAACAAAACCAACAACCGAAGAACATGAGATTCAGGAGATCCAATTCTGAGGTCCAATGTTGGCTTTGGGTGTTTCTAACCAACCACAAATCTCTCCCAAGCCCAAGGCAGACTTGTCTTAGCCAACACTGATGGAGTCTTGCGTGGCTCATGAGTGAGCTCATGGTGGGTGAGCTGTGAGGACCACAGGACAAGCTCGGATTGCTCCGGCACATTGTCCAGCCACGAGAGAGAACTTCCCTCTTGCAGACCCATGGAATGGCCCTAGCCCATGGGTTGGCTATAGAGATGCCAAAGCCTGAAATTGTCAGTCCCAAAGCACTACCAGCCAGACCTCAGCCCTGGCCATGGTTAGGCTGAGAACAGGGGAGGCAGCAGGAGAGGAGGAGAAAAGTGATCTCATCGTGGACCTGGGGCAGTGGAGGGAGGGGCTGGTGCAGGAGCAGCACCACAGCCTGCCTGCGCCTCACCTGGCTTCCCACCCAGCCTGGTCTTGCTCATTCTGTCGCATCTTTCAGACCCAGTCTGCGGACACTCAGTTTTTACCAACAGCCAGGCTCCTGATCATTTTTATGTAGCAGAATAAAATGTTTAAAGTTATTAATAGTTGGCACCAGAGTCATTCATTTATTCATTTTTGCAACAAATATCTATCGAGGCCCTGAGATGTGCTTGTGCCCTTTTGGGCTTTATGGCTTTAACAATAATGATAACAACACCCTTGCCCTCCTCACATTTGCATTCTGATGGGAAGAAAAACAATTATACATTCATAAAATATGCATAGTTCAGATAAGGATCAGTGCTTTGAATAAGATGAGGAGTAAAGAGGTAGAGAGGGGAAGGCTGGCCACTTTTGATATGATAGTCGAAGAAGCCTGAGGAGGTAGCATTTTAGCAGAGATGTTTGTTAAGGAAATAACTTTGATCAGCCCCATTTTAAGTTGCTGCAATCAAGGCTCAGAGGAGTTGAGTGACTTGCCAAATGCCACAGAGACAAAAGGTGGCAGTGTCAGGAGTAGAACCCAGGCCACCTGACCCGGAGCCCACACTGTGGGGTGGATGCTCTTAGGAGGGACTGGGGGAAGAGGCTCCTGAAAGAAGGTGGCTTTGTTTCCTGGGATGTTGTAACACATTACTACAAACTGAGTAGCTTAAAACAACAGAAATTTATTCTCTTGCCGTTCTAGAGCCCAGAAGTCCAAACTCAAAGTGTTGTCAGTGTTGGTTTCTTTTGGAGGCTCTAGGGAGAGCCTGTTCCCTGCCTTTCCCCCAGTGACTGGGGGCCGTGGTCGCCGGCAGTCCTTGGCACTGCTGGGTGCTCAGCTGCTCCGTTCCAGCCTCTGCCACCCTCTTCTCCCGGCCTTCCTCCCTTTGTGTCCCTCTGTGTTCTCTCCTCTTCTTGTAAGGACACCGTTGGATTTAGGACCCAATCTGAACCCAGAGTGATTTCACCTCAAGATTCTTAATTAACGACATCTGCAAAGACCCTATTTCCAAGTTTGGACCCATTCTGAGGTCCCAGGTGGGCATACATTGGGGGAGGGATACCTTCACCCAGTACGAAAGGGAAGATTGGGGGTGCATCTTCCAGGCCAAGAGGATGGGATGAGCAAGGTTCAGGGAAAGGAGAGAAGGGGGACCCCACAAAACCCTGGGTGCTCGGGGAGGGCACAGAGTGGGGGAATCATGAGAGCAGTGCGGCCAGCAGTGGGCACAGCCCACGGGGGCTTGGGGCCACCTTAAGGACTTTGATCTTACCTTGGAGCAAAAAAAAACACCAAAAAACCCCACAACAGTTATGGCTTTTAAGAAAGAGAATAAATGAAATGGTCGGGTTTCTGTTTTAGACCAATCACGATGGCAGCTGGAGAGAATGGATTCGGGAAGGACTGCTGCAGAGAGAACAAAGAGGGGTTTCTGCAAGATGCGAGTTTGGATGCCGTGACCTGGACAAGCCACCTCTGCTGAGCCCACCTGAGATCCACTTTGGGGACATGTCCACACACAGCAGGAGGAAGGGGGCTTCCGCCGGCACCCAGAGCTGTTTAGACCCGAGTCAGCCCTAGTCCCTGGCAGTGTTTCCTTAAATGTGGAGTCAGTAGAACCAGAAACACATGCTGCTGAGTTTCTTTCACTTAGAAACACAACAACATGCTTGAGGATTTACAAGAGAAACTTCTGAACTTGTGCTTTGAAGGTCTGGGTCAAACTCTAAAGAAGAAGAAGAAAACAAACATTCTTAACAAATACTGTCCTTCTTGTCCACCTTTATGTGGTGTCTCCACTCAGCGCCCTGTGCCCTGAGCTCCCTTCCTGCCCCTCCCGCCCGGGCCGCATGTGGCAGGGAGCGGGCGCGGCTCTGTGAAGGGCACAGCTGTGGCTCCTTAGGAGACGTGGGTGGTGATGCAGCTGCTGGTTTCCGGAGGGAGACCCAGGGAGACGCCAAGGGGGGCGAAAGGAGAGCAGAGATGGAGTTTGAGAAACTTCGGAGAGATGGGTGGGATGTCGATGTCTCAGCCCCCCACAGGAAGCCCTCCCAGGTGACGGAATCGCCATGTGCTTTGGGCTCCAGCAGAACTGGGTTCTGGTCCTGAGCCTGTGGTGCAAAGCCGGAGCAGACTAAGTGTCCACCAGCAAGACATTGTCCTCACAGTCACAGCGAGTCCACACGTGGGGCACAGTGCAGCCATCCAAACCGGGCCCTCAGGGGTATTCGACACACAAAAATGCTTATCTTATAATATTAAGTAAAAAGTCAATATAGTAGCATGACTTCAGTTTCTAAATATACATGTAATAGAAAAAATACTGAAAGTCACTCGAAGTGTAACAGCACTTGCCTCTGGGAATGACTCTATGTGCACCTTTTGATTTGCTCTTTAAAAAGTTTCATTGATAAATAAATATTTTAAAATGCATATAAATGATATATACCTATACATACAGATACACATAAGTCAGTATTAAAAATGGCCAGCATGTCTCCATGCCAGTCATTTGGCCAGACTCTTTATAAATGTTATATTCAAATTTCCACAAAAGCCCTTTCTGACTAATTATTAATAATTTTCATTTACAGATGAAGAAACTTAAAGGTTAAGCAGTTTGTTTGAAGACACCCAGCGAACAAGCAGCAAAGCTCACACTCACCTCCCTTCAAGCCCACAGTGCCTAGACCTGAGCCAGAATCCTGACCCCCAAACCCCAGCCCCAGGCCCCTGCACACCTGCTGAGTGAGCCTGTGGGTGCAGTGGGATGTTTTGGAAACCAGTCTGGCTGTTTATCCGGTGGAAGATCATGCTGAGCTCAGTTTATTGACAAATGCTGGGTTCCCACTGACCTGGCAGCGTTTTTCTAGGGCAGAATTTGCTGAAACTTTTAGAAAATAAAAGAAAAGAAGAAAGCAGACAGTTTATCTAACCCAGATCTCAAAGAGAGAAGACAGGCAGCATTGTGCTCGGGAAAGGCGTGCAGGCCAGAGACAATGCGGACCGGGCACCCCCCTGGCAGGGCCGCCCACACAGAGCCAAAGACGCCCCAGGAGTCTGTAAAGGCAAAAGGATCAGGTGCCTTCCCAGCCAGGGGCTGCCAGCCAGCCAGGCAAGGATCTGTCCCTGACTCCCCTCTTCTCAAGGAAGGGGCTGATGCTTGCCAGGGAAGTCGGAGGGAGCCAGAGACGCAAGGTCCCTCAGAGAGTGGATCCAACCCCTTATTCTACCAAACAGGAAACTGAGGCCCAGAAAGGTAAAGGACCAGCCCAGGAATTCACAGTGAGTCCCTGTGCCCAAGTGGGCTGCGGAACCCAAACAGCCTGTCCTCTAACCCAAAGGGGAAGCACATTAACTCTGCGTGGCACTGTGCTAAATGCCAAGGGCAAGCTGCACAAGGTCATTGCTCACACGGAGGCCACACGCCCATGTGATGGGCATTGCGCCTCATTAACAGAAAGAGAAACTGAGTGCTGAGAGATTATGCAAGTTGCTGCAACACACCAGTAAGTGGAAATATTGAGATCGTCCTTACACTCTTTGTACACATGCAGATTTATAAGTAGAAACAGCCCTAAATTCAGAGCCAGGACTCAGGTTTTTAGGCCCAGCTCATGCAACAACCAGATAGGTGACTATCTCCGTCTGAGACCCCTGTAGTACAGACTTTAGGGCTGGCCCTGTCCTCCCTGTGGTTTGCAAAAACTCGAACATTGATCTTCAGTTTCCATGGATTCTTCTTTCTTCATTTACTAATCCATTTAATCACTATTCAACCATCCACCCATTCATCTACCCATATATTCATTTTCCCAATATGTTCATCTTTTTACTTATTGTTTTGGACATTTATGCTTTCTCTTCCTTTTTTTCTTCCCTCTTTGTTCTAGCTCTTTCTCTTTTCGTTCATCCTTTTCTTCCCATAAACACATAACTGATCATGGATCAGACACTCAGCACAGGGTAGGCACAGCTGAATGAAGCCTGAATTCTGCCCCCAAATAGGTCATGATCTGTTGAGAGAACTGGCAGTATAGCCACATAATTATAACACATGTAGGACACATGTATATTTTATGTGAAAAATATTTGTCATTTGAACGGTACAGGGACAAACAAAATGCTGTAGCAATAAGGAGGAGAGAGAGACCTCCTATTGGGGGTTCAGGGAAACCTACATGGAGGAGAACATTGAACATGAGAAGGCATAAAAACATTCAAAGTTTCAGGAATGGTGGAGAAAAAGAGGAGGTGATCAGAACCCCAAAAGACACATCCCTGAATACTCTAACCCTGAATGTTGAAATCCTGAAACATCAAAATCCTGAAAAGATAACTTTGGAAAAAAATGTAATTCTTTAAAAGACATTTATTTATATTTTTAAAGGGGGATTTATTTTAAAAACAAAAACATGACAGAACACTTCATAGGTCAATTTACACAATAAAATAGAGAGTAATAACATACCTATTTTGCAAATATGAACACTAAGGTGTACTAATGACAACGGCATGGATGTAACAGTTATGAGTAGACAATGTGTTCATAAAGAAATGGGTCGAAAAGCAAAACGTGTAAATGCATACGGTTTGGCAATTGTGTGCTCTGTGCTTTATAACCGCAGTCATCTGAAATACCATGACAGATAACCTGAGTCTTTTGATGAGATTGACCAAAACCCACAAGGGGTCACCAATGCATATTCAGTCGCCTAAACAGCTGAGATCTTGAGAAATTTTATCTTTCAAAAACACAGATGTACAAAAAGGACATGGCTTGTTTTATTGAGGAAGTTTCAATGTTTTTACTTTCAGAACCAGGGTAGCTGATGGTGCAACTCTCATTGTGAGGCTGAGAGCCTCAGGCCCCGGGGGCTGCTGGTGCGAATCCCAGAGTCTGAAGGCCCTCGAGCCTGGAGTGCCGATGAGCAAGACAGCAGAGGAAAATCCGTCCCAGCTCCCAGTTCGCCTTCCGGGCCCCCAGCAGAGCAGATGGTGCTCACCAGCGCTGAGGGCAGCTCTTCTCCACCTGGTTCACTCAGACTCACAGACAATGGTTTGCCAGGCTTCTAGGCGTTTCTTAATCCAGTCAAGTTGACACCTAAAATTAAGACCACAAATTCGCCTCTTATCAGTTTGGCACCCATACACAACTCCTTAAACATCTGCTCAATTTCTGAATAAAGACAATAATGTGATGATACATTGTCATCTGCCTACACGATGCAATTATCCTATAGATTTGGGCGATTTTAGACATTAGGAATTTCAGATTTTGATCTTTTGGGATTTCAGCATCCAGGGTTATAGCCTTCGAGATTATGATCCAAACCTGACAGAGAGATGCCACCTGTCTGCAGCTCTGCCCTCGATCATTCCTCCAAGCAGTGTGCCCTCTTGTTCCCCAACAGTACCCAGCGCCAAGCATGCTGCCAGACGTTGACTTAGTTGCTCATCTTTCCTTTAACCCTCCACTCACACCTCCTTTCCTTGCAGAAGTGGAGTTGAGACCTTGGGGGCTGAATGCTCAGATATTTGTCAATCAGCTCAGCGACTGTTACAGGTTATTTCCGCCTCATCAGTTGTCACCTCTGCAGGCTATTCCCCAGGGAATATGGAGGGGCAGAGGTGACAGACCGTCTCCCACTCCTGATCTTTCTCCCCAGCACTGCCAGTCCACGCCTCCACCCACCCATTCTTTCACTCATGAGTCCGTTCACCCACCTCTCGTCATGGCTGCCGCTGGAGGATGAAGTCCCCTTCTGTCCTGACTCCCCTCCTTTCCTCATGGAGCCTGTGTGTCACTGTTCCCCTGGTGCACTCTGAGCCCCACCCTTCACCACACCCCGTTTCCAAACCCCACCAGCAACGGGCTCCTGACTGGCTCCCCAGCGGCCAACACTTTCCCACGGTGCTCCTTCCACCGCAGCCATGGGGTATACCCTAGAAGATCTGATTACCTCGCTCTCCCATTGATATCTTTTCCAGTGGCTTCCACAGCCTCCGAGGGATGCCACGCTCCTCTGTGGGGTCTTCAGGGTCTGGCCCCTTTGCAGATCTCCCGACTGCCCTCTCCTCAGAACCCCCGGCCCCTGCCAGGCTGAACTCTGCAGGACCCCACAAACAAGCAGTGCCTGTTCCCACCCTGGGCCCCTTGCTCTTCCTTCTGCGGGAAATCCGCGCTCCCTCTCTCCACCTAACTACATTCCACCCCTCAGCTTCCTCCACCTGCAAACTCTCACCCACCTCTGACCCCCCGCAGTCCACACCCACCCCGGGATGAGTGAAGGGATGCTCCTGTATTCCCACAATTCCTTAGGCTTGCCTCAAATGCAATCCTATCACACAGGGTCAAACTGGACTATTGGATTATATATTAATGTCCTTGGGGGCCGAGGCTGTGCCAGCTCTACCACCGTAATCCCAGCTCCTTCCAGTGTCCGGCACATAGTAAGTGTTCAGTGAACAGAGCAAGACAAATGGGAGAGTCTCCGTCAGCACTGCAGAGAGCTACGTGAGGGGTGGACTCTGGAGCCCACGAAATTTGAGGAGTATGATTTGATTCTCTACACCTCTGTTCTCTCACATAAAAAAGCGGATCTGAAATTAGGAAAGCTGTGTGTTTGTTTAGTGGTAATGCTGAATGAATGAGTATGTGTGAGGTGCTTTAAATGGTACCTGGTACATAGGAAGAGCTCGGTAAAAGCTACCTCCTACTGTGAATGTGTGCATTCTCTCCTCCACCAAAATCTGAGTGTCCCTGTCCCCCTACCCAGAGACTGGACTCCTATTCATCCTTTATGCGCTCTTCATGGCCTTTCCTGAGTTTTCTCTCCTTGGTTCGCCCCAATATGCCATGGGGACCTGCTATGATCCCCCATGGCCCTGCAGGGGCTGGGACACTGGCTTGTCCCTTTTTTCAGCTCTGCATGCCCTCCATACCAGCATGGGTGGTTGGGGCTGTAGACACTTGATGAGTTAAATTGACTCACTTTACCCCGACATCAGTGAGAGAGTAGACACTAAGAGAGGCCAGAATCTGGGTTGGTGCCATGGGCAAGGGAAGAGATGGGGTCATCACAGTGCTTCACTTTGGTGACATCAGCATCTCATCTGTGACGTGGGAGCTGGACACAGACCTTTGAGAGCACCCTAACCCCAGAGAGCAACATCACTGCACAGAGGCCCTGGGAAAAGTTCCAGCCACTTCTGAAAACCCCAGAAGGTCTGCGCAGGGAAAGACTCCAAGCTGTGGACACCGTCTGACCCTGAAAACCTTCTAAGTGTTCAAAATTCAAGAAGAGCCCTTGGCCAAATTCAGAGCTCATGTCCGATTGCAGGCAGCTGACCCCTACAGCGGAAGCAAGCTGAGCGTTGGTGCTAAGGGAGAGAGCAGCTTCTTGAAGCCCTCCGCAGACCTGCCATCTGTCAAGGCCAAACATGCTTCCCACACTCCGCAGAGGGGGCACAAACCCAGCAGCGGCCAGGCTTCCCCAAACCTTGGCCCACACTCTGCCTGGCTGAGTCAAGCTGTGGCCACCCTCCACCCTTCCTCTCTCCACGTCCACTTGCCGGGCCTTGGAGAAACTGCACTTCTGATTGACTTACGGGGATTAGGCAAGAGCACATGCCAAGAGCCGGGACCCCAGCCCAGCCGCGCAGACACGCGTGGGTCACACAGGTGTGTGACGACGTGTGTGCTGCACACCAAGTTCTCAGTCTTCTCGCCAAGCACCTGCAGCTTCCAAATCATGGTTTGTAGCTCTGTTGGCTTAGCAAGTGCCCTACTAAGATCAGGCCCAGAAAAAAATCCTGTAAGTGCCAATAAATATTTGTTTATAGGACTGAACAAGATAAAGGACTGAATGAGCCCAAATGCCCGGGTTCAAGCTCCAGCTCTGTGGATTACCAGCCATCTGTTATGGGCTGAACTGTGTCCCTTCCAAAATTTACAGGTTGAAGTCCTGACACCCAGCACATCAGATATGACTGTGTTTGGAGATAAGTCTTTAAAGAGGCAATTACACTACAGCAAGGTCATATGGGTGGCTCCTGATCCAACATAACCGGTGTCATTATAAGATGAGATTAGGACACAGACACACAGAAGGGGGACCGTGTGAAGACACAGGGAGAAGACGGCCGTCTCCAAGCCAAGGAGAGAGGCCTCAGGAGAAACCACCCCTGTCAAGACCTTGATCATGGACTGCCAGCCTCCAGAACAGTGAGAAAATCAATTTCTGTTGTTTAATCCTAGAGTCTGTGATACTTTGTGAAGGTCACTCTCGCAAACTAATATATCACGTGATCTCTCTGAGCCTCAGTTTACCTCCCTGATTTCCAGTGTCCTCAGCTGTAATGTGGGCATCTAAATATGTGGAATTATAAGATTATTGTGAAAATAGAATAAGTCATGATCTTAAAGATACCTGGAACATGGGAGATTCCCCCCAAATTTCCATTCCTCTTTCCTTTCTGTGACCAATTTCTAATTGTTCTTTTCTGTTGCTGAATAGTATTCCATGGTGTGGTACCAAAGTGGCTTTAAACACCCATCCATCGGAGGGCATTTTGGTTGTTTGCAGTCTGGGGCTATTACAAACAAAGCTGCTACAAACCACCCTGCAAGAGTTTGAGGACAAACATGTTTTCCTTCCTCCTTTTCCCCCTCTGCCTCCTCCCCTTTTCATCCTCCTTCTCCTCCTTCCTCCTCCTCTTTTTTCTCTTATCTTTCTCTTTCTCCTCCTTTTTCTTCTTTTCCAATTTCTCTGAAATTTGTTGCGTTGCCCTGGGTGCAGAGCAGTGGGGCTCTACAGTCCAAATAGACTGTATTCTTCAGTCTATGGCTGGTTATCATCTCTGCAAAGCTCCTCTCTTGGGTCCCTGAGCTGCCTTCCTCTCCTGTCCCTCTCCAGTCCTCTCCTGCATGGCCACAGGCAGCGTGTCTGACAGGTGTGTCCTTGAACATGTGCAAGCACTTGTAAAATAGGGAACATGGTGGTGTGCATCTGATTGCAATTCACATCACTGGTGGTGGCTGGAGGCCTCACTCCTATGTTTCTTCTTTCATTCAGCTCTGGGTTGTAAACGCTCTTCCTATTGCTCTGTGCACATCCATCTGTTGCTTCTAATGCTGCAGGGGATTCTACAGGGTGCAACACCCAAAGTTTACTTTTCCTTCCCCCAAATTGGACACCCAGGCTGCCTCCAGCTCCTCAGCAGTACAAGTAATACCTGGATAAATCTGGATGAGTATCTTCCCACACATCCCTTATGGCCCTTGGGAGAATATCTCTGGGCATATGCACAGAATAAGGGTTGCCAGGCCACAGGGCATGTGCTTGCTTTATTTCATTAAGCAATGCTGGATTGCTCTGCAGGAGGACTGCTCCAGCCTACACTGGGAGAGGGCGTGGCCACACAGGCATCCCATCTTTAGTGGGTCATCTCCAGGAAACAGTGGCAGTGGGAGGGTGCAGCTTTAAGAAGGCAATGACTCCCAGCCCTTGGTCCCAAACGTCCAGCAGTTGACAGATGAGACCACCCATGGCAGACACCATATTCCCCAGCCAGAGCCTGGGAGAACTGGGAATACAATAGAATATCATGTGTCTAGAATGTTGTTCCCCTAGAATAAGCATGTGAACCAGTAGGAGATATAGATCTATAGATATAGATAGAAATAGGTACATATATATGAGGGCTGTCCGGAAGGTATCCGGCCATGTAACCTTTCTCATTATGATAACAATGGCTGGATACTTTCTGGGCAGTATATATATAAAAATAAAAAATTGGCTTACATGATTATGGGGGCTGGCAAGTCCAAAATCTCCAGGACAGGCCTGGAGACTTAGGCAGAGCTGATACTGAAGTCCACAGCTGCAAGTGAACATGGAATAGGGAGCAACTATCTACTTGAGATTGTCCCTTAAGACAGGATAATAGGCGCTCAACTCTGGGGCCTTTCTTGGCTATCCGCCCTGTCTAGGATGTTCTGTCTAGGAGTAGGTCTCATTTAATCAAGTCTCAAGTTTCTTTTCTGCTCATTTTTCTCTCCCCTTGCCCTTTCTTCTCTCCTCCACCTGTCTCCCCCAGTCTCATGCTGTCTAGTCACAGCACAGTGACCGAGACTGCAGACTAAGACTGCAACCAGACTGGCCTTCCAGGCTTCAGACCCTGGCTTGCCACCATTAGCTGAGTGACCCTGGGCAAGTTACCTAACCCCTCTGTGCTTCAGGTCTCTCATCTGCCAAACAAGGATGATAAAATAGGCCCTATGTTATAAGACTGTTCTAAAATTAAATGACTTATCTCAGAAAAGGAACCTCGCACAGGGTTGGCATACAGAAAGTTCTAAGTAAATATGAGTTGTTATTTATTTATGACAAAAACTAAGGTTACAGTCTTTATGCAGAGCCTGCAGCTTAGAAAGGGTAAGGGACAAGAACACAACTACAATTCAATGGGGGAGGTAAGACAGTGGAAGCACCTAGGTAAGTGAACGACACACAGAGGACATGTAAAAGTGCCACGGACTCATGAATTAAGCAAGGTTTGATGAAAGCATTGAGAAGGGTCCTTTAACTTAGTCTCCAGAGTCACAGAAGGTGAGTTGGATTATGGATGTCAATTTGGCTAAGACTGAGAACTAAAATAACCAGAACTCTCTGTATGGCTTTAGATAGATTTGTCCAAAAGGGGAAATTGCATGAGATGTGAAGGGAAGAAGTAAAGATGAAGCCTCACTCTCAGGAGGTCAATGTGATTAAATTCCCACCTGGGTCAAGAACCTACCCCATGCTAAGCTTCAGGGGACCTGGCACCTGCTCTCTCTCCTAGAACGTTTCGTTGGTAATAAAGAGTTTCAGCACTGTGGGGTTGGTTGGTTTCTCCCAAGTGCGCTGGAAAACTTAGAGAAAGAAAAAATGATGATCTCAGTACTTGAAATTCCCAGCTTAAGATCTGAACAAAGAACGGCAAGGCTTCTACTATGTTCCTGAAAGAAATCCGGGTTTCTGTAGTACCAGGGTTGAGATTTGTGAAAGCCAAACCCAACACCAAACCCTAGGGTTGCTGAATTATAATGCACGTTGATTTCACAACCCAGCCATAAAAGAAGAATTGGGTGAGACCCTCTCCATTGAGATGGGGACATGTGGACATATTCCCATGAATCTGAGAGCCTTGAACTCCAAAATTCCAAAAGCCTCCTTTTCCAGTTGAACAACCCTTCCCCCCTTCTGAGAGGCTGATGTTGCCGTGTCTGTAGAGCCTATAATGAAATGTCCTGAGATAGCTGTTAATCTCCCCAAAGATGCACCCCACTGCCTCTCTGCAGCTAGACTTATAACCAGATGCAGTCTCCAGCAGCACTGGGGATACACTCTATCACCTACAAAATTTTGCTAATTTGTATCAACAGACACCTGGAGCATATGGATTTGAATAATTGATAAGAATGTTGACTCTGGGTATAAGATGTTGGAACAGGCCGTGTCCATTGACCTGGGCTCACTAACTAGAAATTCTGAATTTCATGCATCAAACAGCTGGGAGTGGCTCTAACAGTTTGTTTGGTAGGTTCACTGAAACCTAAACCCAAAGGTGGCCAATGTAGAATATAGAGTCGAGATGCCAGAACTTCCCTGGTGTTCCACGATAGACTTAGGGAGGTCAGATTGCTGGAGTGGGATTTTTATGCAATCTTCTCACCCACCTCTGAATTATACACCCCACGAGAGCCCAGAGCACTCTCCTTTGGGAGATGCATTGGTAAGGGGGCACCAGTGTCCTTGAAGGTCTCTGCTGCGGCATCCTCTGCAGGCCAGTGGGATGTGCTGCCATCAAATGGGCTCCCTGCATTCCTTGAGGACAGTGCAGTCCCAGACAGGTGTCTGCCAGAGACCAGGTGGGCATGGGTACAAAATGGGCAGCGAGGTCACAACCAAAACCCGCTGGACTGATTAGTGACTGTTCTCTGACTCCACTCCCTACTCCGCCCCCAGATCTTCACTGCCCCACTTCCGTGTAATCGCTAATGCCTGAAATTCCCATATGGAGTAACTTCCATAAATAAATCACCATGTGCAATAAATGAGATCCAGTATTCCCTGACCACTCACGGCAACGCCTTTGTCTCATGGAATCCTGAGTGATACAGAAGCCTACTGGAGGATAAACCCACGCAGAGTTTCAAAGGGTGAGTAGGGGTTTGCAGCTAAGGATGCGGTGAAGGGCACTGTGGGAAGAACAGGACACTGGGCGGAGACCGGCCCTGTGGGAACTCCGGGTAGATGGGCCTCATCTGCGCCGACAGAAGGGAGGAGGTGGGCGTGACGGGAGAGGAGGCGGAAAGTAGTCAGGCATGGGCTTGGGTGTAAGGCTAAGGAAACTGGTGTCTTACTTCTAGAAAACCCCACCTTCTGCTGGAGCCTTCGCTAGTCTTCCTTTCCTCTGAACCGCTGCTGCCTGCACGGCAGATGAGACATTCACATGCAGAGTCACATGGCCTCAGTGCTGCAGTGACTGGTGGCCTCCTCTCTGTCACATGATGGGGTCCCAAGGCCCAGAGCAGGCACTGACCTGCCCAACACCCCTCAGGAAATATCGGGAAGCTAGGCTGACTCTTGAAACCCCAGGTCCACCGAGGGCCAGCCAGGCTCTGTCCCTAGGCCTGGTGAGTCCCCACTGTAGACACTGCCCTGCACCTGTGCGTCCAGCCTTGGTGACAACTCAGCCACTCGGAGTAGCCACTCAGCTCTTCCCAGGGTGGCCACTCTCCTGCGGGTGACAATGGCCCCGGTGGATCCAGGTCACAATGCCTGCGTGGTGGCAGCAGAGATGGTGAGAAGTGATCCAATTGTACACTTTAAGGTGGGAATGACAGGGTGTACCAACAGAGGAACAAGAAAGCGTGGAAGAAGAGATTAATATATATTGAGCTCCTCTCAAGCCCCAGGCATTTTCCTCTGAATTTTCATATATGTTGCTTTAGTGGGTGTGATTTTATTTGGGAAAGGAGTCTTTGCAGAAGTAATTAAGTCAAAGATCTTGAGTTGAGGTCATCCCGGACTATCTGAGGGGGTGGGCTCTAAATCCAATGGCATGTGTCCATATGAAAGATGCATTGAGGACAGGCAGACAGAGAAGAGATCACTCGAGGCCTGAGGCAGGGACTAGAGTGATGTAACCACGAGCCAAGGAACACCTGGGGCTTCTAGGAGGAGGCAGAGGCTGGGCGGGAGTCTCCTCCAGAGCATCCAGAGGGTATGCTGCCCGACCAACACCTCGAGTTCCGGTTTCTAACCTCCAGAACTGTGAAGGAATAAATAATGAAAAAATAAATTCCTATTGTCCACGAAGTTTACGGTAATCTATTATGGCAGTCCCAGGAAGCTATCCTAGTTGCTTCATTTCATCCTCGTTAACCTCCGATGAAACATGTCATCAGCCTGTTTTGCAGATGAGAAATCGGAAGCTCAGGGAATGTAAACAGCTGCTTCACGATGAACCCCTGGCAGGATGTGGAATCAGATTCGGCCCAGCTTGCGTTCCCAGCACACGCTTTTTTACTCTGCCCTATTTCTCAAAGCAGCATCCAATGAAGCTCTACTCTGACTCACCAGGAGGTGTTTGTTTAAAAGCAGATCTGCAAGTCCTTCCCAGACATACTGACTCAGAACCTCTGGGTTGTGGTCCTGGGGATGTTTTAAAAGCTTCCAGGTGAATCTCATACCCATGAGAGTCCCCATTCAACATGGTGCTGAGGAAGGTTGAGAATCCAGTCTCATGCCTGGTCCAACCTGGCCCCCCGGTGGCTCCCCGGGCATGGTTCAGATGCAAGGGTGGCTCCTGGCACAGGCTGGCTTTGAACCTGCTTCTCTGCCATTCTTTCCACAGGGTGCTTTAGAAACGCTGAGCACCGAGGACAAGCCCATCATTCTCCTCCCCTCGGCAGGGCTGTGCGGCAGCTGGAATGCCCACGCCCTGCCCGCTGCCAACCCAAACCGCACAGCTTGCAAGCCCAGCATGCACCCAGCCCTTCCACCAAGCCTGCCAGGAACTGCAGCCCAACTCTCCTCCTTCGCTGAACACCCGGAGGGGCCTGGAACTCCACAGGGCCTGGAACTTCCAGAGGGGCCTGGAATTCCACTTATAAAAGTGAGGGAGCCTTATTCTTGTATTGAAATTATATTGAGCACCTACTGCATGCAAGGCACAGGGCCAGACCACAGGGTGCAGAGAGCTGAAAAGACTTGGTGTGTACCTGGTGGCCCGTGGCAGTGGCCTCATGTCCAGCTGGGAATCCACGTGGCTGGAGCCCAGGTCCAAGGGTAAGGGGGGTGATAGCTGGACACTGAGTCCCGGGGGGGTCGCCTACAGCAGAGACTGAGACCTCACTGCTCACCAGAACTGCATAGCAGGAATATGGTGGCATCTCCGCAGCCCTGACTCCCCCAGGCGCAGCGTGGGGTCTAAGGAGCCATGCGCAGAAGGGCATGGGCCATACGCTTCCGTCTATGTGAAGTTCAAGGACAGTCAAAGTGAATCTAGGGTGAGAGAAGTCAGAACCGTGACTTCCTGAAGGTGAGTAGCAACAGGGGGCACAAGGGAACCTTCCCTTCTTGATCTGGGTTGGGGGTGCCTGGGAGTGCTCAGAAATCATGTGTAAAATTTATCAAGCTGTACACTTCAGATGTGTGCCTTTTTGTGAAAGTTATACTTTAATAAATAGTTTTTAAAAGAAGGATGAGTCTAACCACCTCTGTCTCAAGGACTGCCCATGGGGCCAGCCCAGCCCTGCAGGACCCGTGTCCTGGTCTGAGGGCCTGGGCACGCCCCCATCCGCCAAGCCAAGGGCCCCCAGAGACCCTGCAAGTCCAGGGCAGGGTCTCTGGGTGGGAGAGTTCAGGGCACCTTTGCACTTGGTCCCAAAGCTTAGGAGAGCTTCGTCTGCCTCCTCCCGTGTAGGAGAGAAGGCCCCGTCTACCAGGGACCGTCGGGCAGTGAGTCAGACCAGGGGGCACCTCTGTCTGCGTCTCATCCTCCCCACCTCCTTTCCCTCTCTGCACACGCCCCAGTTAGACACCAACAGAAATACTCATCCTGAGGACACAGAAGACTGGGGGCTCTTCCTGGGTTGACAGGGATGGAGGGGAACTGAGAAGACTGTGTCCCAGTTCACAGCCACGCTTGAGGGGAGGAGACTCAGAGAGAGAGAAGAGGATGTCTTCGCAGGGCACACGGTGGAACACAGGCTGAGCCCCGTGACGAAGAACAAAGAGGAACATGAGTAGCAATTGCTGCTTCAGCTTCGACCATATGCTAAGTGCTCACTTAGTCTCCATCCACAGCCCCAGGAGGTAGATATCATTCCCCCATTTTACAGAGAGGAAGACTGAGGCTCAGAGAGGCGAAGTGGCTTCCCCACGATCTCCCAGTCGGCATGTACCAAAGCGAGGCTTTATTCATTGATTTGACAGAGGCCAGCCTTTCCCCTCTACCTTCCCAGGAGGGAAGTGGGAAGGACTGGGAGACTCCACCTGTGGCCAAGGCTGCCCAAGTCAGCTGTGGCTCAGGGATGGAGTGGCAAGGAGGGAGCCGGTCAGGGGCTTCCCAGTGACCCCAGTCTCCCAGAGCAGACCTAACTGTTCAGGGCAGGGCATGAGGGACAGTCACCTCGGCCCCTCTGGCCTTTAGGCAGGCCTGGAGTCCAGGCTGCTTCCTCAGTGGTTCCTCCACTGTTGCTGAAGCCCCAGGAAGAGAGGCAGAGCCTCCCCCAGGCCACCAAGCCGGCATCGCAGGAGGCAGAGGGCTAAGCAGCCCAGCCCCATCCCCTGCTGCTTTTCCAAAGCAGCTGGATTAGTTCGGCAGAGAGGCTGACGCTGCACGGGCGAGAATGTGTCGTGTGCATCTGAGTTGCCCCGGGAGCTGGCGTCTTGCCGCCAGTACAGTGTGGGCTCTGTGCATGTCCGTGGGACAAATAAATGACAAACAAATAGGCTGTGAGCGGATCTGGTGCAGATGGCAGCTGCGAGTGCCTCGGGGCGCCTGGTCCTGAGACAGCCTCTGGAATCTTCTGTGCATCTGGCTCTGGTCAAGGCAGCCTTACTATTTGGCATAGGAATGCTCTCGCCTGGCCTCTGTTCCTGAACGCCCTCCACCAGCCCCTCTTTGGAATTTATTTACAGCTTCTCTGGGAGGTCTGCTGGACAACCCCCCTGGAAGCTCTGCTCAGAGCTGGACACAGGGACCCCAGGCCCAAGAGGAGCAAGTGGGAGGCCCCGCCTCCATGGCTGCATGAGGGCTGGATCCCAAACACTGTTCCCCGTCATGGACTCCCCTGTCCTTTGCCACACACATCTGAAGCACCTACTGTGTGGCAGGCCCAGATGTGGGACACAGCAGGGACCCAGGCCAGACCCTGCCCTCAAGGTGTCCCCAGCACAACGGCTGAGTGGTAAGAACATGCATCATAGATGAGGGCTTTATTGAGCACTTACTATGTGCTCAGCTGTTTAATAAATCCTTCTACACCTCTTACTCTGTGCCAGGAGCAGTTCAGAGTTATTGGTCCCTCTTATAGACGAGGAAACCAGAACACACAGAGGTCACGCGACTTCTCCAGGGGCACACAGCAGTAAGCGGCAGGGGGCAGGGGTTCAACCCAGGCCTGTGCAGGCAGCACTGAACCATCTGCCACATGGGAATCGCATCAGCTACGGTGACAACTGACAGGTGAGTCCTGAATCCTGGAGAAATTCCCCAATGGGCCCATAGGGTGGTACTGGATCTTCTGGTGGGAGCTGGAGGGACCATGCATGCCCCTCACTAGGGTGAGGGGATGATGAGGCAGCACACTGGGGAAACCAAGGCAGCAGTCAGGAGCCACGAACTAGGAAGAAGCAGCCTGAGAGATCTGACAAACAGAAGTGAGTGGAAAAGAGGAGAAACGGAAGGAGGCTGCAGCACCGGCCATCCACCTGTATTAAAAACCCACAAATGCACAGGACTCGGGAGCCCGCTCTGGCTTGTCTGCAGTCAGACATCTACTAGCTGTGTGAACAGGGGCATGTGCCCTTAGCTCTCTGTGCCTCAATTTCCCCACCCAAATATAAAGAGGATACGATATGAGCATCCCCTTCAAGAGTGCTTAGCACATGGCATGTACTTTACACGTAATTATTAAACGAACAACCACAGTATGTAATTTACAAGGACACCCGCAAACAAATCATCCAAGCGCAAGGGTGCAGATCCCTGTTGTCAGTGGGGAGAGGAGGAGAGGTGTTGGGGGGTGGGGACAAAGGGAGTGTGTAGATAAATTAAATTCAGAGGGGGCCCCGTGTGGCTTTGGCAGCACACAATGAACCCTCTACGGCACAGGTACCCATAAATCACCGACGACCATGACAATAAATCACCCTGTGTGATGGCCCTGCGCCTCATGCTTGGAAAAAGGCAGGCATTCCCCTCTGGCCCTGCAACCCCCATGCTGGCTCCTGCTTGTCACCTGGGCTGGCCCAGGACGCGCCCCTGCCCTTTCATGTACTCCCCTGCCTTCCCTCCTGCCAAACGGTTTCTGAGGACCTACTATGGGCTACATGTTCTCTTAGAAGCTTCAAGGAGCAAAATTTGGCCTGAGTGCCATGTGGAAGCTTTTGTCTCCTTTGTCAAGTGTTCATTCATTCCTTCTTTCATGCATTCTTTAGTCTGCCCACGCCTTCACCACCTCATGTATCTGCTCCCTCTTGGCTCATGTGGTCATTCCCTTAAAATATGCCTCAGGTCCCCTCCTCATGCCAGGTTCTCTGCAGGTGCTGGGGATCCAGTGTAGACAGGAGGATGTGGCCTGGTCCTGCCCTTGGACCTCACAGTCTGTGAGGGAAATGGTCAACACCTAAACAGACAACAATGACACACGGGACTGCGGCCATGAGGGCTAGGACCCAAGTGGGTTACTGAGTTAGGGACCGACCCGGGGCTGGGGGCGCCTATTGAGACAGAGTGATTAAGGAAGCGGGACACCCACAAGGAAACCTAAAGATGCAGCGACTGTCCTGGGAAGACCTGAGAAATGGAATGTTCCACATGGTGGAATCATCTTCCCACACTTTCATCCATCCATCCATCTGTCCATTCATCCATCATCTACTTACTCATTCATTCTTGTCTTTATTCATTTATTTGTTCAATACATAAGACAGCTTGGTCTACTTGGGAAAAATTTGTTTGGAGCCACATAGGTCTGAATTCTGATTGCAACTTCCACACACTAGCTGAATGGCAGAGAAATGTTACTTATCTCTCCATGCCTCAGTTTCCCCATCTGCAGAATGGGGATAACGATATCTAATGGGAGATTGGCTGTTAGGATGAACTGAGAAGAGGGTTCATGAGGGCACGGCAGATGTTCCATAAATGGCAGCTATTGTTTTGGTCCGCCAGCCGGTCATTAGTGTTTGTCGGCCTTACGCGGGGAGGGACATGTGACAACCAATCTCATGGCTTGTCAGCTTGCTCTGGCTCCTCCAATCAGAAATACTGGGACACACCGATTATCTTTTCTGGGCCCCTATTTCTTTCCACCTTATTTCTTTAAACAAAGAAAACTGAGGCACAGAGATATTATTGTTTGTTCAAGGCCCCCCAGGAAGTGGCAGAGCTGGGGGGACTCCCCAGGCATTTTGCCCCTAATCTACCCACTGGGGTCGCTGGTCATGCCTCTGCAGGTTTCATTGGCGATGAAGAATGGCTGGTGCCATGAGGCCCGCTGGGCCATCTGAGGTTCCACCAGCAGGGAGAATGGTCAGCATTTTAGTCATGCTTTGGGGTCTGTGTTCCAATTGCTTGTGGCAAACAGATTTCCTAAAAATGACAGTGGCATTCTCTGGGTTCTAGTTCAGCAGGCTCCTGTCACATAGTATCAAGGGGCTTTGGCAAGGCACCCAGCTGGGAAATGTCTGGTGTGACCCTGAGCCTTGCCGCAGACTGAGAGCCTTTAGCTTCAGCTCCAGACCTGCTGCCGTGTGTCTTGAGATCATCTAGCACATCGAGTTTCTGTTAGGCCTCTGTTTCATAATACTATCTACCTTGGAGTCATGGGATATTTCACAGCATAGGGCCTGTTCATACTTGGTGTTCATCAAAACGTCATTGAACCTGGACTGGCACCTAGCACCTTGGGCAATTTCTTTAATGACACCTGTGGATAATGCTGGCCTCCTGGGATTTGTTTTCAAGAGCATATGGTAAGTTAATGAGAAGGAAATGAGGACTGGCATTTATCGGGCAATCTCTATGTGCCCCTACACCTCTCCCCTTGCATTATATATATATGATTTTAGTAAATCCTCATATTTCAATTAGTACGCAATTTGGCTCCAAGGAACAAAAAGTCTGATTAACTATAGCTTAAGCAATAAGACATTAAATTTCTCAAGTAACAGGAAGTCTGAAGGTGGTGGTTCCAGGTTTGGTTCAGTAACAACATAAAGTGCCAAGGACTGAGTTCTTCCTTCTGCTCTGCCATCCTCAGTATATCAGCTTTTCAGTCTCAGGTTTGTGTCTCATATACCCAAAATGGCTGCCGCAGCTCCAATCATCACATTTGCACACAAGGAAAGAGGAGGATGAGTAGAGACATTCTTTCTCTTCTGAGAAAGGAAATCCTTTTCTAGGAGTCCCCAGCAGATTTCCCATTGTGTCTCATGGGTCAGAGGCCCATCTCTAGGTCAACAAATGAAGAAATCATCAGTGTCACCTCTTGTGGCATCATATCTATGGTGATCATAAACTCCTTCCATGGACACAAGCCTGCTGCCACCTCCAGGCAGCCACACGTGCTTCAGCATCCCCTTGTTAATAAACTACGGGAAAAGGGAAGAGGAGTAACTGTTATTTAAACTATAGGAGAGAATCTTCCTATTGAGGCTTGGGGACAGGAACTTGCCAGGTGTGAGAGGAACCCTAAGGACACCATCATGGAGGTTGAGCTTAGTGCGTGTGGGGGAGAGAGGAAGCAGGGTTCAGAGAGGTAGCTGGCCCCAGAGGCCACGCCAGGACCGGGGCCATGCTAAGTGCCAAGGCAGGCCGTGAAGAGTTGCTCCCGGGAGGTGAACTGTGTGTGCCATGGTGCTGTAATAGTTTAAGGATCACTCCGGTTGCTCTGAGACACGTGGATGGTGGGGGTGGGCAGGGAAGCTGGGGGCTGTCAGGAGGCTGTCACAGTGGTACACATGGAGAGGACGGGCTGGTCCCTGCAGGGCAGACCCTCATGGAAGACCCTGCATCTCCTCTCTCACACGAGGAAGAGGGTCCTGTGACAACAGTCCGGCACCTGGCGAAGACCAGGAACCCCAGCGGGGACACCGAGTGTCCAGGGATATGTGGAGAGAGTCCCAGCACCTGAGAGCCTCTGGCTAGGAGCAGAGAAGAGAAGCCCCAAAGGGGCTGATTGCATTCATGAATTCCTATCATTTCTAGATCATCGGTGGACTGAAAGCCGCCCTACTGCTTGCAGCTAGGGAGAAAGACGGCAAATGGAAACCAGAAGGAGGAGCAGCTGAAAGAAATGAGAGGGAGTTGATTCTCCACTGGGAGCCCTTTCAAAGCCTCTGCAGCTGCCCACGGGTAACAGTATCTCTGCCTCCCGCCTGTCCCCCTCCCTACCTTTATGAACTACCTGGCAGGGTGACCCCCGGCTCCTCTGTGAGAATTTCACACCCCGGTGTGAAATCACAGCCCTGTAACTTTCCCTTTAAGAACTGTCAGAGCAGGGGAGGCCGGCCAAGCCAGGGCTGGAGGTGGGGACAGAGGGAAGAAAGAAAAAAAAGAAAGAGAGGCAGGAAAAGTTTTTTCAGAGGAAAATGCAGGGTTTGTCCTTAACCCTGACGTCAGATCTTGCTTTAATAAAACCCCCCAAGGGCCGCGGAAGAGGCATATCTGGGGCTCCTGATGGGCCAGGCCAGTCTGGGCCCAGCTCCCCCGAGAGGTGGCCGGATCCTCTGGGCTCTCGGTCGATGCCTTTGCACTGACTTCCAGGCATGAGGTGGTTCCTGCCCTGGACGCTGGCAGTAGTGACAGCAGCAGCCGCCAGCGGCGTACTGGCCACGGTGAGTCCTGCCCGGAGGGGCTCAGAGGGGACCCAGCTCCGTGCCCCACCGGGTCCTGCTGTTGGGGTCTGGTGGGAGGATGAGGAGGGCAGAGAAGGTGGGGGCAGGAAGTTGCCCACTCAGGGGACAAAACGAGGCCCAGGGTGAGGAGTAGGGCTGCCCGGGGTCTGCAGAAGCTGGCAGGGCAAGGAGGAAGGGGCAACCCTCGGGGAACAAGCCACGCGGGTCGTTCACGCCCTCCCTCCCCACCTGAAACAAAGCAGAGAGAACGGGGCACTCCAGGAAGCTGGGCGGTGGGGACTTGGGCTCCAGACCCGGCTTTGCCAAGACTGGCTGTGTGGCCTTGGGCTGGTCACTCACCCTCCCGGAGCACGACGAAGTGAGGAAGTTGTTAGGAGAATCTTTGAGTTTGAAAACTCCAAGGCTCCAAGCATTGGAGATACTACAAGGATGGGAGATGGAAAAAGCCAGGAAAAGTTGGAAAGGAAAATGCCAGCTTTCAACAAAAGCTCCTCACTCGAGCGCACAGCGCGTGGTGTGATTTCTAACCCCCGCTGCCGCCGCCTTGGGCTTCACAGCCCTCTGCAGTGGGTACAGTGTGCACGCTTTGGTCCTGCATGTGAAGCCTGCTCTCCGGTTGCGGGAGGGGCCATCCTGAGGGTCCTCTCTCTCCCACCTGCATCCCAGGGCACACCAAGGACAGGGACACAGGTCTGCACCTCCAAGAAGCCAGGGGACCAAGACACGTGGCAGCACAGAGCCAGCTGCTGGGGCCGGGCATAAGGCGGGAAAGGCAGGCGGGAGGTGGGTACGGGGCGGGTTCCGGGTCTAAGACCCCACAGCCCCAGCCAGGGCCTGCTGCCAGCTGCAAAGCCAGGAGATGGGGGGGAGACGGCGAGTGGGTCCTTATCACCAGCTTACACTGACGGCTTCCTTGGGCATTAATGAATCCCCTTCACAGATGGGGAAACTGAGGCTTAGGGTTAAGCTACTTCCCCCATGGCCCCAAGGACTCTGGTCTGCTTCAGCCAGATCTGACGCTGAGAGCCCCCAGTGGACAGAGCCCGCGACAGGTGTTCCTCCAGGGAGCGAGTCTGTTGGCTTCATGGCTAAGCCCTGCATACCCTGCGTGGTGCCTGCCCATAGCTGGTGCCCAACCACTTTCCAGAAATGATATTAGCTCTATTTTACAAATGAAACAAATGGAGACTCAGAGCAAGGGAGGGACTTGCCCAGGGTCTCACAATGCATAAGTGGCCAGGGCTCAAACTTAGATCTTGTGGTGCCAAATCCGAACGTCTCTTCCATAGCTCTCCTGGTGGAGGGACGCCAAGGAGCGACATCAGCCTTTCTTTCTTTCAGACGCTGGGTGCAGTCGCGCCTTTATCTGGGTGGGCCATGCAGGTCTCGATGTCTGGGAGGGCAGGGCGTGGATGGAGAAAAGGTGAGGGCTGCAGGGCGGCCAGAGTCTGAGCGAGGAGAGGAGGAGGGAAGTTTAAGGCTGGGTCCAAGTGCGCTGGCGCCCCAGTTACCTCCCAGAGCAGCTGGTGCTGGGGACACGTGGAGGACAGAGCCGGGGCTCGGCCCCCCGGAGGAGACCCCAGCGAATGAGCAGGGCGGAGGGGCCAGGCATCGGGAGGGAGGGAGGCTCCAGGAGGAGCTGGGGGCAGGTCCCTCTCCCAGACCACACCCCCACACTAGTTCATGAATCAGGAGCTCCCGGGACAAAGGCGCAGCACCCGGGTTCTGGCGGCATCCTCAGATCCCGCCTCGTGGGCTAGGGCCCACAGAAAGCAGCGCGGTGCTGCCCAGCCGCATTCCATACATAGCCTCCGCCCCTGACTCGGAAAGGGACGCGGCCAGCAGGGGCCCAGCGGGACTTTACTGGGAAAGTGCTTATAAATGTTCCTATGGAAGAAAAAGTTTGTGAGAATCGCCAAATTTTGAGGAACTAGAGTTGTGAGGGAGGACGTCCCTGTGAGATCTGAAAACATGATGTGAGGTTCTGGAGGGGGAGGAGGAGGAGGAAGACGTCAGCCGGGAAGAGCTCGGTCTAGCGGGCAGGTGGGAGCGTGAGCTCAGAAGCACAGCCCAGCGCACGTGGGATCTAATACGTGCCGAAGGCGTGGCACAGCCAGCATTGATGTTCCCCTCTTTATTCTCTTCTGCCTTCGACATCTATGGAGTGTCCACCACGGGCTGGCAGGAAGGGACTGCTAGGTTTAGTGAGTGCTGCCAAGCGTTGTGCCGAATGCCGAATGCTGTGCAAATATGTACATACGACCTACCTCGGTTCATCCAACAAGCGTGTGTTAGGCACAGCCTGAAATTCCCATAACAACACTATTAAGCAAGTGTAATTACCCCCCTTTATAGATGCAACACGGAAGCTCAGAGAGGTTAAGTAATTTGCCCAAGGTCACACAGCTAGTAATCAGGGAACTGACGTTTGAACCTAGGTCCAGCTCTTTGCAACATAACCTCCGGCCTCCCCGGTCCACGTACTTGTGCAGAAATGAGAAGTGGACCCTGTCCCTACAGGCTATCAGGGCAGGTGACAGGGGCAAAGTTATCCACGATAGAGAGGCTGGGACGCAAGCTCTGCCACTGGCTGTGCCAGCTTCGGCAAGTCCCTTACCACTCCCGACCTCACTTTCCTCATCTCTTAATCGGGACTAACAACCTCATCCCCACCAAGCTCCCTGCTGCAGGACCTGAACACGTGACTGTTTGAGGGAAACCTCTCAGAAGCATCTCACTGGGCAAACACATGCTGCAGTGACAAATTCCTGGGCAAACACTGGGGCTGTGGTGGTCGGTTTGCACGTCTTTAGGTGAGACCCGTGTCCTCTCTCCCATATCAACATGTATGGGCCGTTCATAGCTGTACAAGCATGTGTGTGTGTGAACGTGCTGTGTGTGTGTGAGTGTATGAGCCTCACATGCGGGTCGGGACACTAACTCATTCTCTGCTCCTAGAACCAACTGCAGAATAATGTGGACCTGGGTGTGTGGCAGAATACCCCTTTAAAAAAGAGAGAGAACATAAAAAACAGGCCTTTCTTACACCTCCCTTACACGTTTAGAGTTGGAATCTGAATGAGCATTTTAAACACCAGGCCCCACGCCCACCAGCTCAGAGCTTCTTTGGGCTCCTTGAAGCCCCTGCTCCCGGCTCGGAGCCCCTCCTACCACAGCTTGTCCGGGATGCGGCACTAAAAAGCATTTTCCCCTTGGCGTGGCATTTGGTGAGGGAGTGAGCATGGGAGCAGATTTCCACGCACCCAGCTCTTTGGAAGACAAAAGGCTGCCCTGGGGGCTCTTCAGTAAAGGCACCTGCCCACCCACAGGAGAAGGCCCCCGCCCCGAGCCAGCAAGGCAGCCAAATGCCAGGAGGCTGCCTTTGGCTTTGTGCAAACAGCAACCCAGGGATCCTCCCAGGGTCCTCCACCGTCTCTCTGGGCAGCAGGGAGGTGTTACTCCGCACCTTGCGGGCTCAGACAGGGGAGCAGGGGAGGCAAAGCAGCTACAGTGCAGGTGGGGACCTCAGCCCGGCGGCAAAGCAAGGGTTACCGCGGGAGTCTTGGAGCAAGACTCAACACATTTGTTCACTAGTTCGACAACAGCATGGAGCTTCCTACATCCTCGTGATGTGGCTGATGACAAGGGCTGACACTGATCGTGGGCTCGCTTTGCTCTGGGCACAGCATCCTCCCACACGACAACGGGGCAAGTAGTACCGTCACCGCCTAGCCCAGCGCCGTGCAGTCAGTAGCCGCGTGCAGCCGGAGCTCACTGAGCACTTGAAAGACACGCTGGAAGAGTGAGACGCACACCAGATTTCAGAGCCTTATTATAAACGCAAGAGCACAATCCAAACCAAACAGCCATTCACTTCACTTGGCAAGTGTTTGGTGACCTTGGGGAGTACACGTTGTTGGAATCAGGGATAGTTTCGGTATGCTGAGGTCAGAACTGCCCATTGAGGTGACACTTGGCAGGGCCCAAATAATAGATTCCTCTACTGTTCTAAATCCCATCTATCCTTCAGAATGGACCCAAAGAGTCTTGCAGTGCTGGGGCTGCCTTCTAAAGATCCCAAAGCCTTCTACACCCGGCCAGCTTCCCCAGCACATTCACAGGGAGTCAATAAACACTTCTGGGTTATTGTGTGGGAGAAACAAATACCCATGATGATGATGATGATGACGACAACTGTAGGTGACACTCGCAGGGTCCCTCGATGCTGACTGTGGGTTTCAGAGCCCATCCACTTACTGTTCCACATCCCTGCTGTGTGCCCAGCCACTTCCAGCTTCTACAGGTGTTGTGGCACACGGTCGGCTCTGCCCTTCCCCTGGAGATGGTTCGCATTGGAGACAGATGTTTACACCAGCAGAGGGGGGTGTGTTCAGGACCCAGGGCTGTGGCGGGGGGGGGGGGGGGGGGGGGGGGGGGGGGGGGGGGGGGGGGAGCTTGGAGGGCTGTGGGGGATGGTGAGAATACACATTCTGGGGCTCTGAGCCTGAATTCCTAGAAGGACCCTGTGTACCTGCGCATTCACCTGCACCCTGGTGATTCTTGTGTGCACTTGATTTCAAAAACCAGTGAATTAGACAGACTGGTCTCTCCCCAGCTCTGACATTCCATTAATCAGCCAACTCTCCTCCTCCTTCTCACTGTGAAAGAAAGAAGGGAGACAAAGTGAGGGGAGAAGAGACTGGGCCTCTCAAAACGTGAATGATGGGCATTCTAGGGTAGGCGATAAAATCTGAGCATGTCCACCCCAAGGTCTCCAACGTGGAGGCAAGTTCAGGCTTGGGGCTTTGTTTGTGGATCTGCTAATCTTGACTAGGGATGGCTGGGGGTAGGGGAAGTGGGGGAAAATGAAAGCCCAAGCCCAAAGGAGAAGGGAAGGGTCTGGGAGTAGAGAGAAGGGACGTGCTGTGAGCCTGCCCAGGGCTGGGTGGGGTGGAGCCGGTATCTAGGGGTAGAGGAGTGTCTGAGAGAGCAGGACTCTCAATGCTGTCCTTGGAGCGAGCAGTAGACTCCTTGTCCGGATGCCACAAGGCCTGGGGAAATAGTTCATGCTGTGTGACTTTAAGCAAGCCAGTTGGCCTCTCTGCTCATTTTCTCATCTTGAAAGTGAAGAAGTTGAACTTGACCCTTAAGCTTGCTTCCAGCTGGAGCCACCATATAATCCTAGAGTCCACTCATTCATTCATTCACTGGGCGGATCCATCATTTAACAAGCAGCAGGACTCTGTGGGATAATTCCTGCTAGGAGAACTCACGACACTGTCTCTCTAGAAATGGTATTGTTGGCACCCAAAAAGGTGTGCCCATCCTCTGGGATGTCCCTTTAGATGTACTTCCTCTCTCTCAAGGTGCCCCAAAAGTGTTCTGCTCTCAGCCCAAGTCTCCTTTGTCAACCCCGAAAGCGTACCTGTTTCCGGCCCACAGCATCCTCATACAACTGAGAGCCGGCACCTTAATCTCCGAGGGCCCCACCGTCTCAGGGGGTCTCTGTCAGGCTCTCCCTCTTCTTCCTGCCCAAGTCTGTTTTTCTTTGGTTCTTCTCTTGTTCACCTTCTTTTCTACACCATTTCCCCAAATACTCCTGGGTTCCCACCCCTGTGCACACGCCCAAGCTGTTCCCTCTGTCCCAAATGCCTTTCTCACCCTTCTCTGTGTCGTGAGGCCGCTGCCATCTGAACTGGTGGCCCTCCGGGATGCTTTCCTTGGCCTCCCCCGGTAGAGCTGCCGACATTCCACCGTGGGCACCTGTAGGTTCTTGTTCTTGCCCATGCGGAAGGAAACACGTCACCCAGCTGGAACTCTGGCTTCACCCCACGCAGGAGCCAACCTACTCCCACCTCCTCCTGCAAAGCCCAGCCCTTGCCACTCCTGACCACCTGGGCTCTCAAGCCCTCGGGCCTTTGCACATGCTGTTCCCTCTACCTGCCTTGCCCGTGCGTTCTCCCTCTGGAGTGGACATTGTCCCTGCTTCCTTTTGTCTGTCACTGTGTCGGCGGCACATCACAGGTGCTCAAGGCGTACTTGTTGAGTGGATGAACCAACAAAGCCAGAGCCAGCCCTGGCGTGAGCTGGGTGCAATATGTGTGTAGGGGTTGGGGAGGCTTCATGGGGGGATGGGAAGGAGGGAATCAGACAGGAGCGCCTGGCCCTGCCTGCGAGGAGGACTGACGGGCAGTGTCCACTCACGGGCTTGGTTCCAGAGCACAGAACCAGGAGTTAGGACACTGGGTTCTGCACAGGCTCTGCTTTTGTCTCTGAGCTTCAATGTCTTCATCGGAAAAGAGAGACAGGAAGACACACTTTGCCCATGCTCCAGGCAGGACAGTGTCGTGGTTAAGAAGAGGTGGCAGCACATGGCCTGGGCTAAGAGCCAGCCCCACAACGTCCCAGCTCCAAGCCCTCAAATCCCCTGGACCTCAGTTTCTCATCTGTAAAATGGATGTAGAATCTCATTTCATGGAGCTCTAAGCGAGATGGCACAGGGTGGGTGCTGAGCCTGTGTTGAGAAGGGGCTTGGAGGAGACTTAAATGATACAGTGAATCACAAGGTGCTTGGGATGAGGGGGTGTTGTCTTCAAAGTCTTTTTGGGAGCTCTTAGCCGAACCTGGCAGATGCTTCATGGATTGCGAACTGAGGCCACCTGTCCTCCCAGCTGCTTCCCCTTGTATTTAAATCTGCCCACTACACACACACACACACACACACACACAGAGTCAACTTCCTTGACAGCAATCTCTGGCCCTGTTCGCCAGTGGCCAAGTCCTGATGCTTGCAAACTTTAGCTCTTAAATGGTTGAAGAGTCAGGCTCTGCCGGGCCCTTGCTGTGTGCCACGGGCCACGCTAAGTTCCTTGGCACATATATCTCATTTATTGCTCACAAAAGCCCTGTATGGTAGAAACTTTCATCAACTGCATCTTATAGAGGAGGAAACTGAGGCGCAGAGAGTTTTACTCACTCCCATGGCATCCAAGCTTTGGAGCACCTCTGTGTCCCCCAAGCAGGGATCCTAAGAGTGTCCTTGTGTGTCAGCCTCTTCAACTCGTTCTGTTCTTCCCTGTCTTACCCAGGGGAACAGTCCAGGAGGGGGGACGGGAGATGGCCTCATCCCCAAGCCATGGAGGGAAGACAGCGAGCAGAGCTGGAAGGCCTATAGCTGTTACCTCATCCAGGCTGATGTTGTCACAAAGAAAGTGACTCATCCAAGGCCACCAGTCTGAGTGTGGGGACTGAAGCCCAGACTTTCTTCCCTCCAGGGTGTGGGCTCAGGAGCCCTGTGCAGATGTCCACTCTTCCCTTGTAGGTAGAACAGATTCTGAGCTCAGTGGCTGGCATCTTCTTCCACCCTTGTCTGTGTCAGCTGTAGCTCCAAGGCTGGCCCCTCTCTGGTCACTCCAAGGCCACTGCCCTGCCTGGGCTTGGGACATAGGAAGCCCTGGGTTGCTTTCGGTTCCTTGAACTGGATAGCAGGCAAGAGCAGAATGCTTTAGGGGTCACTGGAGGAGGATGGGACCTGGAGTCAGACAGCTGAATGTGTCTATTTTCCGCTGTGTCTCAACCTCTGTGGGTCTCAGTTTCCCCATCTGTCAATTGGGACCATCAGTGCCCTCACCGGGTTGTTTTGATCATCACCTTGGCTGACTCAGGAAAGATTCTTGTCTTCCCCGGAGGAGGGCATGCACATCCTGGTACCTTGGCCCCTGCCTGCCATCCCCATGTCCTTGAACCCTAAGCCCAAGCAACACTGATGACTGGTCCTGTGTCCTGCCGTGTTGTTTCAACCTGCACATGCTTGCTCATGCCAGGACCCAGCTCAGACGCCCTCTCCGTCCTCCCTCTGGACAACTCTCCCTCATCCCATGAGACTCAGTGCAAATGCCTCCTCCTCCAGGAAGCACTCCCTATTCCTACCCTCTGGCCTGCCCCTGTTCATCCTGCAACCAGAGCCCTTCCCTAAACTGTGCTGAACTCCCTAGGTGTGATGACTTAAGAGACGGGAGCTTTGAATCTTGGAGTTGAGATTCAAATCCCAACTCCTCCATTTGCTAGTGACCTTGGACAAATTATCAGACTTATTTGTGACTCAGTTTACTCATCTGTAAAATGGGGAAGATAATAATAATAAAAGTAGCCTGCCTCCTAGGGTTATCACAAGGATTAAATTTCTTAAAGTGTAGATGATCTTGAATCAAAGAAACCATCTAATTAAAAAAAAATCTTTGGGACAATCAGTGCAATTTGAATGCGGACTGGGCATTAACTAAAAACAATTACAAAATGGTAACTAATTTTATTAGTGTGATAATTGCATGGAGGTTGTATTTTTTTAATCTTCACACTTTAGAGACACATTGAAGAATTTCAGGTGAAATCACAGGACGTCTAGAATTTGCTAGATTTTTAAGAATAAAAAGCACGCTTATGTGTGGAAGCAACAGAAGAAATAAGATCAACAAAGTGATGATAATTATTAAAGCTGGTGATGAGTGTGTGGTTTCGTTATATTATTCATCCAACTTTGGTGAATATTTGAACACATCTCTAACAAAGAACACATTTTAAACTTGGAGATTATGTATAGGTATGTGTGTGTGTGTGTGTGTTTAAAATACAGCATTCAGTGTTTTTGTTGTGGTTTTCTCACAACCCTGTAAAGATGTAAACACCATGCTTGGCCTTTACAAGAACTCGGGGAGCCAGACAGGGCCCGCGGCTGCAGTTCCAACCTTTGCTATAGAAGCAGTTGCCGATTTTACATCCCTGTGTCCTCAGAGGCTGGGTGTTCTCTGAGGCTTTGCCCTCAGCACTTAGCCCTGCGCTTGCAACTCAGGGCTCCATATCTGGGAGGAAACCTGGCTTCCTGCCCGCTCTCCGCTCTCCGTGTAAAGTTGACTTCCCCACCCGACGCTCACGAGGCTGCCTGTTTATAAAACCAATTAGTAGAAAATCTCATAAAACCTTCCGCATCCCATGACATGCAGCCAGGCCAAGGCTGAATCAGCGCAGGACCTTCACGTCCCTGGAAACCGCCCTCACAAGGCTCCGGGCACTGCGGGGGCAGACGAGGGCCTGGGGTCCCAACCTTTTTGGCACCAGGGACCATTTCATGGAAGACAATTTTTTTTCCATGGATCAGGAAGGCAGGGGATGGTTTGGAGATGATTCAAGTGCAGTACATGTATTGTGCACTTTATTTCCATTATTATTACACTGTAATATGTAATGAAATAATTATACAGCTCACCATAGGTTGGGGACCCCTGCTCCAAGCCCTCAGCCCAGGCACCTTGGGGGGGTTGGAGCTTTCCAAGGTGGTGGTCTGTGCAGGGCAGCTCTCCCAGGCTCCACCTGAAGAGCAGCCCCCACCAGGGGCCGGGGTACAGGGGCTTGGGGGTGCACTCCTCAGAGGTACTGGGAGAACAGGTGTTCATTGCCTGTGGCTGACTTAGATGCAACCCAAAAGTAAAAACAAGGCAGCGGGAAGGGAAGGTGGGCCCACAGCTCTGGGCTCAGGTCCGTCTGCATTCTCCCTCTGCCCACACAGCCTCTCTGTTCAGTAAAGCAGTGAACAGAAGTCCCTTCCAGCAGGGCAGCCCTCTCCTGAGAACCCCCAGGGCCCACGTGGGGCCGGCTCAGACCATTCCTGCCTCAACGCTGCCCCCTTGTGGAGCATCCAGGTTTGACTCTCAAATGCGGACAAGCCAAGACCTCTGCCCATCTGCACAGTTCATTAAGCGCTGGCCCAAGGTGTGCCAGGTGCCGTGCTGGGCACCGAGGAGGTGGGAAAAGGCAACCTCTCCCTGAGAAGCCCTACAAGAGGCTCTCCGTTCCTCTTCCGGGGGCCCTGGGCAACCTGGGCCCAACGCCATTACAATCCTCCTTGTGGGCGAGGACCCTGCCTTGTCCATGGAGCACCATGCACACAGTAGATGCTTGGTGCATGTGTGTGATGGGCAGGTGGAGGAACGATATGGAGGTGAATGAATGAGGGAATCGTGCAGCATGGTGACTACAAGTGAGGGCTCTGGAGGGACACTTGGGTCTCATGCCACTTCCCAGCTTTGACACTTTGAACAAGTTACTTAAGCTCTCAGCCTCAGTTTCCCTATCTGTGAAATGGGGATAATATTACTAATTGCTCATTAGGGCTGCTGGAGGATGCTGTCATCACCACCATTTAACCAACGAAGAAACAAGCTCAGCCCCAGGTCTTACAGCTGGGAGTGGCAGGGAGTGGGGGCTGCCTAAGGGGGTCCCCTCCCTGCAGATGCTGTTTCCTTTCGTGCATTCTGTGCCCTGTTCACCAGTGAGCCCCTGGGTGGTGCAGCCCATGGCCAGCCTCCTACTTGCTGCTCCCATGCCTACTGTTAAGCATTTTTCGTAAAAATTAATTAAAACTATTATGCAAAGGTCAAATTCTAGACTGACATCTTCACGGGCCCATTTTCAGAGAGCTGATATGCACTGTAAAAGCCATAGTTATCACTCACCTTTAAATGTTACCTCGAAAATACATAGTCATATTTCCTACAGGGCCTTAATTTTTTTCCCCCTATTTTAATCAGCTCAGGTTTGCACAGTAGGTGTGACTGAAGGGGTCATTTCACTGCGTCTAACCTGCGTGCAGTTCCATAGGCCAGTGGGGCACTAGAACCACCTGGAGAGATCCCAATGCCCAGGCGCCTCCCCAGGCCACTTAATCAGGATCTGTGGGGACAGTGGCCCGGCATCAGTGTCTATGAAAGCTCCAGGGTTGTTCTCACGTGCAGTAAAGTTCGGGAACTCTCGAGGTAGTTGGATTCTGTTGGAGGTTTCCTGCCATGGGTAGTTGGGAGGGGTCCCTGAGGAGGGTCTGAGCGGGGCGGGTGGGGCTGGGGTGTGCAGGCTGCAGCAGGGCGAGCTGGGCAGGACCGGGCTGTGCCGAGCGGGCCCTGGGCATCACGCCCAGGGAAGCAGCTCAGAGTTGTCACCACCTGATGTCTTCCCCATAAACACAGTGGTATCTGCAGAGTCTGATTCCAGAAGTACATCATAAAAGAGGCTTTTATGTGAACATCTGCAATTTGGAAGTGCCAAGGCTATGTTTTTCTTTCTCTGGCCCTAGACAATGCTCTCCTTGATTTACAATATTTTTTTTTCCTTTTTTCCTCCTTAGCTTCTGCTGTTGGAAACAATGATATAGGCTCCCATAGGGCAGTGTGTTTGCAAAGATCAGTTTCTCCATCTGCAGAATGGGCCCAGTCACCCCAGCTCAGGTAGTTCATGGTAGATAAGAGGACAGCAGTCAGGACCCAAAGCAAAGCATTTGAGGCCTTTATTGATCTGTGCTGCTCTTTGAGTCCATCCTCATCTGTCCCAGCCTCCACATCCTTCAGCCTCCACCTTGCACCCACACTAGGCCCCGGGCACTAGCACACATGCCAGCTCAGTGCACTTGCACCTGATCCTTGTGTGTTGGGTGCCCTTCCTTCCTCACCTCTATTCCTCTTCCTCCTTCTAGACCCACACCCCAGGCCTCTGCCCTTGAGAATCTCTCACCAGCCCTGGCACACACAGCTCACCCCTCCTCTGTTCCCCCATTGCCTCCCCAGCACACCGTGCAGCACCTGGCACAAAATAAAAGCAGACTAGAGATGTGTTGAATGAACAAATGAAAGGGAAAATGCATGGAGTAATGTATGAGAGGACGCCGTCATTACAGCTTTTGTGGCACTGAATTGCAATCGTCATTTATGTCTGTTGACCTCATTAGGTGAGTCAGTGAGGCGAGGAACTCTGTCTTTGCACCTTCGTTTCCTTGAAGCCTAACACAAAGCCTGGCACGCAGTAGGTGTTCAGTAAGCCTGTGGTGATAGAATGAGTGAGTCGATGTACATATCCCTGGCTGAACTGTCAACCCCTGGGAGCAGAAACCACCCCGTGCCAGCTACCTGTGTTCCTGTGTGCACACACAAACACGAAGAGGGGGGTGGGCAGATTATCAGAAGTCTAGACTTACTGGTGACCTGCAGTCACACACCCTAGGTGGCTGGACCTAAATGCTGGACAAGGCAGCCAGGACTCAGAGGGACATTCACTCACCCAGTCTGCAGGTTTCCCCACACACCTGTCCAGGACTCTCTCCCCAGGCTGAGTCTGGGAGGTTTCTCACCACTAGATGGCGCCAACAGCAAGGGCTGGCTCAGCGGACTGCCCGGAGCCCGTCCAGCGCTGCCCACGGGCCCATAAGCAGTGTCCCTGTGCAAAGGGAGGCCTTCTCTGTGGCTTCCCTTAGCCAGCTGCATGCCCTGATGCCTCCAGGCAGGTACTTGGGAAGGAAGCTTCCTTCTGGGGACCTCTAACTTGGGATGGAGCCAGGAGGATGGATGAGTGGGGTAGCCCCCAGGTAAAAGCTTACTCCGGCTCAGCTCGAGGTGTCCAGAGTCCGGCTCTGCTCTGGGCACTGCGGGGCAGGGAAGGATGACAACCACATCAGTGCCAGGCCCTACTTAGTGCTTCCGCTTGCCCAGCGCCCCTCCCAACTGGCCCTGGGGCAAGGTGGGTGCGATCATGCCCACCTCACAGATGGGATGCTAAGGATTGGAAAGAACAGGACACCCAGGACCACGGGGAAAGAACCCACATCTGACTGGCTCAGGTCCCATGTTTTATTCTTGACACCAAAACTTAGTGCTGAGAGGACAGGTTCGGGTTCCAGGATGTGATGTCCAGAATATCAAGTGACACCAAAGCCCTTTTTAGCCAGCAATCTCCCATCCATCCATCCACCCCACTGACCCACACTTGTGGAGCCCTGCTGTGCACCATCTGCGTGTCTCAGGCACACAGACAGAAGCAAGGCCCAGACCCCGCCCTTTACAAGTCCACATCCAGTGTGGGGCAGCACCTCTGACTCAGCACAGGCGAGGCCAGGAGGGCTTCCTGGAGGAGAGGACATCTTTATTCCTTTGCCAAGAGCGTATCCTGGCAGCCTAAGGACTCGTCAGAGAGGGTCTATTGGTGCTTAGGAAGCTCCAAGTCTTCTAGAGTTGTAGCCTGACAGGGAAAACCTCTCTCCAGTGTCAAAAAGAGAGATGTGTGTGTGTGTCTGTGTGTGTGTGTCTGTGTCTGCGTGTGTGTGTGTGTTTGATTGGTTTTACTGATTGAGTAATTTGGGGGTTTCCTTGTATCCCGTTGTGTTTCTGAGGAGGCACAAACAAGGGCAGTCACGCTAACACCTCCCAGGCGAACGCCAGCCGGCGCTGCCAACCCAGAGAGCTTTGTTCTCCGCCAGCAAGCCTTCCCAAGCCACGGCGCCCACGGGCCGTCCTCCCTGAAAGGGGCGGCAGGCATTCTTCTCTTGGCCAGCCTGGGGTGTGTCTTGGCCCTAACAGAGAAGCCACCCATCTGTCCCCAGTGAGGACAGGCAGTGTCAGGCACCCTGCACTCGCCCCCGTGGAGTCCAAAGGCATAACCTCCAAAACACGCAAACATCCAATCACAGAGCGCGCTTGGCGCCGTAAGTGAAAGCCAGGCACACGCAGGTCCCGCGGGACAGGAGAGCCCACCAAGGCCTGAAGCCAAGCCTGCAGGTGATGAAGGCCTCAAATCAGGGTTTGCCTGTTTGGCTTTCAAAGACCCTTTAGCCCTTGCAGCAGTGTTTACTGAACTTGCTACACGCCAGGCCCAGGACCACGAGTCGACTAATTCAGCAGTTCAGCTGGACTCTGGTCCTCCCAGCCAAGTGTGCAAGGCTGGACCCTGCTCACCTGGGTAATGTGATTCTTGCCCTGGTGTTCAGAGAGTGTCCCTGCCTCCCGGGACGCCTGGAACTTGGCATGGTACTCAGTGCCTCAAGCTGTCATAAACTGCCACTAATACCTGCCTCTCCCATCAGCTGTGGGTTCCCCAAGCACAGGGAATTTTTAAATTCATCTTCAAATGCCTAAAACCTAAGAGAGACTGTGAGCTAGCTCGGCAGATGTTTGTGGGGCAAATGAAACAGCCCAGAGGAGGCAAAGGTAAAAGGGATCGCAGCAAGAGTCAGGAGATGCGTTTGTGTCTGGGCTTAGGTGTGAGCTCGGTGGTTGTCCCGGGAGCGTCCTCCTGCTTCTCTGGGTCTGGGTTTCCTCCTCTGTGAAGGGGTGAAGGCTGTGTCTGAATGTCCATCTCAGCACCGGGCCGTCGCTCACAGCGGGATGCAGATCTGTCACCCGTAGATCAGGCTCCTCCCGTTCCAGATGAAAGGCGCAGCCTGGAGCCCAGCCCAGCCCCGCGCCCGCCCCCTCAGCAGCCTGGGCTCACCTCTGCTCACCGCAGGACCAAAGCGTCACGGCTGAGAAGCCCTGGACAGGACGCTCCGTGGCCCAGGAATGGGAGGACTGGCTGGAAGCCTGGCTCTGGCTCTGCTCCGTGTGTCCTCAGGCGATTCTCCTCCTCCCGGGGACCCAGGTCTCCTCTGGTGCACAGTGAGGGTCCCAGATGGGATTGAAGGAGGCAGCCAGCGAGGCGGGAAGGCGACTGGATCCCAAAGATACAGGCGGCTTGAAGCTCCTGTACTCAGACCCCAGGGCGCCCCCTCTGCCCGCTCCTCAGGGCCAGTAGCTCTGTGGGCCTTGGCTTCTCTTCCCCACTGGCCCATTGTTACACCATCTTATTTGCCAGGACAAAGATGAGGCCATTGGCTGGGGGATGGGAAGGGGATATTGTTGGGGGGGTGGTCCATAGCCTTGAATGCAAAATACAAAGGCTCCTCTATGCAAAGCTTGAGCTGGCAAGGAGGAGCCATGCAGGCTGGGGACATCCAGACGGCAGGAGCTATAATGTCACACACCTGCTGCTCCACTCCACCAGCCTTTCCTGATGCTCAGAGGGGAAAATCATAATAACAACAGGTCTGCTGGCGAAACCTGTGTTGAACAGGGGTCCCCTGACTCAGCGAGGTCCTAAGAACCCTTGGTGGGGGTAAAGAGGGTGGGGTGGGGCTGCAGGTCGTAGCAGAAGGGCCCTGGGCTGTGAGCCCGATGCAGTTGCCTGACCCCCAGCAGGCTTTGGACTTCTCCGAGTCTCAGTCCCTCTCTGTAAGATGAGGCCAGTCCCTTCCTCTGGGTCTGTGGGGACCACCAGGAAGGAAGG
>VBSM01001124.1:70211941-70258708 GCA_008086735.1 Cheirogaleus medius
CATGCCTGCACGACCTCGCTCCTTGCTCTGTTCTTGGTCCTGGAGGCACACTCAGGGCTGTCCCCAGGGGACAGACAGCCACCACGAGAGACCTAAGCCTCATTTGTTCTCCGAGTGGTAGGATCCTTCAACAGATGCTCACAGCTCCCAGGGACTGCACAATTCCAGATATTGTAATAACATTGTAAATTAAAATGATATGGTTTTACAAAATCCAGTAGCCTTGAAAGAATGAAAACCGGCAGTGAGCAACCATTCCTTCCTGCCACCCCACCCATGTTCCTCTGGTTATTATGGTCACTTTTAACTTTTTAGCCCTTTCTTCTGATGGCTACCACTATATATTCCATGTCTTTTGCTGTATCTTAATTAGGTTGATATGTCAATTTTGTATACATTATTAATAGATTCCTATATAATAGCCAATGACTTAGCTCCTCTCTACCACCAGATACTTCCCCTGTATTCCAAATATTGTCATAATTTTTGGCTATGCAACCTCAGTGTTTACAATGTTATGACCACGTAAATATTGTGCAGTGTGAGATAGTGTACTGGTCTGAATTTTCTCTCTTATGATGCTTGTTGTTATTCCTGGAGTTTCTAATTGCCTTTGCTTTTTCTTTACTCTTGGGCTGTGATAGAATTTTCATGTTTGGAGGGAGGACTGTTGCCGTTTGTTGTTTGTTCGCCCCTCAAGTGTTCCATCACAGGTATTCTTTCCTTTCTCGTTCCCAGAGACCTCATTTCTGAGACTTTCTGACATCCTTCTATCTGGACTTGTATTCTTTTAGCTTGAATCACCTGAACGTTACCTGAAATACAAGGCCCATCATGACGAAGAGAGGTAACTAGGCGTTATGACACAGCAGCCTAACTTCTGAAAGGTTCCACAAAGTCTCAGAAACTCAAGAGCCCCCTTCTTCCCTCAGTGCTTAATCAAGCCTTCCCCATAACCATGACTCCATATACACCCCGATACCTGTTCCCATACCGCATAGTCTCTTACCCTCAGCTAACCCATTATATTTCCTGCAGTAGGTTGTTGATGAGGGTTATACACATAATTCCCAGTCAGACAACCCTGTTTGAGCCTCACGGTCAATCTATGTCACTTTCATGTCTTTTATCATGCATTGGTTCAGGCTTCAACTTTCATACCAAGTCATGTGTCTTCAGCTTTGTAAGTAACCACCTCACTTCCTCCCATCCTGCCAGTTGTTTTTTTCCTTTTATCTAGCAGTATGTTCAAAGAGAACTTGCAGCATCACCTGCACAGAATCATCTGATGTGTTGGCTAAAAATGTTATTTCTGAGCCCTACCCCAGACCTGTTGAGTCAGATTCTCTGGAAGTGAGGATGGGATCTATACCTTTAATGAGATGCTTGGGTGGTTTTCATGCATGCCGAAGTTCAAGACTGACTGCTGATACACAGTCTGTCATCTATCCACTTCTCATGACCGAGGTAGGGAAGCCTGGCCTGGGTTTCCTGCACTAGAACTGTCTGCCTCATAATTTCTTTCCCTTATTAAAAAATGATCTTCAAGATCATTAAAAAAGTAATTTTGTTAATTGCAATTCTATTAATCTCTAAAGCTACATTGAGATTTTATCATGTGCCAGGCACCATAACATTATAGACATTCTTTCTTGGATCCAGAGGTTGTGTGGGCTAAGAAATTGCCTCTCCCGCCTGCCTTCCCCATGGGGGGCCTGGAAACCACCTTCCCCACCCCCACCCTTAACTCTTTGCATCACGTGTCCTACTTCTGTGCATGTCCTGTCCTTTTATTTGGAAAAACAAGCAAAAACTATGGTCCAAAGGAAATTGTAATAGGTGTTACACTTACCATGGGTTCCCTGGTCAGGTAGGCTTGAGATAAATATGACTAAACCCCTCCCACACACACACACACACATCACATGCACACGTGCACACACATACAAACACACACACACCTCACTAGTGCTCTACCGAACATGTTCCCAGAAATGCCACCAGAGTGTCTGAATTCATGAGACTCTAATGAAGAAAGAGGATAGTCCAGGGACGGTCTACAGGTAGAAGAAGAAGGCATTTCTGGGCCAGAGGGAAAAGAGAAACAAGGGTCCCTCTAATGGACAGTCTTTCAGCAAATGGTCCGCTCAACCAATGGACAGTCCCCAGGACAGGCTAAATCTGTCCTTGGATATTTGCTTGTAATTAGGCCATGACAAGGAGGTAATAACATGAGCAATTGAAACCCTGGCATGTATAGCTCAAACAGAGGACAGTGGGGACTACGGCAGCCTGCTGAATGTGAGCTCTTGCTATCAGAGATGGCCCTGCTGTGCCCAGCCACGGTAAAAAAAGCGAGGTCTTGTCCAGACTGCTCTGTTTTCAAGAGAGTCCAGAAATCCAGATTTGTGTATTGTTTGTAAATGTTGGCAATGCATTCAGAGATCTTTTAACAAACATTCTGTGGGCCAAACTAAATACATCTGTGGGTAGAGAGTGACCTCTGAATTAGACCGTTCGGCTATTTTGGTTGTACAAACACTACTCTACATTTAATGCAGCTGGGTCAGGCCTGAGGGCATTGTGGTTTGCTGGAAAGATCATATTTACAGGCAGACAGACTTGGCCTGGCTCTGCCACTTTCGAGCTACGTGACTGTGGGCACATCACTTAAGGAGCCTGATAAAACTAGCCTCACATGGTTGTTAAGGAATAAACAGGGGAATGCAAAAAAAAAAATGTGATTGATTGCTCTTAGTTTTTGTTTTATTTGCTTTGTTCTAACTTTCCTTTGCAGAAGACATCTCTGTATTGTTCATGGTCATCCTGAGAGGAGGGGGCAGGTCTGGTTCCAGGTCTAGACCCCACAGTCTAAGGAAGAAGTAAACTCGTTCATGGTCTTTGGAGCCAGACAACCTGAGTTCAAATCCCAGTATCATTGCTAACTAGTACTGTGACTTTAGGCAAGGTACTCAACTTTTTAAGGCTCAGTTTTCTCATCAAGGAAACTGTGACAAAGAAAGCCTGCCTCTCTGGGTGGCTGGAATGCCACGTGCCTGATACATGGTAGGAACCCAGTAAAGATCAGGGCTCACCCCAGCTCACACCCATCCATTGATCATTCAAACAATGAACATAGATAGGTGAGTGACAATACAAAAATGGGGTTACAACAAGGCATGACCCACTGTCCTTGTTCCCACAGGGCTGACAGTCCTTGGAGGTGTGGGTGAGGGGAGTAAAGGCCCCCATGGTAGAGCAAGGTGACTTGAGTTTCTGGAAGTCCTTCAATAAGAGGAAAGTTAACCAGGTCATGTCTGGACTTGCAAGTCTGAGATTAGATAGGAGGCGGCAAAGGAAACTGGCTTCACCATCTGGCCAGGAGCAGTTCCTTGGATTAGTTAGAAAGAAAGTGAATGAGGAGGAAACTCTTGAGGCTGCCGATGGAGCCATCACGGCCACCGGGCGTCCCCCTAGCCTGTCGCAGGCAGGCTGCCCAGAGCAGCGGCAGCACCACCCTCCTCCCTGCTCAAAGCCCCGCAGAGGCTGCAGCAGCACCTTCTAGATGCAGTGCTTCTCAACCTCCGCTGCGAACTGGATTCACCTGGGGAGCTTTAAAAGCTACTGAGGCCAACAAAAGAAAAATACTGAGATACAAGTCTACCCCCGTGTCCTGAGGCATGATGTGGGCAGCAGAATTTTTTAAAGCTCCCCAGATTCCACTGCAGTTCCCATGTGCAGCTCGTGGTGAGAAACCAAGGACTCCAAGCACCCCACACTGACCTCTCCCTCCTAAGTGTCCACTCAGGGGCTCAGAGCTGTGGGCTTAGCCCTCTCCCTTCTCGCCACCTTCTCCCATACACAAACACACATGCACATGTGCACACGCGCACACACACAAACACACACATACACACCCCTTCCTGGAGCGAGGGCGGGCAGGGGTGACTCAGAATGCAAAGAGGAGAGACTCACCCAGCGCTTCCTCTGCTCTTTCTCCTACTTCCCCTCCTCCACTGGGGTCTGGCGGGAGGACATGTACTGTGGTCAGATCCCCCGGGTTTATCATTCGCCAGTTCCATGACCTTGATCAAATGAGTCGTTTAACCTCTCTGAACTTTCCTGTCCACCAAATGGGGAAAATAAAACTGTCCCTGTGAAGTGACCGGGAGGACTGAATGAAATAACATATCCGATGGTGCCTGGCACAAGATCAGAGGGCCAATAAGTAGCGTCCTTCCTTTCTGCACCAGCACGATAACCACCCCCAGGAAAAACAGTAGCCGCAGCAACATTCACTCAGAGATTCTGCTTCCTGCTCTGGTCACCTGGGACTGGTGACTTCACCTTGCTGCGACTCAGTTTTGCTTATGGAAAATGAAGATGACAATGTAATAGTGTTTCCTTATGGAATGAAATATGTAACAAGCACGACACAGAGGAGACCCAGTGCCCAACCAGAGACAGTACTTACGAAACCTTCCTGCCTGCTCGATATTAGGATTTATTATTAATAACCACCCTTAGGCAAACCCAGGGGACAGGACAGAATTATTGGCAGACTGCAGATTCCAGATGCCCCTCCTCGGGCAACACTCTTGCCGCCAGGGGCTCTCTGCCTGTATTCCACAAGCTGTCCTTAGGAGAGAAAGTGATATCAGGGGTGACATCTGGCCCAGCAGCCCCCAAACTTGCCCTGGAGCACTGGGCTGGCATAACCAACTCCACATGGCCACTCGGATGTCAGCCAGCATCTCACGCCTAATGAAGGACGCTGGGGTCCACCTACCCCAAACCCTGCTCCTGCTAGGAGGAGAGAGCATCTCTCTCCTTCCAGGACTCGGGTCACAGGACTAGGAGTCATTCTTGACCCGTCTCCCCTCCCCCTCACGCCCCTCGGTCAGCAAGCCCTGGCAGCTCTTTCCAAATCTATCTAGAAGCTGTGCCCTTCTCATGGCTCTGGGCCTCTCCCTCTCACCTGGGTTCCTGGGTGGCCCTGACGCTACCCCCGACCTCTTCAATCCACTCTCAGCTCAGTGCAGTGAGTGTCCCTATAAGCACAGTTCACTCACCTACCCAGCAGTTGCTTATTCAGAAGCCCCTGGGTGCCAGGCATGGTTCTAGGCTCTCATGGCTTTGCATCCTTCTCTGAGCCTAGGAGGAAGCCTTCTCTCATCTCCTCTCCTTCTCCCCCAATACCTGGCCCCTGTCCCATCCCAGGCCTCTCCTACTCAGGCCTTCACACCTAAGGTGGCCTCCTCCCTACCTAGAAGATTCCTCCCTGGAGCACAGGCACTTCTCGCCTCCTCCAGGCCTGCACAGCAGCAGCATCGCCTCAGCAAGGCCGCCTCTGCCCACCTTACTTGAGTTTGCAACTGCCCCGACTCCCAACTCCCCCTCTGCTCCCCTTTTCTCCAGACACTTGTCACCATCAACTGCCACCATCAACATCAACACCAGCACTACAGGCTCTGTGTGTCTTTCCTCTGCCACCCCCACCACATTTTAAGCTCCTTGTGGGCATAGCTTTTGTCTATGTTGTCCACTACTCAATCCCCAGCACCTAGAAAGCTCCATAAATGTGCACTAAGTGAATGGAACTCGTGTTTCCAGGCATCCTGGCTTGTTTTATATGCCTGCCTCCCTCAGACCCATGAGCCCCAGTGGCAGGTGTTTGGCAGTACCAGGCTTTGTGCCAGGTGCTGGGGACACTACAGGGAGTAGGCCACCTGGGTCCCCACCTGTGGGATGCTGTATCCTTTCACCCAGTGCTCAGCCCATGGCGACTGGCGTGGATGTCACTCCGTGGGTGCTGGCTGAAGCTGTAAAGGAACTCCTGCCCTCCCTGTGCCCAAGTCCCACCCCCTGCCCAGCCCTCTCAGCCTCCCTGCATTTGCCCCTGAAGCACCCACCCCCGTCGCTTATTGGGAGACATCCCCAGGGTTCGGGTGTGGTCCGGGGTGGGAGGCTGCCAGGAGGCAGCCCTACAGGGCCAGGGGACCATGCCCGCTGGGCCTGACCCGCCGCCGCCTGTGTTGGCAGAGGTGGTCGGCGTGGGCTGCGTCCTAGACGGGGTGCGCTACAGCAACGGCCAGTCCTTCCAGCCCAACTGCAAGTACAACTGCACGTGCATCGACGGCGCGGTGGGCTGCACGCCGCTGTGCCTCCGTGCCCGCCCCCCGCGCCTCTGGTGCCGCCACCCGCGGAAGGTGAGGGTGCCCGGCCGCTGCTGCGAGCAGTGGGTGTGCGACGACGACGCCAGGAGGCCACGCAAGACTGCGCCGCGTGACACCTTCGGTGGGTGCAGGCCTGGGTTGGCCGCGGGTGGGCCCTGAGGGTGGGTTGCAGACCCTCCTGGAATGATTCAAGCCCGGGTGTCATTCCCCAGTCCACTGCTTACTACATCTCCCCTGGAGTCCTATTTCCCCATCTGTAAAATGGAAATAATATCTTCTGTCCTGCCTATCTTATAGGAGGCTCTGAGTATAAAACAGAGTGCGTTGTAAAGAACAAAGCCCTACCCATGCAGCCATTATTATCCTACTAAGGAGTTTAGGGGTGGGATGGGGATGGGGGAAAGGTGGGTGTGTGGGAACTTGAGGAGGGGAGATGTGAGCAGGATAAGATGGGTTTAGTAGAGATGTCCTTTTGTTTCATTTCTGCTTACTGAAGGCTAGCCCATTGACAGACAATTAGCAGGTATCCAATCAATGTTCGTCATATTGGTGGATAGATGGATGATGGATAGATGATGGATGGATGGATGGATGGGTGATGGATGGATGGATGGGTGATGGATGGATGATGGATGGATAGATGGATGGATGGATGGATAAACAGACAGATTGATGGATAGATCAGCTAATGAGGATCTGAACTAGGGCAGTGGAAGTAGAGAGGTGAGGAAGGGACAGATGGAAGGGACATTGCTCAAGTAAGACTGAAGATCTTGGTCTCAATCCAATGCCTGGGGAGAAGGAGGAAGAGGAGTAGAGGAGGACTACTGGGCTCCTCATTGCCTAGGGTAGAATACAAGAGAGGGAGCATGAATGGAGTGAGGCAGATCTGCTTTGTTTGCCACAGGCTGAGTTTGAGGCAGGGCACCCCACCCTTGGGAGCATGAGGAGGAGTGTCCGGTGGGGGCAGCACTGGAGGAGGGAGGGGGCAGGAAACCATCTGCTTGGAGCTGCTGACAGTGGTGTCGCTGGTATGGCCTGGGGCAAAGGTCTGGGGAGGCTGACGTTTGAAGGGTAGACAGGAGGTGAGATGGGAGGAGACAGAGAGGAGGATTGAGATGTGAAAGGAAAACCGGGAGCAGACAGTGGATGAGGACATTTCAAGAGGGGAATGTCTACTAGGAAAGCAGACAGGAAGGAGTGAAGAAATGACAATAGAGCTTGGGAGTTCTAAGAACATGGGGTAATTTTCTAAAAATTGTAAGAGCATGAGATTGCTCAGGGACTGTGTAGGGCAAGATTTCTCAACCTTGGCACTGGCAATGTCTCGGGCCAGATATTTCTTTATGGTGGGCCTGTCCTGTGCACTGGAGAACGCTTAGTAGCAACCCTGGCCTCTACCCCCAGATGCCAGTAGCACCCCTTCCCCGAGTTGTGACAACTAATTACACCTCCAGACACTGCCAGTTGGAGCAGCAGGGCTGTGTGGATGGGAGGAGGCCCAGGGTGGCTGTCCCCCTACGGTCCCCCTCAGGAGGGTCACCGGGGGAGCAGGGAGGCAGAGGCTGTCTGCTCATTGTGTGTGGCCCAGTGACCCCATTCTGACCGAGCACACGCAGAGCCCCTGCCTGGATGAGGCGACCCAGAAACCAAAGCCCTTTTATCCTCCTAGGCAGATTGCTCCCCGCAGCCTGCCAATCTGGCAGGCCCAGCCCCTCCCAGCCCTGCCCCTCCTCTGTCCTTGGAGGCCTCCCTTTCTTTCCTCTCTTTCTCATCCTCTCTGTCTTAAACTCAGTCATTCCTGCATTCATTTGTCAATGTTCCCTGCACCCTATCAGCTTGGAGGGCTCAGTGTAAGGCACTACTGACTTTCTCTCTCTCCTGGTCCTAGCTAGATCTCTCCTCTCTCCTGTGTTTCTCGCTCTTCCTCTCTTCTCCGACCTGCTCCATGCTTTTATTACTTTTCTCACCTTCTTTCTGTTCATTCTACCCCTCCTCCTCTCCTTCTCTCTCTCTCTCCTCTCTCTGTCTTTCCATCCCTTCCCCCAACCTGTTCCCGTCTCTCTGGCTTCCTGTGCACTGTGTGTCTGGTGGGATCGGCCCGCTCTCCAGCTCTTCCTCTTGTACATCTTGTTCCATCTTTCCGGGGGCAGTTCTCTGTCTTGCAGCTCTGTACCTGTCTCCATCACTAGCTCACCACCATTTCCCATTTTTCATGCAGTGAGAGAACACCTGCCACGTTCCAGATGCTGGGGATACCTGTATTCATAGAACCACCACCCAGCAGTGGGTCGTTGAGTTGGCTACAGTCAGATAACCATACACTGACCGAGAGTTAGCTTTCTAATGCCCAGGGACAGCCTGGCTGCTTTCATGGACGTGAAGTCATCTTGCCTAACCACAGCCCTGGGAGAGGCATGCTGTTGTCAGCCTCATTTGCAGGTGGGGAACCTGAGGCATGAAGTGTAGCCAGCTTTTGGAAGTTACATAGCTAGTAAGTGGCAGTGCTACCAGAGAACCCTCGTAATTTGACTCTGAAGCCTGTGTGTCCTCGTAACCACTATGCTCTCAGCATTACTGAGGCGATATATTAAGTATTAGGTAATAGATACTCATCTTTGAATTCCCCCCAAACAAACTTAATCTCTGCAGAGGCAGGGACAGGGACAATGTCTTTTTTTCTTTTCTTTTTTTTTTAAATAGGGACAGGATCTTGCTCTCTCACCCAGGCTAGAGAACTCTTGGGCTCAAGGGATCCTTCCACCTCAGCCTTCTGAGTAGCTGGGGCTGCACCCAGCCCAACAGTGTCTTTTTAACCTCCTATTCTCAGTACTTAACAAGATGCTTGATACATAATCAGTCAAAATCTAGACCTTTTTATTGTCCTGCCAGCCCACAGGCAGATATGATTGTTCCAAAGAGGAAGCAGGCCCAGAGTGGGTTGTCTAAGATCACACAGCTTGTAGGTGACAGAGTGGGATTTGAACTTGGGTCCACCTGTCTCAAGCTTCCATGCTGCCTCTCTTGATCATAAAAATATAAGGACCTGAAAACACATTCTCTGCTCCCTGGTTGTAAGCCAACTTGCCCTCCTATGGGAAGGGACACCCCAGCACTTGTCTCTCTCTCTCTCTCTCTCTCTCTTTCTCTCTGAGTTTCGGGGACCCCAAACCTTGGTTCAGTGACAGGGGGGTGTGGGGCTGGTGGAGGCTGGAGACTCATGGGGAATCTGGCCCCCACGCAGCAGCCGCGGACGAGGTGGAGCCGTGGCACAGGAACTGCATAGCCTACACGAGCCCCTGGAGCCCCTGCTCCACCACCTGCGGCCTGGGCGTCTCCACGCGGATCTCCAGCGTCAACGCCGGGTGCCAGCCTGAGCAGGAGAGCCGCCTCTGCCACCTGCGGCCGTGCGAGGTGGACATGCGGCCGCTCATCAAGGTGGGTCCAGGGTGGCGGCGGCATCTTGGACTTAGCAAGCAGACAAATCTGGCTCTGAGCCTGGCTCCTGGACATCCTCGTGGGCACCTTTTGTAAAATGGGAATAATTAAGCCCACCGGGTGGGTTTGGTGTAAGAGTTCTCTGGGATAATGCGTATTACTAGGCTGAATTCCACTCACTGGAAGCTCTGGCGGTTACCGTATGGTTAGAATCAAGGTCACTCTGGAGAGATGCCGGGACCCTCAGAAGCGCTCTTCATCCTCCCTCCCCTCCCGTGCTGTCCCACCCCCGCCTACACCGGCACACAGTTATATGAGGAGCACTGGACGGGCCCCGGGACCCTGGAGTCCAAAGCCTGTCTGCGTTAATGGTGTGTGACTGTGACCAATTTCCTCCTGTCTCTGAGCCCCAGGCTCAGGCCTCAGAGTTAGACACAGATCTCACCTAACTCAAGCCCTCCTCACTCATGCCTTAGGACTGGTCAGCCTGTTGTCAAATCAAAACCAAAGCAAAACAAAACAGATCTCAGCACTGATTCCAGTTTTGGAGCACGGGTGGAATGCTGAGGAGAAGGTTGCCCAGGAGACAAGACTGTCCAGCCCCTGTGGTCCTCTTCTGACGTCCAGCATCGCTCCCTGTCCCCTGGCAGCTTCTCCCATCATCTCTGTGTTGGTCACCCGGATCCGCCCTTCCTCTTCCTTCTCCTTCTTCTCCACTTCTCTCTTCTTCCTCCTCTCCAGCTGATTTTCTCTGTCCTGCTAGCCTTTGCATTCTCTGTGCTTGGCACGCAGTAAGTACTCAGCAGACATCTCTCGACTGAAAACATAAGCGGAAAAGGTACCAGCAGCATGAGAAATGGGAGAAAGGCACCGAGCTGGGTGAGATGGGTCAATCTGCCACAAAGCTAACGCAAGTTCCTTGTTGTAGGCTCAGAATTCTCACCCGACTTTGTGTCCATAATTATGTGTCCTAAAAGGGTTGCCCAATTGTATAAGCTTCATGCCCCCAGAGAGCCTGCATCTAGCATAATGTGTGGATGTAGTAGACCCCAAGAATTCTTAATCCAACAAGTTTAGTAAGTGGCTACTATATACCAGGCACAGAATCAGACTGTAGAGACACAAAAAGGGCACCAAGTCTCAAGGGGCCCATAGCCCGACGGAAGGATGGAGCTTCCTTTAAAGAATGTCAGTCCAGTAGAGTAAGTTGCATGATAAGGGTGTGTGTGAGAGGCCACGGGAGGCAGAGGACAAGGAGCTGAGGGTAAAGTGACCATGGAGTCCCGATGCTGGCTCTGCTACTAGCTAGCCAGGGAGCGTGGTTTGCTGAAAGAGCTAAAAAGGCTTCTTGTGTTGGTGAAACTGTGACGAATTGGGCATTGGCAAGGCAGAAATGCAGGACAGAAGAGAAATCGCAGGCCATGGATACAGTCCAAACGAGGCAATTTCCTCTGTGGTCCTCAGTTCCCCTGTGTGTAATCTCACTGGCTCTCACTCTATTCGCTAATGGCCTTCCTTGCTTGAACATGCTGTGGTTCTGAAAGTAAGGTGGAGTGCTCCTGTGACATGCCAGAAGGAAAAACCCGAGAGCTTAGGGGAAGGAGGTGGCTGTTCGGCCTCTGAACATCCCCACTGACAGCGCCTTTCCCTTCTCTCAGGCAGAGAAGAAGTGCTTGGCTGTGTACCAGCCAGAGGCGCCCATGAACTTCACCCTCGCGGGCTGCGTCAGCACACGCTCCTACCGACCCAAGTACTGTGGGGTCTGCACAGACAACAGGTGCTGCATCCCCTACAAGTCCAAGACCATCGATGTCTCCTTCCAGTGCCCCGATGGGCCTGGCTTCTCCCGCCAGGTCCTGTGGATTAATGCCTGCTTCTGCATCCTGAGCTGTAGGAATCCCAATGACATCTTTGCTGACTTGGAATCGTACCCTGACTTCTCAGAAATTGCCGATTAGGCAGGTACAGATCGTGGGCCCTGGGGCCTGGCTCAATGCCTGCAAAGCTGCCAGCCCTCTGTGGCTGTAAATTTGCACCACTGAGTCTTATTTTATCCATTTCCCATTCACTCCAGTTACCCTGATCAGGACCCTTGGAATCCTGTCCTGTCCCTAACGACCCAAACGGCCCATGATAGTGCTGCTCAGGCCCACACTAGGGTCCCCTCCTTGGCAGCATCAGCATTCACTCCAAGGAAACACCTGTCTCTAGCCTTTCTGGACAAGACCCAGGGCTGATCCAGCCTGTCCAAGTCACCAAAGTTCTGCTGGATCTGCCTAAGTCCCAAGGAATGGAGTCTACTACTCCAGTACCTTAACTCCCTCTCTATATGCCCAACTGCAAGACTTTTTGGGTCCATTCTGAAGGATAGATGAGATTTAGAACAGTAAACTAATCTATTATTTGGGCCCTGCCAAGTGTCACCTCAATGGGCAGTTCTGACCTCAGCATACCGAAACTATCCCTGATTCCAACTATGTGTACTCCTGAAGGTCACCAAACACTTGCCAGGTAAAGCGAATGGCTGTTTGGTTTGGATTTTCAATGGAAGGTTATATCTGGGTATTGTTGAGGTTATGTTTCTTTTAACCCCTACACTGTGAAGGGCATAGACTAAGTTCATCCCAGTCAGAAATGCAATTTGCTAAACATTCTTGCTGATGGGAAAAGCCCCCGGTTAATACTCCAGGGACAGGGCAAGGTGAGCCCATTCCAGAAGGAGCCCTTGGCCCAAGCACTGGACAGCTACTGACTGCCAGGGCTTCGGGCAGTTGGCCGGGCTCTCCCCTGCATCCTCACCTTATCCCTGCCTGGGGCTCATGGGAATTGGTGGAGCCCCTGGATTTGCCTCTCTGGTCCCTAGAGTGATGCCCTGGAACATTCCTCTGTTCTTACGGAGCCTCGAGAGACCTAGCTGCAGACCAGGCCAGACCTTGCTGAAATGACCAGGACAGATTCAGGTCAGGTGTGGTCATACCAAGAAGTGGGTCCACTTTGCATCCGCCTGGCCTGGCCTCTCAAGCTGGGGGCTCTGGGACCCCAAGAGTCCCTGTGCCCAGGACACATCTCTTTCTGCCTCAGCAACCCACTTCTCAGCCTTCAGGTCTATGACCAAAACAGCCAGTTTTCCGGTGTGAAGACAAGGGTTTACCAATTGCTTAGAAACAGAAATACTTAACAGGGGTTAAAAGCCAAAAGGAGTTGAAGCTAAAAAGAAGAGAAGGTTGTTATTCATGGAAATGAGGCTATTATTTAATTTATTAGTAAAATATAATATTTACTGTCATAATTCTTTGATTTAGCACCTTTTATGTGCTAGACATTGTTCTTAGTGCTTTATATACACTAGCTCATTGAATCTTTGCAACGATGTTGAGAAATTCCCATTATTATTTCTGTTCTTACAAATGTGAAACGGAAGCTCAGAGAGGTAAGAAAACTTGGCCTGAGTCACCCAGCTGGTAAATGAGGGAAGCTGGGATTCGAATCCAAGTTGGACTGACTTCGTAATCTTCATTTTCCTTCTTTTTATAGAGCTTCCGAATATGTCAGAATAGGAAAACGTATTGGAATAAGTGACTTCCTTCCGTCCCTTTCCCTCATCGTTCTTTCTAGCTCCTTTCCCAAGAGAAGAGTGTCTGATTTTCTGATAATTTAGTTACCTAAGCAGCAAAAAAAAAAAAAAAAGAGACAGACAACAATCCATACATCCCCTATAGATCATCCCCTCCTTCAAATCAGAACCAACGCTAGTACTTGGAGTGAATTGCTCCAATGTGCTTAGGTGTGGGTGAGGGAGGGAGACCTGAATTCACCAAATAAATTCTGCTAAATCTTATTACAAGCATTTGGGGAGCCCTTCATACATACCAGGTCTCGTGCTTTACTGCCATATCTCATTTAATCCTCGTAGCAAACCTACAGGATATGGCGTTATCATCATTTAAAGACAGCTGGGTCTCCGAGAGGCTGCATAATTTGCTCAGGGTCTTACCAGCTAGTGAAGAGCAGACCAGGATCAAAAACCAGGATCGTCTGACACCTGAGCCATCTCTCCCTACACTAAACTTAGTTATCCTGCCCCTAAAATCCAAAGGGATGACCTTCACAAGAGGTGCTTTACTGACGATACCTGCAATTTTAACTTTGAAAGTGATTCAGAGAGTGATCAAAGAAAGTAGATTTAAATGATAGGGTTGTGTACAGTCTTGCTAGCATTGTACTGTGTATCCATAGGGATATTGTGGGGATGTAAACTAGCCCATGACTATGATGTTGAATTATGTCACTACTTTTTGCAGACTTGTCTTGATGCAAAGTAACCATGATGATACCCACATAGCTGGGAATCATAAATGGTCATAACAGTCAGCTGCATATCTCTGCACATATATATGTGTTTGTGTGTATATATGTATGTATAGATCTATTTTAAAACTGTGATTTAATATTTAAATATTCCTACTGCCATTTTTGTGACTTAAAAAAAATATATACGAAGAAATGTCTTAGAATTTCCCAGTAAAGGAAAAACAGCACATGGGCAATCTGTCATGTTTTACAAGTCCTCATTTTTCTCATGATTTGTGTAGCATGGAGCAGGTTTGCCCAATGTAAAGGGTTTTCACTGCTTAAATTCTCTGTTTACAGCTTTCTCCTTAAAGTAATAAATCATCAGCAAAGTCATTTACTGAGTTTGGTGGCTCTTCCTGTGTATTCAGCTGTTATGAGACAACGATGGAACATCGAGTGTGTTTGATAAATGTGCAGATCGTGGAAATTAGGTCTCAGATAGTTTATGTATGGAAACAAAAAGGGCTTAAAAGTTTGGAGATGGGCTTAGAAACATGAATTCTAGAATTCAGAGAAGACTGGAGCAGCCAGTGTATCCAGGCTGGAAGACACGTGATGTAAATATAAAATGGATTTTAAGCATTTCATTCATTCATTCACTTACTTATTCAACACCTTTCTATATCCCCAACTAGACTGTGGGTACCTTGGGGTCAGGGTATATCGCTGCATCCTCTGAGCCTAGCTCAGAAGCAGGCACACGTCAAGGACTGTGTAAGTAAGGGCTGGCTGGATGGACAGAGTATCTATTGCGCACTGCTGTAGGAACTAAGACTACAGTTCCTACTGCTGTAGGAACTAAGTAAAAAGAAATACAAGAGAGACTGCACAGCACAATGGAAACAGTTGTGACTTTGGAGGTCAAGTGGATCTTGATATACTTTATTTCCTACTGAAATTTCTCACTTAACCCATCGAAGCCTCAGTTTCCTCAGCTGTGAAATATAGTACCTACCTCTCATTTGGATGCATATTGCATGCAAAATTTTAAGACAGAGCTTAGAACATAGGAAGCACATAATGAACACATCTATTACTAGCTGAGTCTCAGTTTCCCCATAAGCTGGGGGTTATCAACAAGGCCACAGTAAGAATTAGCATCAATATGTGTGTCTGCATATTTAACTTATTTAGCCCTTATTTAAAATAGCAAATATAAAGAAAAAGTATTGCCAATATTCAGTTGAATGCTGCTTTAATCATAGACTGTTTCTCTTCCTAATTTTCTGATTTTTATTTTGTTTTCCTTTTATGTTGTAACTGGATTTAAAACCCAGCTTCTTTAAGGTAGGGAGGACATGTTATACCTTTCTGTGTTTCTCAGCACGGCACATGACACATGCTCAGCTGTATGTGCAGGCGACTGGGGTAGATGAAGTGAATGACTCTTTTGAAACCCCCTGGCCAAATCCCCGTCATCCACTACCCCACAAAATACTTGAAGCTTTTATAAGAAAAGTCAATGGGAGACTCGATTCCAATAAACAACAAAAAAGTAATTGCCACATGAATTGTTTCCAAGGACACTTCTAGCCTGAAGCATATTGTTTTCAAACTTTGAAGTTAGATCATGAAGTCCTGTGGATGCCTCAGATTAAGATGAATGTGTAGACTTTGGGAAAATTTCTGAGGATATCAGGTCGTTGCAGTTTTGGGAAAATGGGATTTGGGAGGAATGGCCAGAGCATTTTACCATGATGCACTTTATTATAGAAAGCATACAGCAGAGTTGCCAATGTTCTCCACCACCCCCACTGAAACAATGAAACTGCACAGGTATCCTCTGTACTCAGAAGTCCAAGTTCTAGTTGAATCTGGGTTCTTTCTAAATGTAGGACTGAACAAAAATGACTTCTAAGGAAATGAACAAACTGGCACAAAGCCCATGCACTGTTTCACATATTATATTCTGTAAAGCCTGTCTCCAGATCTCTACTGCTCTTGTTTTTCACACAATGTGGATTTCTTACTTCATTCCATAAAAAGGGAAAGGAAGCTGCTAGAAGCAAGCTTACTGATGGCAATGAGAAAACGTCAGTCTGCCTGCAAAGGAGGTAAAAAAATAAAAAACAGATAAGAGATATCATAAAAGCAGGTCACCCAAGTCTGAGTGGGACTGTTTAATGGAGAGACAAACAGCCCCCACAGTTAATAAAAACCTTACAGCATCCATAGTCTTCACTGGTCCTGGGAACTAACTGATGTTCTACCATCTCCAGGCTTCAGTAGGTGGTGGCATGAGTCACGTGCTCAATGAACTGTTTTAAAAGGCAGCAAGGGAGAAAATCTATTTTAGAAATGGCTGGGCAAGCCGTTTAGTCTCTCTGAGCCGTGCTTTTATCTATGAAGCAAGGATGACTCCTTCTCACAGATAAAGAATAAAACAAAGAAAGAAACTATGATGTACACTGAGTATGACTATGATTTGGGGAAGTGTGCATCTGCTTATTTAACACAGACCTCCTGTTATGTGTTTGGCAGTGTGCTGGCCCTGGAGGTAAGAGAAGTAGAGAATGGCTAGTTTGGGAAGGAAGGGACACTCACAGTGATGTACATCACAAATGCTGGATGCACCCTCTCTGCAGGGGAGCATTCAGGAAAAGCTTCTCAAATCAGAGATGAGGAAGGGCATGTTCTACCACCGTGAGCCTGGCTGTCAATGGATTTAATTGTGCAAAGGATATTCCAATTCACCCACCACAGCCATGCCAATTACCCAGTCCCCCTGCTGAGTATATGTGAGGGCGAGGGGGTGGGAGCAACGTGAGCCCAGTCACAGCTGATTGGACAGGGAGTGGACACCTGGGCCAATTACATTCTTCCCCCCTAAGAGACACAAAGACCTGATTGGTTTCAAGTCCAAGAACTAAGAGGCCAGCTAGCCCTTAGGTTAGGGCCATCACTGCATGCTTTAGCATTGCAGAAAAATCTGATCTTAGAAAGAAGGAGGCTGATTTGCTCACTCACCCCCTCCCCAATGCCATCTCCAACCCCACAAGGCCAAGCTTCGCCTTTTGTTCCTGGATCCCTCGGGGACACCACTGAAGGGTTTCCACACAGTCTAAGAAGCCCGAGTCACATACTTAAGCCGATTGTGTCTGGGCTACTTCTAGAAACCAATCCGCTGACTCTCACGGTGAGACTGTCTGAGAAGGCGTAAGGGCAGATCCTGCACGTGCTGATCTCAGCGCACACTTGGCCTCCCAACTGTTGCTGAAACCCTAGGGCAGTGGATGAGAAACCAAAACAAACAGCTAAGAGACCAGAAATAGATCCCCAGCTGGCAAAACAGCCTCTGGGCACACCATCCCTCTGGGCACACCATCTCTGCATAGCATCGGTAGCATCGGGTGAATGCAAACATTTGTAAAGTCCCCTCCCTTGAGGAAGCCAGACCGAGCCAGGCCCCTCGGGTCTCTGTGCCACCCCTCACTCCCCAAAGCTGAGGGTAGCAGCCCCTGCAACCATGGTACTCGCCCATCTTATCTTTGTTCCTGACCCTCACACAGGACCCCTAGGCAGCAAAGGCACTTAGGTTCGTTGAATAAGCATGAACCAGCATGCTCCTCCCTGCCTCTGAAGCAGGGCTTCTTAACCTGGGGTCCCTGGTCCCTCCAGGGATCCATGGGTAGAATTCAGAGGGCCCTATTCTTGGATGGGGGAAAAATGCATCTTTATTTTTACCAACCTCTAGCTGAAATTTAGCATTTCCTTCTATCTAAATGCAGGCAACAAACCCCAACATCACCCGTTGTAACCGCAGGTGATCGTCTTATCACAACCGTGGCAGATATCTATCTTTGAGATTGCAGCAGTGTTGCAACCTGCCTCCATGGTACCATTGAACTGATTGATAAAGCACGTTACTGTGTCACCCAATTGTAACATTTAGATAATTATGCTTATGCTAGGTGTCCCCTAGCCTGGGAACACCTTCTTGCCCTTCTGTGTTGAGTTGCTGAGTCAAAGCCCCTTCCTTATTCCAGGTCTATATCCTAAACAGCGGGGCCTGAGAACTATGGCACATCCACGTGCTGTGCAGACTTTGACAGTGTTTACAGCTAATCACGCAGCTGAAGAAACCCTTCAAGGTAAGTGAAGAGAAACCAATAAAAACAACAGCATGAGAGCTGTTTTAAGGGGAGGTTAGGAATGGCCTTGAGTGTGGGCTGCTCTTAGTGACTCGCTTCCAAAGAAGGTGAAGAAATCTGGCAAACACCACCCCAGCCAGGGATCAGGATTAATCCCATCAGTGCTAATCCATGCTGACAGCAGGTGCCCTGGATATGATGTGACAAGAAGGGCACTTCACCTCTCTGGTTTCCCCCCCAAAAAACCATAGCCCCAGTTGTACCATGAGAAAAACCAGAAACAATTCTCAGTTGAGGAACGGTCTCCAAAATGCCTGAGCCGTGCTTCTCAAAACTGTCAAAAAGCAAGAAAAGCCTGAGAAACTGCTGCAGGCCAGAGGAAGCTAAGGAGACGTGACAACTAAATGTGATGGGGGACCCTGGATGGGATCCTGGGGCAGAGAAAGGACATTAGGGAAAACTAGAGAAATCCCAACACAGTCCGGAGCTCAGTTAGCACCAACGACAGATGTATGTGGTAATGTAAGATGTTAATACTCAGGGGGCGCTGTGTGTAGGATATACGGGAACTTTCTATACTACCTTTGCAACTCTCCTTTCTGTACTCATCTTAAATAAAAAGTTTAAATAAAATGAGAGGCTATACTAAAACCTGTTTACAATTTTTATATGTAGAGTAGAAAACAAACATTGCAATGGTTGTCGTTGGGCAGGAGAAAAGTTGTGGCCTTTCCACATACTTTTCTGTAATAAAAATAAAAGGTAAAAAAATTAAAATAAAGAGATGTTTCCCTCTAATTATAGGTTGACAAGCTTTATCCACTTATCCCTACGCTGTCCAAGCTACCGGGCACTTAAAATGTGGCTGTCTGGATGTGCTTAGTATATGCAAAGTAAAATGTCTGTTTAATAATTTTTATAGAAGTGGTAATATTTTGGGTATCTTGGATTAAATGAAATGTATTAAAATTAATTTCACCTGTTTCTACTTTTTTTAAAGTGGCCGCTAGGAAATTCCAAGTGGCCTATGGGGCTGACATTCTATTTCCACTGGACATGACTGCACTAGAGCAGAGTTCCAGGGGTGCGGGGCTGTGGCAGGAGCCCCCAGGGATCAAGGACAGGCAATGCTCTCCCGAAAGACCCATTCTTGCACCTCGATGTTGCACACACGATCTCTCAGGGCGAGGAAAGAAGACACAAGCCACTGCAAAGTTACAAATTTATTGGTCTGGAAATAAATACAAATATCTCATTAAGAAACTTCTCTGGAAAGACTTATACACAACAGTTCCCGGTCTGCATTCAGCCACTCTTGCCCCGATCCTGACCTTTCTTCGCAAAGTCAGGGGGAGCCTCCCAGGTGGTAGGTGGCAGGTAAATGAGTCATTGCCATTCATGCCACCTAGAAGACTCAACTACTTCCTTCTACCAACTCTAGGGTCCCGGAAACCACCAGGCCCCAGTGGCTGACTCACAATGTTTGATGCACTCTGATCAAACTTCTCCGAAAATCCATGGTTAGCCAGAATGAAAATCACAGGCAGTAGTATGGGAACTTGGCAGCTCTGCCCACACTGCTCAGAAACGTCAGTGGCACCACCCCATTCAGGGTAAGGGGGTTAGTGGGGCAGGGAGAGAGGAAGGCAGGAGAGGGAAGGATAGTCCCATGGAATACATATTCCAGAATCCTGGCATTTTCTCAGCCACCATTCCCCATGTGAATTCCCACCCCCACCCTACAAGAGCAAAAAGTTCTATCTGAAGACCCAGTAATGTTACCAGGTGGGAAACGTTCAGCTATTGGGTTTAGATTCGGGCCCAGTTGTCAAAGATTGGAAACTGGATTTAACTCAATCACATCAAGATTCCTGGGAAACAGGTTGGGATTCACGGAAATCACAACTGTACTCGATTCCATCACAAACACAAGGAATCCCTCCCATCTAGGAACGCAAATACCGCCCACCCCATGCCCTTCCCCCCACCCCCCACAAGGAGACTCACACAGCCAGGCAGGGCTGCCCAGAGCGATTCCCTCCATTGCAAAGAATGCAACTACAGATCTAAATTATCTTCCCCACAAACAAAAATAATCACACGCTCACGTGTCTGGGGTGGGAGAAGGGTCTGTAGGGGAGAGGCAGAGGGCAGAGCCAAAGCCTTCAGAAACCGTGACACCAGCCGTTTGCCACAACGACGTTCTTTCTGTAAAGCCAGGAGCTTTGGTTGCCCGCTTTTGTTGCGCATTAAAAGGACGCTAGGAAAACAGGCTTGGATGCGTCAGCGTTCAAAGGTTTATATATGCACCAACTTTAAAATTCAATTTCTTCAAGTCAACTATGTGGGTTTGTTTTTTTCAAAATGCCTCTAGCCTCAACATAAAGTCCACCTCTTTTCCCCCCACTTCCTGTTTTGCCTATTTAAAAGAGGTGTCCACACTTCACTGTTCTCCCCCTCTCCAAATTGGAAAAGGATTTTGTTTCCTGGAACTGGGCAGCTTCTCTGCAGTTGGAGAGGAAACAGGAAGTGGATGGCTGGCCGTCTGACAAAGTGCCCCTCTGAACAAGGATGCTGGGGGCAGCGGGGGCTGGGCTTTGTGAAGTGTTTACCGCTATGCTGCTTGTTTTTGGCAGTTTGGTGTCTCCGAGGGAGGGTAAGGGAGGGGCAACCAGCCACTAGTTAATGGAACAGGACACTGAGATGCCTCTTTCCTTTGGTCCATTGCCACCCTGCCCTCATGGGAGAGGGTGCCCGAGACAGACCTAATCTGTCACCAGCAGAGCTCGCTCTTACAAAATAAGCTTTGGATTAATACCAAGTTAGGCGCAGTGTGGCAGGCAGGGGCGGGAAGGGACTGGAGGGGAGGGGGCCGCTACAGAGATCAGAGTCCGGGGACGGCAGTCTGCACCGGCCGCCTAGCAGGAGACCTCCATGGACTTGGGCCCAGCGCTGTTCCCGGTGGCACCCGAGTTGGGAGTGATGTCCAGGTGGGCCCCCTCGCTGGTGTGGGAGCGGCTGCGGGCGCCCTCACTCGTGTGGGAGCGGCTGCGGGTGCCCTCGCTGGTGTGGGAACGGCTGCGGGTGCCATCCAGAGAGGTGACGCTGGAGCCGGACGCCGTGCGGGACCGCATCAGGCGCGTCATGCTGGCGGAGGGCACTGGGGAAGACAGGAGACAGCCAGTTAGGGGTGGGGGACTCTATGATGTGAGGGGCCAGATGCACCTGCCTGGTGGCCACGGTGCCCTCCCATGTGGCCAGCCCCAGCCAAGCACTCTTCGTGTCTTGTCTTGATCCTGGAAGCAATCCAGCTGCTGGGTAAGCGAGGACACAACAATCCATGAGAGTGACTTGACCCAGATCCGGGTCTGGAGCCCAATTCTGCCACTTGCTTAACAGCTGTGTGGCTGTGGGAGTGTCCCCCTGAGCCTCACTGCCTGATGCCCACTAGCCCCCGCTGTCAGCTTTCCCTGGAGCAGAGAACACTCCTGCAAAGCCAGGTAATCCCTGCATATCCCACATGGGGAAAGTGAGGCCGCACGGCAGGTTTGTGGCAGAGCTGTCAGTGTCATCCCTTTTCCCGAGAAGTCTGTTGGCGCCAGGCACTAGCAAGGGTGCTGTCCATACTTCGAATCTCCTCTAAGACTTGAAATGCCCTTGTGCAGAGCAGGTGTTGATGGAGTGGAATGAAGAGAAAACAAAAACAATCGTCCCTACCTGAACTGGTGATTCATGTGCACCCAAAACCTCAAAATGTGATCTTATTTGGAAATAGAGTCTTTGCATACATAATTAGTTAAGGATCTGGAGGGGAAGTCATCCTGGATTTAGGGTGGGCCCTAAACTCAGTGACGGTGGTGCCCTTATGAAAAGTGCAGAACACACAGGGCCACAGGGGAGAAGCCCATGCAAAGGCAGAGGCAGAGATGGTAGTGACCAGCCACAGAGGATCCGGGATTGCAGGGCCGGCAGAAGGCAGGAGGAGGCAGGGAAGGATCCCCCTTAGAGCCTTCGGAGGGAGCACGGCCCCACTGACAGCTTGATTTCAGACTTCCAGCCTCCAGAACTGTGAGAGAATAAATTTCTGTTGTTTGAAGCCTCCCAGTTTGTGGGGATTTGTCAGGGCAGCCCTAGGAAACTCATACCCCACGCAATTGAAGCATGACCACTGGGAAGGCCACCCTGAAGGATGGACATTGGGAACAGGGAAGCTGGGACACACAAGCACACATAGCTTACATTATGCACTTGCTAGACACTGGGGTTGGTCTTTGATGGCAGATACTCACAAACAGAATTAAGAGCTAGTTTTGAATCCAGAAAGAATCGGAGTCAACCCTGCCTCTGTGGCTTACATATTTCTCTGAGCCTCTATTTCTCAATCTCAAATCTGGGCATTCTCCTGGCTGAGATTCCAGGGCTACAGTGAAGGATGGCAGGTGTGCAAAGTGCTGGCCATGTAGGACCCCTCATGTGTAGGAACTCAGCCATGGGTTACTTTCTTTCTCTTTGGTTGATGCCTTTGGGACCATAGGTCTTCCTGCTATTTTCCCTAAGATCTATGGGATGCTTTGGCTTTCTGGAAATAGAAGCTGATTGGGGGCGGGGGGGAGACACTGAGGCCTAGATTTTGCTTCCTTTCTCCCTAGAATCCACCCTCGAAGCAGAAATCCAAACCCAAGTCAGGTTCAAGACAAGGGAGAACCGCGATTCACACCCTGCAAGGTAGACGAGGTCTGCGCAGCGGCTTTCTACGTCTCACTGCTGCCTGCGCAATCGATGCCCAGAGGGAAGCCAGGCCAGAGGGGCAGGAGACCCATAGGCAGACACTTTCTGTTGGGATACGGCATCTCGGGACATGGATCCCGCGTGACGTGTGTAAATCAGACTTAACCACTCCCCGCCTTGCTAGAACGAAACACGGCTGAGGCCAATCTTAAGACTGCGGTTAGTTTATCAAACTTACTGCTACTATTTTAAACAAGCCAAGAGTTTAAGGAGAAGACAAAAGAGATTAGAAGTTCAAAGCTTCCTGCTTAAGAAGGGCACACAAACTTACAAACTACTGACTGTGGGTGTGGACTCAACAGTGTGTTTGAATTCCATAGCGTCTGTCCTAGTGCTGGGACGTCATTTCTGAGAAGACAGCTTTATGTGTGCGACCAACAAATAAACTATAACCATAAAGCAAGAAGGAGCTAGTTCTTGAATTGCGTTTCCATTTATCCTTTAATTCCCCAATTTCATGGTGTAGCAAAGGCATGCTCTGTCTTGAATGTAAGCAACTCAACTCTACCAGCCACTTACACAGAGTTTTACAGTTTTCAGAGACCCCCACTCTGCTCCCTGCTTAAACTCTCCAAGCCTCAGTTTCATCATTTGTAAAATGAGGGTAAGACTCTCTCATAAGATTATTGTGATGGTTCAGTGAGAAAAAAGAAAGGATTTATTAATATTCTTTTATCATCGCCACCATCATCATCATCATTGCCATCATCACCACCTTTGTCATCGCCACTGTAAGCAAGCACGTAATCAAAATGGAAAAGATTTTCATTGTGTCATTGTTTGTTGTCTTCTTGGTGCTTAAAGGGATAGTCCTTATCTAAATCCAAAGAAATCCCCGGTATGAAAGGACTTCTGTTTGATGAAGGAGATAAACTGAGCTACTCTAGTATAAACGAGAGACTAGCATCTCTAGACTGCCACGCACCCTCCACACACCTGAATATTTCCTCCTCTGCTCTGCCCAATTTTCAAAAAGCTGGAGCTGGCCATGGCGATAGAGAATATTCATCCAAACCTGGCTCAGGGGGATGCATTTCCAACTCCCACACCCCCCAGCCCACTGCACGCTGAGCAACGCCATACTCACTGTAGCCCATGCCCTGCACGAAGTACTTGAAGGCCTCAGCGAGCTTGGCCGGCTGCAAAAGACAAGGAGAGAGAGTGCAGTCAGTCACCGGGGTGCGGATGACCCAAGGCCACCAGGCGCTGAGCCCATGGCCAGCTTCATTCATTCATTCACTGGCCCAAGACAGAGGCCATCACATGTTGACAGGAAAAAACACAAAAGTGAAGGAAAGACTGTGAGATAATTAGGGGGACCACATTTGCTTTGGCCACAGAGAAAAAGTTCAAGTTCACTTCACAGTTGTAGGAACGTGGACAAGTTACGTGACCTGTCTGAGTCAGTTTCCTTGCCTATAAAACAGGGGCAGAGTGCTACAACCACTGCTGAGCGCTACTGGGGAGACTGCATTAGACAAAGTGATGTGCCCGGCTCAGCATCTGGGGTATAAATGTAACAGCATCATGGGCCGCTCACTGTGCGAAGGGCTTGGCTGCACTATTCCATTTACTCCTGACAACCACCTCATGGTTAGTACTGTTTTATATACATTTCACAGATGAATGGATTTGGAGAGGTCAGAAGTGGTGGGTGCTGCAGATCGGCCCCGGCCGTACAAACTCAGAACCCACGGTCTCGAGCAGCGCACCTCCAGCCTCGATAGTGGGCTGGCTGGCAGGAAAAAAGATGAAGGATGAATAAATGGATGACAAGGAAAAAAGGACGGATGGAAAGAAGGAAGGAGGGAAGGAAGGACAGACTATGGATAAAGAGTAAAAAGGATTGATGGGAAGAAGGAAGAAACGAAAGAGAGAAAAATGGATAAAAGAGGGGAAAATGAAAAAAGGATCTAAAGAAGAAAGAATGGATGTTGGTTGGACAAACCAATTAACTAATTGACTAACGGTTGTTTTAAGTGAAATGAGTAGGAAATGCTGAGAGCACACCCAGTTCTACTGTTACTCTCAAACAAGCTAATGTAAACCAGAGGCGAGTGCGCAAGTACCGAGGGCATATGTGCAGCGTTCGATGAACTCCACCTGTTAAATCCAGTGCCCTGGGCCTCGCTCTCCTGTGGCAGTGAGAAGTCACTGACAGAGGCAGTGTTGTCCCCCACCTTTCCACAAACAGCCAAATGACATTTAAAGGAGAGGCTATGCTTAAATTGCCCTCTGAGACTCGTGTGATAACAGAAAAAGGACAAGGGAGTTGGGGATGCAGGCGACAGGGACACCTGCGGTGGAGGAGAGAACCAAGAACACAGGCTTGGGGACGAGAACATCTGGGCCCAAATTCGGCTCCATGGGCCACCGTGGGCAATCTCTCCCACTTGTAGCTTCAGTTTCCTCTTCTGTGACACTGAGACAAAACACTTGCTCTTCTGAGGACAGCTGCAAGGATCTAACCAAATCGAGGGTGGAAAAACCCTATGTACACACGCAACCAGTGAGGGCACAAGGAGGAGGCGTCTGCACAGGAACCAGTGCTCTGTGGGCTGGCTTCCCGGAAGCCTGCGCTAGCTGAGCCCCGGCCATGGCATTGAAAATTGTTGTGATTACAGCCAGGGTGAGAGCTGTTCTTTTTTCAAGTAGAGAAAGGAAGAAAGAAGGAAGAAAGGAGGCAGGGCAGGGTTTGGAGGAACAAAGTGACAAAACATTCACATAATTTGTTGATATTTCACAAAATACAAAACTCTCATGATATACAATTATTAAGAATATAGATAAAAAGTTCCTTTGTTAGGTTGGTGGGTTTATTTATGGGAGGAGAATGGGAGGAGTTAGTTATCATACAGCAAACACACTACATTGCTTGATGTTTATTTGTGCACATGCACACATGTGCACAAGCAGACACACATGTACACACATGCACAGACATACATGTGCACATGCACACATACATGCACACACACGCACTTGCACACACACATACACACACCATTTGGTTTAATCTCCTCCCCACCCCTCTGCTCTGGGCTGGAGCTCCCTAGGGGCCCTTCACTCCTGCAGAAGCCTGTGGTCTTTAGGGCAGACACACCTTGATTCTGATTCATGATGACCAAGCTGCATCCACCTGGCCTCTGTGAACCCCAGTATCATCTACTCCACAGGAGTTAGTTTCTGGGGGATCAAATGAGTCCCTGTGAACAAGCACCTTTTATAAACAGTGACATGTCCAGAAACTATCTTCTGATGTCATAGCGAGGCTGTGAGGGCAAAGGCATTAACAGGTCACAGAGGCACACGCATTCCACCCAGAGAGAGGTGACAGGTGCTTAACGCAAAAGCTAAGGTGGCACTCACCTGAGAGATCTGCGGGAGGCCGCCACAATCTGCCATCTAGGAGTGAAGGAAGCTGGTTAGAGCCACACACCTCAGCTCAGGCAAGCCAGTTCCAAACAGGCGCCCACCTGCCTGCTCCCCCAGCCCCACCTAGCAAGGCTGCTACTGCTCTCATCACTACCCTCTCAGCACCAGACAGTGTTTCCATGGAAACCACAACTTGTAGCCTACGATGTGCCAGGCACTATGCAAAGCCCTAGAGATAATTTCACTCCATTCCCCAAGAACCGTGGAAGGTAGAATTGCCTCATTTTAGAGGCAGAAACTGGGCCAGAGACAGCTGGAGGAACTTGCAGGATTCTGGCCCGGCTCTGTCTGACCTGAAAGGACTCAATGTAAGGGATGTAAGGCCCTTTACACACATTTTCTGGAAAGATTCCCTTGAAAGGAAATTGTTGGAATGGAGGGAGGCTTCCAGCTCAACGGGGCTTCTAATGGGCTACCCTTCTTAGATGCTGTATCTTTCAAAGTTCCTATTAAATCACCAAATCTAACGCCATCGCCACAGAACCGAGACCATTTTAGGCATGTGTGTAAATGTATCCAGACCCGGGAATGAGCAGGGCCGAGGGCTGAGAGCACGCAGGCGGCAGGGAGAGGGTGGGCTGCAGGGAAACGGGGCTGTGGCTGTCCTACAGCCCAGGAGCCTCAAGGCTAGATTACTGAGTGCCAGCCACAGGACCTCACTAACCTGGGGCGGTCCTCGGCTCAATGAGAACGCAGGGAACAGGATGCTAGAACTTTCCCTGCAGCGGTGAGTCAGCAAGTGGGCAGTGGGCAGAGTCTGTCTACACTGAGGCTGAAGTAGGTCCTGATCCTGGATCCACCATCAAATCAGCCACCCAACTTAGGCTACCTACCCTTTGTTGCGGGTTGCGGGTTGAATTTTGTCCCCGCAAAAGACATATTGAAGTCCTAATCCCCAGTACCTATGAATGCAACCTTATCTGGAAACAGGACTTTTGCAGATGCAATCAAGTTAAGATGAGGTCACACTGGATTAGGGCGGGCCCTAAATCCAAAGACCGATTTCCTTAAAAGAAGAGGGCAATTTGGACACAGGCACAGAAACACACAGGGAGAACGCCAGGTGACAGAGGGAGCAGAGGCTGGAGTGATGCAACCATAAGCCAAGGAACGCCGAGGGCTGCCAGCGACTGGCAGCAGCTGAGAGGTAAGCAGGAACCAGTCCCTTCCCCAGCGCCTTCAGAGGAGCACAGCCCTCCCTGCTGACAGTGGTTTTCGACTTCCAGCTTCCAGACTGTGCAGGAATAAATTTCTGTTGTTTTAAGCCACCCAGTTTGTGGCACTCTGTAACAACAGCCACCAAAGTACAGCATTGTGCAAGCCTGAAGCCCAGCATTTTCTAATCTTGCAATTTCCTGTTCAGGGGATCTTGGAAGAAAACGCATGTAAAGAGCCCGATACAGGAGCAGCCTCCCACTCGGTAGGTGTCAGACAGCCCCTCATGCACTCAAAAGCCTTCTGCTCCTATGGGGGGAGTTGAGGGAACAGTGACCCACAGATGCCACCTCCTCAGCCTTCCCCCAGGGCGAGGGAGCAACCTCATTTCCACACGGGGCAGTCTTGGTCACCTGCCATCACAGGGGCACGGCCGGATAGGAGGCCCCTCTGAAAGGTTCCTACTCTTGTGCACGTCCCCGGCCGAGGCTGCCACAATCGTCTGTGGTCTCGATTGTGCCACCAGCTGTAACTGACAGGGCACTGTCGGAGGTTACTACAGACCCTCAAGTCTCACTATGAGAGAGCGAGCACACCGTGTGCTCCAATGAGCCTGCCGCACAAAGCCCTGCCCTTCCACGGCCTTGGGTGACATTTGCTCTTACTGAGCAACCAGAGCCCCTCTTGGAGGAACGTCCTGGCCCCACCCCAGGGACAGCCCCTGCCAAGCCATTCCTGGTCTACCCTCCCTAGAGCCCCACAACAGCAGCCCGTAGACTCCTGCGGTCCCAGAAAGGGATCCTCGCAGCCTCGGGTTGCCGGCCAGCAACCAAATAGATGCTTGTCAGTAGATACATTAAGTCATTATTTCTATGGTTTCTGACTTGTTCAGGCACAATTTAATTTTGCAGAAAACTTGAGAGTTTCTAAGAAATAACAAATGCAAACCCCCATTGATTTCCCTGTACCTTGAGGAGAGTGGTCTTTGTTGGGTCCAGTTTTGAGTTGCACTCCACCTGGACAAGAGAGAAGACATTTGTTAATTTTCTACCTGAAGCCAAAGTCAAAACCTTTCCCCCTTCCCTGCCACTCTGCCACCAGCACCAGAAACTCCAATATTCCCTCTAGCAGAGAAGAAAAAAATGTGAGTTTCAGGGTTAAACAGATGTGACTTTAAATCCCAACCCTGTCGTTACCAGTTGTGTGATCTCAAACAAGTTACTTAACATCTCTTGGCCTCGATTTCCTCATCAATAAAATGGGGATAATATCTTTTTTCCAAGTGTCGTTATGAGCTAAATGATGCCTTGTTCAGCCAGCTGCTGCCAAAGATTCTACAAGTGACAGATCTCCAGATCCAACAACTATTATTCATATAAAATCACATTGACCAAGCTGGTTTCTTTCCTCATTTGTCACCTTGAAAGTGGCATCCAGAATTGGGCAGAATATTCATATGTAACCTGTGATGTTCAAAATGCCCAACATAGAACTGTCACCTCCTGTGATGTGAATAATATATCTGTATTGATGCATGCTACGATTATCTCCAGTGGGTCAGCCCACAAGAAATCCATGGTTGATTAAGGCACCCAGGTCTTCACTACATGAACATCTGCACAAGGCATGCCACCACTTTAGGACTCTGATAAACAGACCCTAAGTCTCCCATCTCCCCAGCTGTGGGGTTGTCAGAAAGGTAGTGTCTTCTCTTTGCCTCCACAACACTGTGGATGGGAATGAAGGGGTGAAATGAGTCACGAAGCTTTGCCTAAGCCACACTGCCCAGGTGCCTCTCTCGCCTGCCAGATGGTCAGGCACCAATCAGATAGGAAAGATCCACCTGCTTCCTGGATGAGAGACGGTCTCTTGGTCAGGAGGCCAAGTGGCAAACATGCTCCTATAAACACAATCAGCAGGTGAGGGGGCCTGGAAGAGGAGACAGAAGGTCCAATGCCAAGCAGGTAGGGCAGGCAGCCACCAGGGAGAGACTGGTGGCTGGGCCCTCTGCCCAAAGACCAAGAGGGCATTTTAAAAATGTCACCTGCCCTGATGGGGGCAGAGGAGCGTAGGGGGTGGGTAGGGCCACTTCACACAAAGTCAACCAGACTTGAAATGCTGAATTAAACAAGGAAACCAGGTGTTGATTTCTACATACCACAGCATCCACAGCAGGTGAGTCGTCCCCAACCACCAGCAGAGCAGGGCACCTGGGGGCAGGGAGAGAAGGGGGCAGTGAGCACAAGGTTCATGTAAAGATTCTCACACTCCCAGGCCTGCCAGCCTGGGGCCAGGACTCTAAAAAAAATTATTTTGGTTTCCACAGTACCCTTTCTCTTTTTACTTCATTCTCCCTCCATCCTCTGCTTTGCTCTTAGGATAAAATAGGTTGGTAATCATTTACACTTCAGTATAAATTTCAGCCAGAGAATTTCTGTGCCCTGATGTTTGTATTTTAAAGCATCCTCTTATCAAGGATGGATGAGAAGGACTTTGCCGGTAGTCAAGACAGAGACAAAAACAGCATGAGTGACAAACACAATGGCATGTCAAGTTCCCAAGTGTCAGACAACGTGGTACACCCAGAAAGTCACAAAAAAGATACTGTCATGACTGCTGGAGTCCCAGTTAGTTGTGTCCACAACTGCTTTTTCCTCCTGGATTTATAGAGCACCATAAGGGGGTTCCTGTGTCACCCATTGCTAGGCTTCGTGAAGCAAAGCCTAGCACAGTTACGGACATAGTAAATCAAGCACAGTCATCATCCCTTCCCCAAGCTCAAGGGCTGCATCCTGGATCATGGGGCACCCTATTGCTGATGCCACCTGCACACAAAGAAGTCTGAGCCAGACTGGGCAAGGCTCGATCAATCCCTGGATAGAACACATCCAGCTCTCCCTCAGCATCCTTCCACAAGTGCGGCAGTTCCCCCAGACTCAGAAACAAGGCCTGCTGCCACCGTGCGCAAGGCTAGACGGTGAGTGGCCCTGGCTGCAAGTGGCGGGGGACAGAAAAGCAACTCACTGCAGGGTGACCGTGTGGGTTCCAGGCATTGGTCGCTCTATCTCCAGGTCCCGCCGGCTGCAGGCAGAAATCGCATCATTAGCACCAGCAGACCCTCCGCTGGAGGAAGCCCCCTCCCCGCTGAGCCAAGCCCAGAGGTCCCGCCACTGGCCATCCTGGCAAGCCACCCGCACCTGTGCAAGGTCCTGTGACCTTGGGGATGCCACAGCCTGCTGGCGTCCACAGCAGTGGTTAAAGGGACAGCAGGCCTCGTGTGTTTCCAGAGGAGCCCACCTCATTTTGTCCCAAGTATGTGTGTGCTTTTTTTAAAAAGCAGGAGTACAAATCATGTCCTCCTACAGAGAGCCCCACCTTACAAACAGGCCAGCTTCCCAAATGGTCTCCCAGCCTCATAGTCTGAGCCCTACCCTCACCTCCTCCGAGTTCTCTACAGTGTAGCCACACGATCTCTTTAAAACTCAGACCTGATCTTTCCATTCCCTTGTTTCCAGCCCTCCCGACGGTTTGCCATGGTGCTAGTGTAAGGCCCAGCGTGGGCCGGGCCTGGTGCCGACCACCCTTCCCCTGCCTGTGGACAGCCCCACTCTCTGCTGCCCTGCAGCTCCCAGCATGAGAAGCTCTCCAAGCTCACAGCCCAGAGCAGACAAGTGGGATTCAAATCATGCTTGGCCACTTCTGGCTGTATGACATTGGACAGATTACTGAACCTCTCTGTGCCTTTCCTTTCTCAGCAGGAAATGATGATGACAACAGCATCCTCATGGTGGGGTTTTTGAGAGGGATCAGTGAATTGCTGTGCTGTCCATGACGGGGAGGAAGAGTGTGGCATTTGGGGGTTGTGCTGATCGCCTCTGGGCCCCCACTACCAGCTGAAAGCCGGACTCTCCCCTATTCTGTGTAAGTGCCTGCTAAATGAATGGACGGCTGAGCCTCTGTCTCTTTAGTTACACCCTGAGAATGTTATTATGAAACAGTTAGAGCCTCCCAGGCTGAGATGCTGGCAGGGCTGTAAAAGGAGGCAGATACCAAACGTTGCTGCAAACACTAATGCACGTCATGAAGTCAAGATATTAACACTGGAGGAGACACATACCCTACCAGGCTCATTCCTGTCCCCTTTTCTGGGAGTTTGTCAGGACTAGCTCGGCAGGCTGAGCGAGCTCCATGGAAGATTCCAGAATCCCTGGCTGACACCAGTGGCTCTGAGCTGTCCCTAGCTGAGCTCCAGTTAAGCACCTAGTTAAGAGGCTACACCTTTGCGGAAGACTGTGTTCGGGTCCTTCTTATCCTTGGAGTGACAAACTCGCCTCCTCGAGGCCTCCCTGGACTCCTCCTGCCCTCACTTAGCTCTTCTCACATGGGCCTTTCGTGAAGGTCGGCCACGCGCATTTACTGTCAATCCTTTGGGTGTGTAACTGTGTCCCTCCCACGTGTGCGTCCCCAGTGGTCTGGAGGAGTAGCTCAGAGTCTCGAGAGACTTGCTGAACTCCAGAACCGCCTTACGTACCAGGTGGCCCTACTGGGCACTCCTGGCCTATTAGTCTATTTGCTTAAATTCAGGGACTGCATCTTCTACCAATTTTATAACACCCCTCTCTCTCACCTCATATTCCAGAGCGACAAAAGGTGCCTGAGAAATGGCAATCCCAAGGCCAACTGCCCCCCCATACCTGTTGTAGGCATTGATGAACAGGTGCAGGTTGCCGGGGTTCATGTCATTGATGATGTGCTGGCGGTAGGTGTGGACCACCTCCACGTTACTCTGCATTTCCTCCTGCATTTGGAGAGGGAGGAAAATGTCCTTCACTGTGCTGTGGCCCTGGGCTGGCCACCACTCTTTCCATTCTCCAGGTTATTTGGGTACAAAGTAAAGACAATAATGCCTAATCCCCAAGCCAGCTGTGGGCCCTAAGGAAGCCTTCAGGAAGGCAGCTGACACCTGGATGCAGACTGGGTTCGACTGTTCCCTGGCAGTAGGAAAGAACCACACTTGGAAAGGCAAAGCACACCCTCCTGGGCTCACTACTTAGGCAGTTTTGATTTGCAGTCAGTGCTCCTGTATCTAGAGCTTGGCTCCATCACTGTCCTTTTTTGAGGCAAATCTTTTAACCTCCCTGAGCCTCAGTTCCCTCAATAAAAGGGAAACAATATTATCTACTTCACCAGGTGGTGGGACTTAATGGAGGTATGCACACAAAAGCCCTCTGCAAACAGTAAAATCAGATGCAAATGTTAACAATTATTTTTTTTTTAATGGAAAGAGTTGAAAAGAAGCTTTTCATGCTTGAAAAACAGAACCAACTCATGCAGCAGGAAGTTGCTGGAAAGAAGGGCAGTCTCTGTTCCCACAGGGGGCCAAGCAGAGCTTTGCAGGAGGCCGGCCTCTGCTGTCCCTCTGTCTGGATGCTTTTTGAACTTTTTTGAACGTGACTTGGGACAAACAAGTAAGTTGCGAGCTTGGAGCTCGCTCTGGTTCTCCTTTGTCCAACGGCAGACACAAGGGTCTGATGGGCCCAGTGGCGACCAGAGCAGGGGTGGGAGGGAGCAACGAAAGCCCATGTCGAGCATGAACTGCATCAAAACAGGCCACAACCATTTAAGCAACAAAGCGGCCAACTGGCTATTAAAGGAAAAATCAGAAAAAAAATGAATAATCTGAGGAATTACACTGGGATATCAGATCAAAACACAACTGCAGCAACTTGGGGCACCAATTAGCATCCTGACCAGCCAGTCTCCAGGTAACCTGGGGTACATCAGGACGGATGCTCCATGCTATACCTGACATCTCTCCTCCAAGGAAACCGGCTCAGAATTTTCCCAAATTCCTATTAGTTTCAGATGACACATTCAGGGCACAGAAAATGTGTCACACTGAAATGAGCCACAGAAAAGTAAAGAGAACTAGAGCGGGTGAAACAGTGGCCTCCGGAAGATACTTCCATGTCAGATCCCTGCAACTTGTGAATGTAAACTTATTTGGGAAAAGGGTCTTTGCAGATGGTAATTGATTAAGGACCTTGTGATGAGATCACCCTGGATTGTCCCAGTGGGGCTAAATAAAATGGAAAGTATCCCTGTAAGAGAAAGGATGCAGAGATTTGACACAGAGGAGACAGCCGTGTGAAGACGAGGCAGAGACCGGAGCGAACTGCCACTAGCCAAGTAAAGCTGACTGGACTCTCCGCTAGAGCCCATGGAGAGGCACAGCCCTGCCGCACTGGATTTAAAAAGGAACAGGCTATGGATACATCCCACAATATGGATAGATCTCAGAACAGTCACGCTGGGTAAAAGTAGCCAGACAAAAAGTATGAGGCCATTTATATAAAAATCGAGGAATTAACAAAAAAAATCTAAGAATTGCAAACTAATCTATAGTGACCAAAAGCAGATCAGAAGTTGCCTAGGGAGGTGGAAAAGGAGGATTAACACAGGGCAGGAGGAAACTTTTGGGGTGATTGAGATATTCATATTTTGGTTTCAGTGATGGTTTTACAGAGGTACACATGTATCAAATTTAGCAAACTGTACACTTTAAATATGTACAGTTTATTGTACTTCAATAAAAGTGTTTTTAAAAGACCTGTGTATTACTATAAAAAGGGAGGATGAATGCCTCGCTGCTTACGAATGAATAATGTTGCATTATTTCATAGGAATCAGCACAGCGGCCCCCACTTGACTGTGTCTTGTTCGGCTCCACCCCCACACGGGGCTCTGCGCCGAGCACCACACAATTAACTACTCCGTGGGAACAACACGATGCCAGGCCATGCTACTCACCTTCCCAAAGAGGTGGGACACCACCATGTCTGGCAGGGCTTGGGTCCATCCAGAGATCTGGGGAGGATCAATGCATGTGGATTAGAAACCAGGAGTTAACAGTAATTAACAGGGTCAGCAAAACCACACGGTGCTGGGGAGCAGAGTGGCATTGCTGGGCTCCCCTAGCAATCGGAGGACACCTACCTCAACGGGAACTTGGTTTCTGTCTCCAGTTCCCCACTGGCCCCGAGACCCTGAATGGAAAGGCCCAGGGCTCCACCTAATCCCTTATTCTCAGAGCTCCACACACAGGAGATGCACAGCAAATGGGTGCGGCATAAAGACCCAGCCAGCGTGTAGCTTCCCCTGCTCCAAAAGCTCTCCAAGTCATCAGCAAAGGGCCTCCCATTTCTTCTAAATGCACATTGATCCCCTCAGTCTACACCCCAGGTCTGCCTGGCTCCTAACTATCCCACCTCTGCCATCTTCCAGCCTTCTCCCCTCAAGCCAGTTTCCTCTCTCTAAATACACTGAGGTTACTAAGGACACTGACCACCTTCTCCTCTCTACCTCTTCCCAGTGACAAAGCTAGGTATACAGCAGGAGCTCCATAAATGCTACCTATACAGCAGGAGCTCCATCAATGTGTGCTGACTGACTTCAGCATCGGGCAAGGACTGGCAGGAGGGAAGCTCTAGACGGGGGTCCTCAGCTGGGCCGACTGCTATACACCAGCTGTACAGCACTGGGCAGGCTGGAGACCTCCGGACCTCAGACTTCTCATCTGTACTGGGGGTACCAGGAACTTCAAAGCCACAAGGTCAAGGTAAAGATTACAAGAGACAACTGCACTAGTGCCTGACACACAGTAGGCCCTTGATATAGGTCTTCTTTCTGCAAGACTGAGGTTGGAAAGGAAGGTGAAGGTGCAGGTATTTAAACCCCATAAACATTCCCCAGGCTCCACATTAGCCAGTGATCAGTGTCCCCAGCCCTCCAAGTCTGGCTCAGAACAGCTATCCAGCAGCCCAACTGGCTGAATGGAATGTCACTTCCTTTGCTGGAAAATCAAATAAAAAACAGGGAGTGTGTTCCACTCCCCAATGTCATGCAGGCAGGGGGAAGGGCTCCCGCACGCTGGTGGAAAGCTCATGGAAAAAATACAACGTCAGGCTTGCCAGGACAGGGGTGGGAGGCAGAGGGAGAGGCATGACCCCGGCAAGCCCTCTGTCCCTGACAGCCACCTCAAACTTGGCAAAAACACACTTTCCAAATGAGGAGTCAGGATCCCCCCAGCTTGAAAGGCTTTGTCCTATTTCAATTGGACTGGTTTCTCTCTCTCCTTGGCAAACACTGGGGCCTTTACGGGGGGAAAAAAGGAAAACAATAATTTTTAGAAGATAAACAAGGAACCACAGGACACCAGCCAGGGCACGGCTTCCCAAGATAGCTCAGGTCCCTTCTCATCCAGGCAGCCCATCCTGCAGCTCAGGCCTGCCTGCCTCCCACCTGGGACAGGAGCCCCAGGGGCAGGTACTGTGAAGCCCACAGACTTTGGAGCCAAAGGGATCTGCATCCAGTCCCAGGCTCCATTGCCTGGCTGCGTGTGACCCTGGACAACTTCCCTAACCACCCTGAACCTCAGTTTCCTCCTCTGTAAAATGGTTATAAAAATTCCTACCTCCTGGAATTACTTTGAGGATTAAGTGAGATAATGCAGGTATAGCAACATAAAGTAGAACTCGCACATAGTAAACTCTCAATAAATGTTAGCTAGTTATTATCATAAAATTTAGTGACAACTGGTACTAAATACTCATTTCTTTTTCATTAATAACATGTGAATTCCTAAGATTAGAGGCTTTTGTCTCATGCATCTCAAGGAGTCTTGTTTATCAAGATGCTGAGCATCTTGAGCAAAGCCAGGCACAAGTCAGGTAGCCAGCAAATACTTTTTAATCTGAGCGATGCCTATCAAAACTGGCTCAGGGGCCCATGTCCCATTGGTATCTCTGGCTTAGATAACACAGTCCTACTGAGATCTTGTGAACAGCAATAGCTAAGGTCATGTTTATTATTCTAAGCGAAGCAGATGGAAACTGCTTTCTTTGCTGGGGCGGGCAGTAGGGGGAGTGGGGGAGTGGGGTGAAAAGAGGTCTCGTAGCTGTGAGGCTGCTCCAGGCAGAGGCTGTGTGCACCTGTCCCTGTGTCTGCAGGGCACAGTGTCCCCACCTGTGTACACCTGTCCCCACCTGCCTGACGCAGGCCCCAGCCTCACCTTGGAGGCGGCCCAGTCCATCCAACCTTCGGCACAAGGGTTCACGTTGATGAGGACGAGGCCCTCCACCATCTCGGGGTTGTTCAGCTGCAATTCAAGACTCGAGGTGAGACAGATGACCTGGCAATCTGAAACACTATGGACTTGAAAAGTCAAACTGAAGCATGAGAGAAGTGCCCAGAAAAGGGCCAGTGTGGGGCACCAAAGCAGGCTGCTGTTCTGGAGTCATCACAACCCCCGCCCCGTGCAGAACTGGGGTCCCAGCCCAGCAGACACTGGATAGGGCCCCTGAGAGAGTGGATAAAGGAAAGAGGAAGGCGCAGGAAAAGTAGAAAACACATGTGCTGCACAGACCTCCTTGGGCAAGTCGCGTCAGCTCACTGAGCCTCAGTTTCCCCAGCTATCAAACAGGTATAACACACCACCAGCCTCATCAATCCGAGGGGGTCAAAATACCCTCTAGTCACAGCAGTAACAATTCCATTACTTCTAGGAGATATATATTTATATATTCACACACACACACACACACAGAGTTATGCATCGTCTAACGACAGGGCTACATTCTGAGAAACGTGTCATTAGGCGATTCTGCCATTAACACCCGACAGCGTACTCACACAGAGCTAGATGGCGTGGCCTAATATACACCTAGGCTACAAACCTGTACAACATGTACTGTAGGCAACTGTAACACCATGGTAGCTAGTTGTGTATCTAAACATACCTAAATGTAGAAAAGGTACAGTAAATATGGTATTATAATCTTATGGGACTATCACTGGAAATGCAGTCTGTCATTGACCAAAACGTCTTTATGCAGCACAGAACTCTATGTGTGTGTGTGTGTGTGACACACATACCTAGGATATAGGTGAGACCTTTTTTTTTTTCAATTTTCTTAGAGCCTGGACAGCCAGAGATCATTTTGTATTCATATCAGCATTTCTAACCTCTAGCAAAGCCTAGCTGATAATAGGTAGTCAAAATACCTATGGCTGAATAAAATGAGTCCTGTTGCATTTTCAAACACTTGTTTGGTAAGGATAGAAAAGAGCCAGTAGCACTTGATTTGGGCCCACAGTAAGAACAGTGACAACTGTCCTGTAAACTCACGTGTCTCGGATTCTGGTTTAGAATCAGTTAGGATCCAGGAGTATTTGACTACAAAAACCCGAGCGGCTCTTACAAAGAAGTGTCGTAGCAGAACTCCCAGTGCGGAGCTGTCCACGCTGGACAGCTAACTGGACAAAGCCAATGACAACAGAACGTGTCCACTGTCGTCTGCAAGTGTACATATGTGATACACCACACACACGCACACTCACACACTCATAACTGTGGAGCACATGCGTCATTTCTTTTTCCCTTTGGGGTTTTTAAATGCTTTCCCAAATGTCTTCCTTAATCTAGAATTAATTTTATTTAATATGTAAGTTTTAAAAAATGCCAAACAACTCACCGCAAATCGAGTTAGGATGTAGGCGCCTGCCCCTGTCCCCATGCCTATGATGCTTTTCATCCTGGAAGCAGAGAGAAAAATGCTTGTCACTGAAGGAGAGCGTGGCAGGAGCCCTAACAACCCGCGCAGGACTTCCTGAGGGTGGCTGGCTAGCTGGGCAAGGCAGGAACACCCGAGCTGCACTGTGCTTTACGGCTGCACAGAGACCGTGACCTTGGAGAAACTCGCCCCTCTCCTTCCTTCCCTCCTGGCTGCCACCCAGGCTCCGAGACACCGTCTGACATTTACAGGAAGACCCATTACGGCATCGCTTCTTCCCACTCGTAAGCTTTATTTTGGACTCTGAAACTTGGAATGAAAATAGATTGGGCAAGAACCATGAGGTATTATTATCATTACATAAGAGGCCCTCGAAAGAGAGGAGCACTGGAAAAATGAGGGTCTGGAAAGAGAAGCTAAGGTTGCAGGCAGCTCTGTTCCAGAACATTCCATCCGAAGGAGAAGGGAATGGAAGAACAGTAGGCGAGCATGGGGCGGGTGGGGTGGCTGCCGTCAGGGAATGTAACGTGCTCACTGAGGAAGAGGCGCTGAAGCTACGGGAGGCAGCCCGCAGCACGGAGACTGTGCAGAGAACAGTGTTTACAAAGTGCGACGACTCATTTCTTGCCTCGTCTTTAAACTCCCACCTAAATTTCAGTGGTCAGGCCGGATCAAAGCGAAGGGAGAGGAGGAAGCTAGAACCACCCTTCTCTGCAGATTGTGGGGGCGTCGATCCCTCGCTCTTACCCAAATTGTTGAAGGACTCCAGGAAGCATTTCGGCCAGCTGATCCATGGAGGGGTACATGTACCTGCGGAAGACGCAGAGAGCAGTTGGGGAGAGCCTGGATGCTGGCAGAAAGGGGTGACCCAAACAGGGGTGCACTGGAGGGGTGCAGGCCATGCAACAGCCTGCCCTGTGCACCGAGGGTCCCCGTCTGGTCCCCTACCCCCCTCCTTCTGAGGTCCCCACGGCACACCCTAACTGGGAACTCTTTCCTATGTGCCGGGCCCATGTAAGCATTGATGAGCACGTTCAGCTCATTAAATCCTCACAGTAGCTCCATGATTTCCCCCGATATCAAGATTACAAACATCATCGAGGCTGAGAGATAAGCCACTTGGCCTCGCGAGACCAATGGGTGGAGAGCCTGAAACAGCTGTCCTGTCTGTGTGTGTCTGTGATGTTGCAGGACTGGGGACGACACTGACTAGTAGGCATTTCACAGTTCCAACCTCAGGGATGAAAGAATAACATCGACGACACAGCATAATGACTGATCCTCACTCATGCCGGGGTCTCGGGGAGGCACTGGAGAGAGGCGGTGAGCAAAGCAGACGCTGCCCGCACAGGAGCCAGCGTGAGTCCACAGAGACTAGGGAGTGTGACTTACAAGGAAGGCTACAGAGGAAGGGCAGAGTGCTCCAGGGGAGACGGAAGCAGGGAGACCTAAGTGAGCAAGTGGTCAGGGAAGTCTTCTTGGAAGAAGTGACATTGAAGGGGTCGTGGGAGCCCGATGAGTGAAGAGTGTGGGACACAAATTCAAGGCAGGGAGCCAGCATGTACAAAGGACCCGGAGAAAATCAGAAAGAGCCTATATGGTGTGGCTCTGCATACGTGCAGCTATGGAGCTGAGCGAGCCCTAGGGGAGAAGAGTGGCAAAGGCATCAGGGCCCTCTGGAGTGGCCGTGCAGCCCCCACAGTGTGACGCTGGAGAAGCCACGTAGCTTCAGGGGCTCTGCTTGCTCCCTGCTCCCCAGGGCTGGGTGCACAGCCAGGAGACAACTGCAATCCACTCACAAGGCCCCTCCCGTGTGGGGTGTGGGAAGGGGACTCAGAGCCAGGAGGAGCCCAGCCAGGGGGTCAGCGTGGAGGGGGCTCACCCTCAGAGGGCCTAGGCCACCCCCAAACCAGGAACCCCACCCCACCCTCTGCGAGAGGCAGAAATAAGCCAGGTCCTGTTTGGACAGCAGCTCCCACTAGCCGCACACTCAAATCACCCGGTAAACCTGGGCACGCCACCCTGCACTTTGCCTCCAGGTCAACCAAACACAAATTCCTAGGGGTGGGGCCCAGGCCTCAGAATATTTTTAAAACTTCTCCAAGGGGAGCCAAGAGCTTCTGCTTTATGCCAAATCTTTCAAAGAGTTGGTCCAAGCACACAGATTTACCGACACGCCTCTGGCTTTATCTGCTGGTAAACGATTAACCATGTCCTACTGTTTTAATAAGCTTTCGATTTTTGGTCCTGGCCCCGTGTGGCTGGGTGTCCCTTTTCTTGCTCTCTGATAAAGGTTAATTATTAAGGATGATTCTGAATGCTAATCAACAAAGCTTATCTATTTGTAAATGCCAAGAAGGTCCCTCTTGGAAGACTTTAAACCCAGGAACTTTCTCCTGCTCTGGTTTAATCGCAGCATCAGGTACCTGGGGAGCAGTGGGGAGGACAGAGGGCATCTCTGGGGTCCGCCTGAGTGTTGCTGATTTGGGGGGGGCACGGGTCAGCCCCAAATCTGACCACAGATTGCATGACTGAAACCAAAAGGCCACGCCCCAATGCCACCGCACTCCGAGAAGGGCCAGGGAGTATAAACACCTTCCAGTAAGGCAGCCTGATGTTCCAAGGAGAACATGAGTCTTGGAGTCGGCAGACTAGGGTTAAAGCCCGACTCTCCCAATTCTCAGCTGTGCGACCTTGAGCTAAGTAGTTAAGGCCTCTATGCCTCAGTTTCTTCATCTGGAAAATGGAACTAACAACGCCAGCCACACATAGCCATAAGGATTAAGTGAAAACTACTTTTTTAAAAAAAATAAAAATGATTAATCCTGGCTCACAGTAAGTACTCCATCAATATCATCTCTCTCCCTCTCTTTTTCTTCCTGACTTTCTAGGTTTTTCTCCTCACTCTTTGGTCACATCAAGGTCCTCTCCCACTTCAGTCCAGGTTGAGCATGCCTGTTATAAAGCCAGACTTGCAGGAAGAATGGGGGAACAGGAAGATAGCGTCTAATGGGCTTGGAGTCTCAGATTGGAAGAGGAAAAAGTCCTGGGGACGGAGGGTGGGTGATGATTGCACAGCCCTATCTGAATGCACTTAATGCCACTGAACTGTACACTTAGAAATGCTACATTTTATGTTATATATATTTTATCACAATAAAAAAATGGTTAAAATAATAAATTTTATATTTTATGGTAATAACAGCCCCACATCCCCCAGGCTCTCCCATGCAGGGCTCCCGGGGCAGAAGACCCCTTCTCTCACCCCATGGGGAAGGAGGCAGCGCCGTCCTGCTGGCCCGGGGCATCCACGTGGCAGACAGCAAAGTGCTGGGTGATCTCCTGCATGTCCTCATAGTTGAAGAGGGGGTTGTAGCAGGTTTTGTCTGAAGAACGGGCAGGGGAGAGAGACGAGAAAAAATTAGATGACTCGGTGGCAAAGCATATTCATTTTGTTAGTTACACTCTTATTTAGCAGGGAGAAATGAACTTAGAAGGAGGAATGCAGATCTTTGTTTTCCCAGTCCAACTTTCCTCCAGTGATAAAAGGCAAGAATAAGTGACAGGGAAGGGGAGTGGTATCTGGCAGATGAACCTTGAACTTGTAGTTGGTGCTGGGAGGGGGCCCCTGGTCTGGTTCCTGCTGCTTTCCTGACAGCGACAGCTCTAATGGCCCCAGAATGAGGTGCAGTTGCTCCACCAATACTCTTTCTCTCTGGATCTGCTGAACTCTCACATCTGGGGCACTGGCCAGGGCACACATAAGTTTCAAATGAGGAGGAACATGGTAGGTAAAGCATAGATCCTCCTCTCATGTGGCCTTGGAGGCGTCTCCTAATTGCTAAGGGCCTGAGGCAAAGATGCCCAGCTGCTCACCCAACCACATCTGCTTTCCTCCTGGGCACATAGCTGGACTATATTTCCCAGACTCCTTTGCATTAAGAGGTAGCCACATGATCAGCCTCTGGCCAATCGCATGAGAGGCTCACCATTTTCTCACAACACCTGCCACCAATCCTCTAAGTTTCTCTCTCTTCTCCCATCTACCTGCCAGATGCTGTGTTGCCAGCAGAAGCCTCTGGGACCCTGGGGGATGGCAGAGCCACAAGCTAGAAAGAGCCTGGGTCCCTGAATTGCCATGTGGAATGTGTCCCAATGAACGCCCACTGAATTGTTACAGGAGTGAGAAGTAAACATACATTGTGTTAAGCCACAGAGGGCTTGGGGTCTTCTATTATAGCAGTTAGCCTACTGGAACCAACAATGAGTCTCTCCAAATGGGGGAATAACACCGCCATATGCAATCCCATTTCCTTGTCACAGTAAATGACATGAGATGATGGATATCCAAATACCTAGCATGGGGCCTGGTGCATAATGGATAGAGGGGAAACAGGGGAAGAAGAGAGATAAAAGGAAAGTGGGAATGAAGGGAAAAGGTGGTTTTCAGTGACTCAAATCATCCCCAGCCTCAAGATATTAATTAATAAGCTTTATGGACAAAAAAGAAAATCGGGCTGTCCATCAGTCAAAAATCAAGCAAGCATCCGGCTTGCAATACTCAAGTTCATAAAGATTTCTGTGCCAGGAAGGCCTGTAAGTGCCGTCTGAACCATCATGGAGAGATTCACCTCTACTCCAAGTTATTTTAATATTAAGTAGATCCTATTCCATTCCCATCTATGAAAAATGGGGAACCTACATATGGAAACCTTTCCTGGTCCTCTTAAGAATTCACTGTCTAAACATTCATAGCAGCGTTACTCATAATAGCCGAAAAGTGGAAACCACCCAAATGTCCACTGTCTAAAGAATGAATAAACAAAATGCAGTCCATCCATACAATGGATCATTATTCTGTAATAAAGGAATGAAATACTGATTCATGCTACAACATGGATAAACCTTGAAAACATTATGAAAGAAGCCACTCACAAAAATTTACATATTATTCTGTTTTTATAAAATTCCAGATTAAGCAAATTCATGGAGAAGGAAAGCAGGGGAGGAGTTGGTCTCTGGCAGGGGGGGTGTGTGGAAGATTAGGGGCTGCAGATAAAGGGTAAGGATTTCTTTGTGGAGCGATGAAAATGTTCTAAAATTCACTGTGTTGACAGTTACACACTCTGTGAAAATACTAAAAACCGTCTGTACATATTAAAAGTCTCTGTCACTGACAGACAGACAGTAAAGAGCTTCCTGTGTTCCAGCCCCTCCGGGCACACGGACAACTCCATGCCCACACGCCGTGCATTTCTGGCTTTTCCAGGCTGCATCAAGAGTTCTTCCCAGAAGAGCTCCAGGAAGCCCCAGAAAAAAAGAAACAGCTCCCAGCCACCAGCCCTCCCTGGCTGCCTTTTTCCTCTACTGTCTTGGGAATCCGCTGCGCAGGGAACCGCGGCGCCTCAGAACTCACGGTTCATGCCGATGTCGTGGTACGTGAGGATGACGGGCCGGTTCCCCTTGGGGGTCCCACACAGCGTGACATGAATGGAGCCATGTAAAGTCTCGATGTCCTGCTCCTGAGGAAAGAGAGCAGATAAAGGGCCTGTCATGTGGGGTTCACGGTGCCCTTGTGGCTGTATTTACCGACTACAGACACCCAGCGTGTTTCCAAAAGCGTTTTGATGGAGCTCACTTCCCAAATGGCCACCAGAGCCTCGGGTTTCGGGCAGCAGAGTTCTCTGACCAGCACGAGGGAAGGGAGGGAGGCAGAGGACAGAGGTCCGGTTCAGACGGTGGGGTTAACTGCGCGGGACTCCGGGGAGGCCAGCCCCAGCAGCCTTCCCCGCTCAGGACTTCGTGTGCTCCGTCTGGGAAATGGAGGCTGGTGGGCCTGAGCTTCCTGATCACCCGCTCCCACGCCTCCCCTCCCCAGGTTACTGGACCTGGGAGGGACATCAGCTGGCTCGGGGCTACCCAGAACTCACTCCCTACTTCCGAGGACAGCCCCCGATTTCCTCTGGGAACCTACCCCTCTCAAAGTCAGTCCTAGGAAGTCTGTTTGACACTGACCACCACACCATGTGCCACAAGCTGAGGCCAATTCCTGACTTCCTCCTCACAGGTGCAAGGACTAGGTCTGGGAAGGACACATGAGTTGGCCCCTACCAATGAAAGCCAACCACACTCACTTCTAGCTATTGGGGAACCCGATTGGACTTGACTTAACAAGGCTGAGAGGGTTGGATCTGCAGCAGCCACACTGTTAGTACGAGGCAAGGGCCTGCCTGAAAATCTAGCCGGCCCAGAGACGGAAAAGAGAGAAAGGAGGTCTGGGCAATGGGATGTTCCATTACATGGACCAACAATTTCCCAAACCACGTAGTAAGCCAAAGAATCCTAAGTTATACCATATCCATCCTCCCTTCTCAGGGGCCAGGGGGCTCTCCTCCTGGTCAAGGCCAACTCTCCAGGCCATGTTCCTCGAGCCCGCTCACTCGGCCAGTCATCCCCACACCTCTGCACCCTAAACCTTCCAAGGCTCCTTCCTGAGAGCTGAAGCCACACTCATCTTTCTTCCTCCTGAAGTAGTCACCCCTGCCTTGGTTCCAAGTAACTCAGCACATTCAGGGACCAATTTTTCACCTGCCTCGTTCATCTAAACTTTGTGAGCCCTTCTCAATCATCATTCCACTGACCCTTCCACGCCTGCCCTGGGTTCCTGCCTTCCTCGGGGTCACCCAGAAGCTCCCAAGGACCTGAGTGGCTTCTGTGTCTGAGACCAGCGACCTCCCCAGTGAAAGGCCCCCACTCTGGGCTCTTCTCCCACCGGGGGAGGCAGCGCCCCCAGCCTGTGGAGGACAGGACACCAAGGCGGTCCCCGTGCCAGGGGCAGTGCTGAGCCATGTGCTTCCAGGTCCTTCACCCCTCACAAGAGCCCTGCTAGGGCCGTGGGACCCACACCGGCTCAGGGAAGCGAAGTCAGTGGCCCAGAGCTGCGCAGGCAGGAAGCGGTCAAGGCAGATCCCCCAGACAGTCGGCCTCACCGCAGCCCCCACACTCCTCAGTGCTTTGCCCCCCCTGAGGGAGAGGCTCACACTCAGGCCTTGGGAGGCCACCTCAGGTCAGCGGGAGACATTTATTTTCCAAAGTGTCAATGAGGCATTGTAGTAGGATATGGGACATTCCAGATGCCAATGAACCTGCTTCCAGAGGCAGCTGAAATGTGACCCACATGGGTCACTGCCCCATGGTCATGTGGCAGGAGAGAGGAAGGTCAGTATTCACAACCTTGATTGAGAAGATGAAGAGGGGATGGGACAGACCATCCACTTAGGAGCTGGGGGCGGGAGGGGGAGTCACCCTCTCCTTAGCCCACATCTGTGAAATGAGGGAGGACAAGCATAGACCCTGCCTACCTCCTGGGGATGTGGGAGACCCACAGGACTCAGCAGGTGGCCTGTGCCCACCAGGCCAGGGATTTTGGCCTGCAAGTGAACCCCACGAGGTGGTGTCTACACAGGCTAGGGATCAGATCCTACCTCTACTACTTCTTATCTCAGAAACTTAAGCCAGTTCCATTCCATCCAACAAGCATTTATTAGGCACTTATTGTAGGCCAGGTCCCCTTAGCCCTTGGAGGGATGAGGAGGTAAGAACTCACAAGCTGGTGAGAAGTGGATTCAACCCCCCAGGGTTGGGAGCCGGACCAGAAGGGGCTCCAGGAGCCACAAGACCAGCGATTCTCAACCTGAGGAACTGGCTCACAAACAATGAAAATATACAGCCTAGCTCCCTGGCTCTACCAGCAGAGCCTGAAAGCTCAACGTTGTGTTTTTACAGAGGACTCATGCCTTCCCTGTCCCAGCAGACATGCAGGATTCCCGGCCCTCACTCTGAGACCCCTGAAGCCAGCAAAACCCAGACCACCGACGTGCCTCTGTGGAAACCTCACGGGGATAGGGGGTTGTAAGGTGACATAATCGGGCACAGCACGGGCTCTCTAGCAGTGTCCGGGCCTGCCCAGCAAGGGGTCCTCCTGGGCCATCTCCTGACCACCCCAATGAGATGAGTCCCTAGAACAAGAGCTTATCCCACCTCCCTGCCCCCTCTCTTTCCCTCAGGGCCCAGTATTTCTTTCCTGACCATAAAAAGGCTGGAAAAATCCATAGAGGACAGAGCAATGCCCCAGTGGGGGCCAGGATCATCTGCTGGGCCCGCCTGGCCCTGGAGCCACCGTAGGGACAATGGCCCATTGTGGGGGCACATTCTTCATTGTCTCCCAGCTGACCCACATGGCTCCCTCTAAAAATAGGCCAGGACAGGCAGTGTCCCCACCGCCTGTGGACGTCAGGGCTCAAACGCAAGCCCTACCCTTCCTGAGCCCTGTGAGACTCCAAGAATCACCTCTGAGACAGGAAAGAGTTTCCTCCATCTGCTCCTTAGGAGAGGACAAGCCACCGAGTAGAGGCCAGAGCACAGCACCAAACAGTGCATGCAGCAGAGGGTGTTAATGTGGTGGCAGCCACGGGACACCCAGCCCCGGCTGGCACCAAGAATGTCCCTGGCGACTCCCAAGGGTGGGAAGGGGTAAGAGGTGTTAACTCATCTCTTTGGAAGCCTTAAGATTACACAGCTATGGAACCAGAATGACATTTGAGGGGCCAACCCCTAAATCCAGGAAGAATAGGCTACCTGGGTCTTGTTCACTGTGATGCTCAGTGTCTGCTGGGTGTAAGATCTGATAAGATCTGAGCCCGGCCCAATGAAGACAAGCGTTAGCCCCCTAGGGAGGAACATGCTCTACTCGGCCCTCCC
>VBSM01001124.1:70258808-70275267 GCA_008086735.1 Cheirogaleus medius
GGGCAAAACCGAGAAGACTGTCTGAGATTGAATGGGAGAATTAAAACACAAACACATGCCTTTGTCCGCTTCAGTCCCAAAAGAACATTCTGTCTTTCTGTCCCCGTGGGGATGAATCACCCAGTGTTCTGGAGACAGGAGCCCATCCCGTGTCCCTCACATTTTCCCCAAGAGAGGGTTCAAGGAACCCAGGATGTCAGAACCACATGTGCGCTATCCATCCTCTTGCCTGAGGGAGGAAAGGCCTCTGTCTCAGGGCTCATCAGAGGCACCCCCTCTGGCTGTCACAGTGGCTGGGGACACACACACACCCCTCCACCATGAAGAACCCAGGCTCAGCTCTCCCACAGCCAGAACCAGACCACAGGGACCTTGCTCGTGGAGGTCTGACCCAGCCAGGGGGTGCAAGAGAGAAATATCCAGGCTGCACATATCTTTGGATGAGTCTAGAAAGCCACTCTCTCAAGGTTCACAGGTGACAGCAGCGATGGGGACAGTAATAATCGTATCAGCCACTGCCTCTTCCTCCAGGCCTGCCCCGATCATCACATGTGTTTTCTTTTCAAGTCTTCACAACAACCCGACTGGGGTTAACAACATCCACACTGTACAGATGAGAAAACTGAGGCTGAGAGAGGTGAAGTACTTTGCCCAAGGTCACAGAGCTGGGACGGTGCAGCAGGATATGAACCAACCTTGGATTTGGGCAGTCCCAGCGCAAAGGCTGCTCTCTGTATCGTCCCTGTCTTACATTGTGTGCCGGGAGGAGGAGTTAAGGAAACCTTTCTATGCAAGTGCACTGAGACTCCCTATGGCACATGCAGTAAATCGGGTCCCCACATTTATCTGACTGCAGATGACTTTTTACCTCCCAGCAGCTCCGAGGTCTAGCAATCCATGCAGCACATCCTGGGTTTCGCTAACATACAGAACAGAGAAATAATCTCTGCTCCTCCCATTCTCCTAAAACATGCCTCTGCCCTCAAACTGCAGGCATATGCGTCTTTGTGTGTCAGACTTGGAAGGGCCTCAACACAAACCTGACCTTCTCAGGGAGGCCCTTTCTGCCACCATACACGACACACGGTCCCATGTTCCCTTCTTTAAGGCAGCACCGACCATAGTTCCCAGTATCTGTGTAACAGCTGCCTCCCCAACCAGACTGCCAATTCCCTGAGGGAAAGGCTGGCTCTGCTGCAGACGGGGTCTGGCCCAGAGGGTGCACTTAGAGAGTTATACAGTCTACACTGCCTGTAAGCTGGCAAGTGGGGAAATAGCACCTATCACTAAGTATTCCTTAAAGATTTCATCTCTTTAGCTGCCAATCCTGGCTTGCGAGCTTTATAAACTATGGCAGACTCTGTTGGTTGGTACCCCAAGCGTCTGTGTGCCCTTCTCTTTTATGATAGAATTCCAATTTTGTACAAGCAGCCATGTGCTTGATAAAATTCTCCCCTTCCCTGTCTCCCTGTAGCCAAGGATGGTCAGAGATTCAGCTGTGACCACTGAGATGCTCGCAGAACTTCCTGGGGCTTCGAGGAGAGTTTTTTTTAAAGGGTTAAGCTTGGCCTTTTGATTTTTTCCTTTCACCCTCCCACCTGCTTCCTACCTGGAAAATGGAAGAGATGCTCAGGGGGTTCCATGGCCAAACCTGAGGACAAGAGCTACGTGCTACGTGCTCAGTATGATAGCAGGAAGCGGAAAGGACAAACTCCAGCTGGGCTGGGTGACATTCGTGGCCTGCTGTATTAGGCCTTCTAGGTCAGCGAGAATAGCAAACATTTCCTCGTTTAGGGCACTGTTTGTTGAGTGCTATTAATTTAAACAATATATCCACTGTGTGTCCCTGGCCAAGTTACCAGCCTTCTCTGAGCATCCCTGCCACCGGTTGTAAGCTGAGGTCAGCAAGTGAACAAGCCCACCTGCTCCACTTGAGCCACTCCCAAGGCTAGAACTGTGCAACGGACCTGGATGTGATTTGCAAGCTGCGGTGCTCCCACCATGTCGGTGCTATGCACTAACATCCCAGAGATGCTAGTGTGAAGCCGCCAGGCCAGCCCCACTGGCTTCCGTCCAGGGGCTCTGACACCAGCTGCGACTGCTCTTCCATAATCCCCTCCTGCCCAGCAGGCCTGGCAGACACTGACCTAAGAGGATGACCGCTTACCCAGGCTCTAAGTCAGTGGGGCAGGGGAGGGGCAGCCCCTCCCACGGCAGAACAGGGAGGGCACCCAGCGGGACAACGGGCCAGGAAAGCTGATTTGGGCTAATCGGACCGAGCACTAAGTCAAGCCCTATGGAGGCAAGAAAGGGAAACCATGAGGACAGAGACTCAAGAGAAACTGCGGGCGCTTGCCCCACCGCTGTCTTTTTACAAAATGACGCGCCCCTCCCCCACATCGCCCTGGTTCATCTCCTGAGCCCACAGAGGAGGGGCAGGCACGGCCTGGCATTCATCTCATGAGCCATTCCCCTAAGTACGGAGCATGTATGGAATTCGGGATGACCAGGCAGAGGTGTGTGTGGGGACAGACACACCCCAGTACTTGCTATAAGGACAGACACCCATTCACTGGGCAAACCCTATGAAACCAGGCCTGGCCCCTGTACTGTCATGACAGCCGTTTGACAAACAGCCTCTGGGGCTGAAGTGCAGGTGCCCCATGGCACACACCTGTGGATAATAGCTCGGTCCTTGGGCTTCCCCCCAGCCCCACACAATGGAAGATAAGACTTCAGAGAGATCAAGCTGGACCTGCAGCTACTCCCTTCATTCTTCAGTTTTCTTTAATATTGTCACCAACCACATCAAGAAAATTAAAAGAAATCACATAGTCAGGAAACAGGCTGCCGTGGGCAGAGGGGTGTCAGCCTGGGATACGACATGAAACTGCAGCCCACGCTGAAGACCTCAGTTCTCCCGGGGAATAGGAATTAGGAGGAATGTATGTCTTGGATTATGGAAAAGAGAAAGAGTGAACCAAGTGCCATCCTGGAAGCAGGGGAGGGCGGCAGAGGCCTGTGAGCTGGGCCCAGTGCCCTGTGTGTTCTGTGTTCGAGACACGGTCTGAGACACTGACGCTACCCCGTTTCACAGATTGGAAAACTAAGCCCCAGAGACGTCAAGCAGGCAGCCAAGGACACGTGGCTAGCAAATGATGGGGTGGATCTGGACCTGCTTCTGGTCACTGCACCCTTTTGGGGTCACTGGGAGATGCCTGTGCCATCCTGAGGGGCCAGCCTGAGGGAGCCTGGCAGGACAGACCTCAGAGGCTGGGGCTGAGCCCCACCGTGGGTGCTGGGTGGGTGAGACATCCTCTCTCCTCCTCTGGAGGGTGTTCCCAGGAAACCTACAGGGAGGGAAGGAGAGGCACCCCAGTTTTATTTTCCAAAGCCTCATTTTGCACTGATCCAGATGAGTGTTCCTGTCATCTGTCACTTGGAGTTTGCTCTACGTCCCAGTGGCTTTGCTAGGAAGTGGGGCTGGGGGAGGGGGAGGACGGGAAATGGTGGTTTGAGGATTTCCAGGCTTGTCTGAGTTGTGCCCACCTTCAGGCTGGGGGCAGGAAAACAAAAAGCAATTGTGTGGAAAGAGAGAAATTAGTAAAAGGTCACCATTTCCATTTTCTCTGTGAGCTGGTCTGCTTCCAAGAGAAAGGGAAACAAATCAGCCCCCGACAGCAGCCGTATATCACCCAGTCCCGCTCAGCTCCCAGACCCAGCCCGCCGCCCCCTCACCCGGAGGTCCTGTGGGTGATATCAGCTCGTTTCCCAGAGAGCCAGAGAACACACACGCACACAGATTCCCATGGAAACCAAATCGAATCCAACCATCTGAATCACGGAAGATCCAGGTGGAAGGGATTAGAAACAGCAAATCCAACAGGAAAGGCCATCGGGAGCCACAGAGAGCTGCCCCCACCCGAGGGAGGAATTACAGGTGCTGGACGCGACTCTACCGCCCCTGCCCCAAAACTAGGCAAATGGACTTTGGCTCCAGACGTGGAAACAGAGCCTCTGCCGTCTCTCTCATCATGCTGTGACACTGGGCAGACCCCTTAGCCTTCTCTGGGCCTCGTCTCTTCCACTATATAAAATGGTGTGGCAATGACAAATGACACCTCCCTTACACACTGTGAGGGTTCCACGGGAAGACGCAGGAAAGAGCTTGGCACAGTTTTTGGTGTACAGGTAGTGTTCAGGGAACCAGCCATTACGACTTCCCTGATTATTGCATGTTTAGGAATCAGATACATCCATACTTAGGACAATTTTAATAGAACACTTTGGGTCTCTCATCTGCAAAAGAGGGCAGCCCCCCGCCCCACCTTGGCAGGGAAGCCCTGAGACAATGAGTGGGCATCCCCTTCCTTACCTCTGCTCCCCCACCCCCTGAAGGTGGCCTTCAACAAAGCCTTCCCATCTGGAGCAGAAGGGGTAGGGCTGGATCATCTAAGAGGCATCTGCCAGCTCTGATCGTCTCGAACTCTTGAATTCTAGCCAAAGAAAATAAGCCAGAACCCAAAATACTCCCACCCTCCCCACTCATCAAATTTGCAAAAACACAACTGCCTAGAACCTGATGCCAGAGACTCCTCAGCAAGGCCAGCTCAAACCGCATCCTTCCTGCCACCACCGCACCTCCGGCCAGCAGCCGGCCAGCCTGTGCTCTGAGGGCTCCCGAATCTCTCCGGGAAGAAGAGCCATGCAGGGTCCCGAGAGCCGCCGGCAGAACCTCACATGCAAACCACCAATCTACCTGGCCCAGAGCATCACCCAGACCACCTGAAGGTGATATCAGTGAGGGAGAGATAAGGCCCGATGCCATCTGCTCTGGCAGCCGAGCTATCTCCTAAGACAAGCCACCTAACAGCTCCGCGGCAGACTCCCCCGCTACCCCCACCCTGGCAACGCTGAGCTCTGGGATCAGTGCATTGTGTTTTGATTCATGCAAAAAAATTGTTTTAAAAACCTTAAATTCTTGAGTGCACTGGGAAAGGAAGGGGACATCTGCCTATGTTAGTCAAAATGCTGAAGCACCAATTACTTTTCAAGAAACAACACTGGCAGCTTTCAGACACACACAGTAGAACAGCTCAGACTCCTCAGACTTGACTCCCAGAGACCTGGCCAGACAGCTCAGAATCCAACGACATGAAGATGTAAGAGTGGTTTGCCACAAAGGGACATCAATTCTCCAGCCTGACAGCAGCTCACCCTTGATGGGTTAATCATAAGTCCAATGAAGTGTTGTTTAGATGATTTGCCTGGCCAGAATTTTTTTAAAAATGGGAATTGCAAAGGTGAAGCCGAATCTAAGTCTCTCCAGATTGAGGACTGCGGTAATGAGCCGTGGTTGAGAGAACTGGTCTGCGCTCGGCAGCACTGGGCTCCATGTAGCCCACATCACCGCTGCTGGCCGTGGGAAAGCCTCAGTTTCCTCATCTGTCAAATAAGGAAGACAGACTCCACAAGAGGGCACGGGAGGCCCTCAGCACCGACCTGGCTCAACAGAGCACACTGAGGTCGGTGCCAGGCAGGTGACTGTCTCTCTGCTGGAGACCCCGAGTGAATCTGAGAACACGGTGTGCTGGCCAGGCCTTGGGGGGAACGCCCTGCTGCCACCCCCGACCAGAGCTCTGTCATCCTCAGCTCCTAGCCCTGTGAACAGTAACCCGCCGGGGCACAGAGCGCACTGGCTGCCACACTGCACTGCACCTTCTGAAGGAAATCCTCCAGTGACCCCACACCCAAGCTTTTGGAGACTGCTAAAGATCTGAGGGAAACTTCCATAAATATCGTGAGTCAACTGGAGCTGGGAGCCAAATCCAAATTAACACAGTTTATACAAAGAGCTTTCTGGTAACAACCTTGACTAAGTGTCATGCAACACTCGGATTCATCTCAGATATTGTGATTCCTTGGTAAGACTGAGCCCAGAGCCCACTCACAGCTTATAGGAATAACGCACCTTTGTCCTTGGAAGGCTCACAATCCACGCTGGGGCGGGGAGGTGGCGCCTTGCATGTGCTGTTGCCTCTGCCTGGAATGATCTAGCCCCTAAATCTTCTACTAGCCACACGACTGGCTCCACCTCTCCTTCAAGTCTCAGAGCAATGTCACCTCCTCAGAAAGCCTTCCCTGACCCCTCAGCCTAAGACACGCCCAGCCAAGCCCTGTCCCATCACCCAGCTTCATATCTCCCTTCACTATTATCGTCAAAGCACCTATAGAAGCTGGAATTGTCACATTTGCTTGTTTATATGTTTGTCTCTTCTCTTCTAGGGAGCCAGAGGAGTGGTTTAAATAGGCACTCTGGAAGTACATGGCTCGAGTTCTGACCCCAGCCCTATTCCTTCCCTGCCCTGTGACCTCTGGCAAGTTGCTTAACCTCTCTGTGCTTGAGGTTCTCCCTCTGTAAAATGGGGACAGGATCACTATGAGCATTAGATGAGCACAATGTTCGATGCGCTCAGACGATGCCTGGTGCACGTTCGGCCAGAACTTAAGGTCCTGGAAACAAGGGTCACTGCCTGGCACGCTCACCATTGTATCCTCAGCACCTAAACCAGTGCCAGGCATGAAGTGGGCATTTGTTACAGGAACAAAGGAATGCACAATAGGGAAAAATATCCCAACCTCCCAGGACAACTCTGGGGATTAGCCGAGAGGGGTCAGCCCAGGCCTGGCGCACAATATTGGGAAACCTTATCCTGACCTCTGCCACTCTCCTTCCAAAGGCTTCTCTGTGTGGTCCCCACTTGAATGACATCCTAAGGGTACAACTCCTTTGCCCACCCAGCCTGAGCAACTTTAGCCTGCACCAGCGGCAGGAGCCAGAACAGCTGCCTGTGTCCTGACCTAGAAACAGACAAAAGTGCTTTGAGAACTTTCAAGAGAGACACAAAAGTGAGGCGTTATCTTGACAGGGGACAGATCAACTATGCTTTCTAGGTTTCCCAGAATTGATCGCCAAGATTTTAAATATCCACAATAACCATAAGATCCAGGGATTCCACTTCTGTGGATATGCCCAAAAGAATTGAAAGCAGGGTCTCAAAGGAACTTTTGTACACCTGTGTGCACGGCGGCATTACAGACAATAGACCAGAGAGGGAAGCAACCCAGGCGTCCATCAGCGAATGAATGGAGAAGCAAAATGTGGTGTAGACCTACAATGGAATATCATTCAGCCTGAAAAGGGGAGAAATTATGACAGGTGCTATGACATGGATGCACCTTGAGGACACTGTGCTAAGTAAAATAAGCCAGTCACAAAAAGACAAATACTGTGTGATTCTGCTTAGATGAGGCATTTAGAGCAGTCAAATCTGCAGAGACAGAAAGCAGAATGGTGGCTGCCAGGGGCTGGAAGGAGAAGAGCAATGAGCAGCTGTTGTTTAATGGGATGGAGTTTCAGTTTCGCAAGATGGAAAGAGTTCTAGAGTCGGATGGCGGTGACGGCTGCACGGCAATGTGAATGCACTTAATACCACTGAACTGTGCACTTGACAATGATGATGACGGTATATTTTATGTTATGTATTGTTTACCACAATACAAAACACCGGGGGAAAACCCGCACAATCGTTAGTAGGTGGGGCGTGTTATATCTGGCCCAGCACTGACGTGGGAAGCACCACGTCATTGTCCTGGGTCATCACCCTCTCCACGCTGCACTTAACAAGACTGCACTTTCACCATTCCACAGATGAGGAAACTGAGGCTGCAGGGAGGTGAAGCGACTTGTCTGGAAAGGGCACACCTGGGGCTTGCAGCCCACTCTTTCTGGCCCTGGAATACACCCTGAGGAGGGTGGACAGTTCCAACCCCACCCAGGAAGACACAATCATGGCTCCAATCTACCCCCGTGCCTGTGCACGAGATGGGGCTGAGCCTGCCAGGGAACGCAGCTGCCAGCCCTAACGGGGCTGTAGGCTCTGCCAGACCACGCTGCCGATGCGTAGGGGCTGGTTCTCCTGACACGCCCACCCCGAGGCCCAGGGCAGAAGGTGTACCTAGAAGCATGTTTCTGATCTGATCACGTTTCCTCTTGCCTCTGGGAATGTGGAAGTCCTCTGAGTTCAAGGACCACTTCCACACCACCCCCATGCCTGTGCCCTGCATTCTTGTAGAGTTGCCCTTTGCTTTTGAGCTGTGGGCACTGCTGTGAGTTCCACTGGTATCTGAGTTATCACTGGACAGGGGAGAGGAGGGTTCCTACAAGCCAGGAGAGAGAGTTGGGAGAAGGAGACCTCAATCAGTGGCCCTGGGTGTGTGCCCTACCTCCCATCTCACTGGCTTTGTGACCTCAAGGCTGTGTTCACCTGTAAAAACATAATACCAGAACCCCCCTACCCAAGGCTTTTGTGAAGATTAAATGAATGCATTTAATTAAATTAAACACAGCATGCTAACAACAGTGCCACAGAACACAGTAAGTGCTTGAAAGTATTAAATTATTATTATTACATGAATTTCATGGAAGGAGTATAACCTAGGCTCAGAAAAGTTTTGTAACTTGCTCAAAGGCACACAGCTTGGAAAGGTCAGCTAGAATTCAATCTGCACCAGGCTGATTCTTAAAAATGGGGAAAAAAAAGATTTTTTTGGCCGGGTGCAGTGGCTCATGCCTGTAATCCTAGCACTCTAAGAGGCTGAGGTGGGTGGATCCTTTGAGCTCAGAAGTTCAAGACCAGCCTGAGCAAGAGCGAGACCCCATCTCTACTAGAAAAATAGAAAGAAATTAGCTGGACAACTAAAACTATATACAGAAAAAATTAGCCTGGCATGGTGGCACGTGCCTGTAGTCCCAGCTACTTGGGAGGCTGAGGCAGGAGGATCGCTTGAGCCCAGGAGTTTGAGGTTGCAGTGAGCTAGACTGATGCCACGGCACTCTAGCCTGGGTAACAGAGTGAGACTCTGTCTCAAAAAAAAAGATTTTTTGTTTTTCAAAGTGTCATGATGTCTTAGCAGTGACCCGACCTTAGGCAAGTTTCATTATCTGCAAATCTGAATTTCTTCATTCATAAAATGGGGAGAAGCCAGTCCTAGTCCAAATGAATTCACTGACCACAGACACACTGAGAGGTTGGGACAGCCGTGACTCTATAAACACAGGGCTGATTAGTCAGGGAGCCGCTCCTGGGGGCAGGGAGGGCCTGTGTCTCTCAGCTCTGATGCTTCTAATCATGAACCTCTAGGATAGAAATTGCCTATCCCGGTCCCAGGTGTCCCTGCAGACTGCCCTAGACATCTCCTGACATCAGGGAGCATTTAGCACCGCGTGATGTCTAAAGCAAGTGACCAGCACACAGTGACTGGCTGCTAGCTCTCTGCTCAGGGCTCCTGCTCTTGGTCCACACGGACCTTGCTAGGAGGCTGTAAAGGCACATTTTATAGTCGAATCCCACAGGGCACCACGCCAGCCACAGGCCAGGCATGCCTAACCGCATTGAGGCTCAGTTTCCTCTGCTTTAAGACTAGAGACAATGGTCTCTAATTTATAGGGCTGTCATGGTTAAGTGGAGTGTCCCCTGCAGTGTAAAGGTGTCACGCATCTGTCTGGGTGTCCAGAGCCTGGGACACTGAGGTGGCTTAGTAACTATGTTCTCAATAAGTCAATTACACAGTGGGGATATGTTGTCCCCAGAGGAGACAAATGGCCAGACAGAAACCAACACCTTGGATGCACCCCAGTGGTTCCACAGCACTCGAGGTCAGGGTGACCCCTGGGCACACCTGACACAGCCATAATGACATTTAAATGCACTAAGGCCCGCACGCCTTGGGTGCAGCATTCAGAGCCTCCACGATCCGGAGTTAACCAAGGCTTCTAACCCCTCTCCCACTTTCCCTGCCTTCCAAAGTCGATGCAAGATTCCTGCCTCTGGATGGGTGGAGAGCATTCACTGAAACAGGAGATTCAGGAGGAGTGAAGCTTTGGAGGGGAAGAAGGAGTGAGCAGAGGGGTCAGGCGCAGAGCTGGAAACAGCCCAAAGGCAGGGACACCTGTGCAGGCACAGGTAGTGGTTGAGCCTTTGGCTGGTCCAAAGTGCCCCTCTCCTCCTTCAGCCTTCCTGCCCTGCCACCTAGGGCCAGCACAGCGTGGGGCCCACCCGGACTTGGGAATGATGAGTCCAGGACTTGGAGTTCCTGAAGTTCTGACCCAGCCCTTGGCTGAGAGTGCCCAGCCCGCTCTCCTGAGAGCTTGTTCTTGGACACAGCTGAGCTGCACCCCCGGCACTCCCGCCAAACCTAACCGGGATGGACAAGCTTCGGTCCTGGCCGGTAAACCACAGGGAAGGCTGGTTCCACTTTCCCAAGCAGAGGCAAGAACATCGAGCCTTTGCTTCTGTTCCTACCCCTCACGGGGCCCCAAGGCCACACAGCATCTGGCCACGTCCCCCCCCACAAGCCCACAGTTCTGGCCAGCTCTTAGGGACGAAGGGGGCTGTGTCCCTGTCCTGCTTTCATGGGAAGTGACTGGCTCCTGCTTCTCTGGCCAGCACTCGGACCATCGGTGGAGGATGGACACCTAGCTGAGACCACTTCCTTCTCTCCCCTTGCCCCAATGTTCAAACAATGATCTACTTCGAACCAATGGAAAGAAGGTAGGAAAGAGAGTAGATGGGGTAGGGAAGCGGGGGGAGCCACATCCTTTACTTGCCTGAACATCAAACTCTTGCAGGAGGCCGGTGATGGTCTGTGGAAAGACAAGAGAGATGGTCAGTTTCTGAGTTTCCTCAGTTAGGGAAACATGGGCCTCTCTACACCCTGAATCTGAATTTAACCCTAAGGTAAATATCCTCTTAGAGATGGACCATCATGTAAACCAGAGTGGACAAGCTCTTAGATGTCTGTTCCAGAAATAAAATTTTCTAAGGATACTGGTGGGCTGCCTGAAACAAATAAATAATATCTTTTATAATGCAATTACCCTTGGACCCCGTGATGCCACTTCTGAGAATTTTTGCTGGGGTTGCACCTGCACAAGTATGAAATGACATTCATGCAAGATACAGTGAGCGTACAAACGCCCTGCAGCACTGTTCACAATGGCAAAATGCTGGGAAAGACACAAGTGTCCACATACCAGGCACTGGGCAAATAAATTTGGTGGAATCCTGTGTAGTTGGAAAGAGAAAAGTAAGCGCACTATGGACTGATGCTGGAAAGATCGCCAAGAAATGTTAAGTGAATGAAGTACAGTGTGATATACTATTTCTATAGGGATTTTACAAAGGGGGAGCTAAGACTATGTTGATATGTATTTGTACTACCTAGGAGTTTTTGTTTGTTTAATTGTTTATTAAGACTGTGTCACAGACCCACCATGAAAAGGAAATGGATTTGGAGCCTGCATGATGTGTAGTAAGGGTTGGTAGACTAGGGACCACCATCTGTATTTATAAATAAAGTTTTATTGGAACACAGCAATCCCATTCCACATACTACCCATGGCTGATTTCATCCCATAATGGCAAAGTTGAATAGTTAAAACAGAGACTGTGTGGCCGGTAAAACTTAAGACATTCACTGCCCGTCCCTTCGCAGAATCCTAGCACAGAGCAATAGACAAGCAAGGGTTCCGCAGCTTCCCCAGGCTTGGGTCCTAATCCTAGTTGTGCCAACTATGTGAATGAACTTGGGCAATTCCTTTCCCATCTGAGACCAGTTTCTCTATCTTCAAAATGGGAATAGAGATAGTTGCCTCACACATTTTTAATGAAATGTCTATGAAATTATGAGCCTAAAACAGAACAGCCAGGTGGAGTCATAAAGTAATTAAATGAAGAGTCTATTCACCAAAGTCAGCTGGCCTGGGTTCGAGTCCATGCCCCACACTTTGTAACTAAGTGACCACGGACAAAGCAACCTCCCGGAGAGCCAGTCTTCCTTTTCTATAAAATGGGGGCAATCACAGAACCCAGTACCTACACCGACCACAGCTGAAATACGGTTAGCCGAGAAGCAGGTATGCAGGACGCAGGCCATACAGGCTAACTATTATTTTTTAAAGCCTTTAGTTGGCGTTGGAGTAATTTTCCTTTTGAGCCTGAGCTTCCACATATTTAAAAAGGTGAATCTTCGCAGGCAGCTATGAGGCTCAGTGAGAACAGGGATGGGAACATGCTCTAAAAACACAACGTCAGCTGCGCAAATGTAAAGGCTCGTCCATCGTCAGAACGATCGGCCCAGGACAGACCCTGCCAGCCCAGGCTATAGGGCAGGGACCTCTGCTGACAGAAGAGGTTTGATCAAAAAGATAATAATAGCAATATGCATCACTCATCTCCTCCTCGGGCGACAACGTTCTAACTGATCCATGTGAATTAACTTGCTCCACCCTCACTTGGCCCCATGAAGTAAGTCCTAGTGTCATCCTTTTATAGATGAGGAACTAGAACAAGAAGAGGCTGAAGGCTTTGCTAGTGGACACCCAGCTGCAAAGTGTCATAGCCAGAATTTAAACCCAAGCAGTGTGGCCCCAGAATATGTAGCTTTTAACAATGAGGCTGTGGGGCCAGCAGACCCCAGGGGCAACTACGTTCCAAATCGCATGTTCTAGATCCACAGGATATCAGAGATGGAGGTGCTTAAAGAACATCTGGTTCAATGTCCTCACTTTACAAATGAGAGCAGTGAGCTGGGGGCAGAGAGGCCCAGAGAGATGGGCAAGGGGCTGGCCCATGGTGCCATAACAATCAGTGGCCACACTGGGGCTTGAACTGGTGCCTCTCATCCCTTGGCATTCAAGGAAGCAGTGGACACATGTGTGGATGTGTTTGACAACATGTGTCCATGCATGCTGTGTATGTGTGTGCATGCTTGTGTATACATGTGTATGCACACAGGCATATGGGTGTGCTGTGTGCATGTGTGCCTATGTGTGTGTACACATGCACATGTGATGAAGGTTGCTAGAAGCATCTCCACTCACCTCCCCTTTCTCCACCAAAGGCTTCACCTCAGCAAGGTCCACGTCCTGCAGCTCCCGAGACATGTTCCTGCTGTCACCTGCCTGCAAGAAGACAAAAGCCAGGAGGTTAGCACTTTCTGATGAGAAATACAGGGCCAGGGAATGAGACGACAAAAAGGCTGGACCTTCACTCTGCCCAGGAGCTGTCATCTCCTACACCGTGTGTTACAGGTGACAAGGAGGCCTCTCATACCGGCCCCATCCCAGTTTCCCCACCAGGGTCTGGGGAAGGTATATTTCCTGGGAGAGGAAACTGAGGCTCAAAGACACAACTGCCTTCCCAAAGAAACTGCCAGGTCAGGAAGGACTCACAAACAGGTCCCCACATCAAGCCCAGGACACTTCTCACTGCATTAATAGAAAGGTACTTGCACTGCTGATCCCAGCAGCCCCAGGCTAACAGCCAAAAGGAAACAAAAGGTCACAGGATGCTCACCATGTACAGGTATGGTACAAGCTTCACCTTCACAGCTAACCCCATCAGAAGGCTGGCAACACACACAAACACACACACACACACACACACACACACACTTCATATCTGCCTCTGTACAGGACTCTTAGCTACCTGTCGAAAGGGAAGAGGGGCAAGGGATAGGGAAAACCTCAAGCCAAGGAGACTGACAGGCACTAAACACTCAGCAGGATTCTGAAAGAGAAAAGACCTTCAAGGCAAAAAGCACTTCATGGGCCAAAGCAGGGGTGAACCAGAGGGGCTCCCCATTGGCGCTAACACGGGGCAGGTGCAGAAGGACCAGGAAGTGACAGCTGCAAAACTAGATCACAGCAGGCTTCAGGAAGACTGGAAACACCAAGTGCTGCCATCACTGACTCCATGGGGAACGAGGCCTGGGCAAGGCAGGGCCATCTACTGAGCCCACTTCCCAGAGCTTAATCTGGGAACTAGGTATAAATTTATTCTTAGGGATCCATAGTCAAGTTGGAAAAATTAAATGCCTGCCAACACCTGGGGTGGGGCACGAAGAACCCAGAATAAGGCTGTTCCAGGCAGCAGCAGAGGACCAGGGAGAAGGAGTCAATGCCAAGAGGAAGGAGCATAGGCCAGCCACCTGGTTCACAGGTACGGCCCTTCTGACTTGGAAAACTCCATGAGAAACAGCCTGACTGAAGTCTGCAACACTGTGGCCTTCGGAATGGGGACCTGGGTCCACAAGCTGCCCAAGGCCCGTTGGCTACAATGGCAGAGAGCACACAAGGCTCTAAATTCCAGCCCAGGGCTCCTCTGAAGACCCAGGAACCGGCAAGACCTTTGTGAAACGCCTCTTAGAGCTCAGCCAGCAGGCGCAGCCACCCAGACCCACCCTGCGTGCTGACACTCGCATTCCATGGGTGCGTCCTGCTCTCCACTGCGATGCTGTGGTCTGGGGCCCCAGCGCGATCTTCCCCAGTAGATAACCAACCCCACAAGAATGCCTTTATGCAGCCTTTGGAGTCTATGCTCCAGAAAATTCCGAAAACAAAGTCGGTTTTATATTTGTGAGCATTCCTGGGCAGCTGCCCACTTGGAGGCAGGAGGCATGAAAAGCTGGTGTCTGTGAGTCTTGCTAATTCAGCAGGTTCGTGGTCCCAAGATCCTGGCCCGTGGGATACCTCGCCTACACGGCCTAGGGAGCCTTTCAGAAACCTAGGGCCTTGGCACCACCACCCTTCATGCTGAGAGTGAAAGCACTTCACAGTTCACAGGGGCTCCTTAACATACTCCGCTCAGCAGAGGTGAAGTTGGGGGCCTCTCACTATCTCACTGGGTGGGCTCAACCAGGCCTTCTCCAGCCCCGCCTGTGAGCTCCACCCAGCAGGCAGCTTACCTGTCTTGTTCCCTTTCCCTGTCTTCCTCCAGCTCCTGGCATTACCCCAGGTGCACAGTTGGGCCACAACTCACTTGCTGAATAGATGAGCAATGTAGCTCAATAGCATGCTTTTAGCTAAATTCACTTTTAAACTGTCGCTAAACCACACGAGTGCAATGCCTTGAAAACAATTCTACATTTATAAGCAGCATGTGCAGTAGTTCAGCCCAGTTTGGTCAGTCCTCCTTGCCTTCCAGAAACTGTGATCAGATTAGAATATAACAACAGCCTCCAGAGCTCCCTCCTCCTCCTTCAGGACAGAAAATAAAGAAATTTCAGCTCTAGTGGGTTCCTGCAGGTGCGCTGGTGAAACCCCCCTTCCCCACCCCACACGCGCTTTCCTTCCGATAGCTCAGCTTCTCAGACCACGAGAGTGGGTTGGAAAATGCCTGCATCTCCTACAAACAGCAAGAACTTGAGAATCTGCTTTTTGGAGCTGGAGGGGCCTCATCTGGCCTTAGGGAAGCCCAGGGGTGAAGCTACTGGAGACCATCACAGGATTTATCTAGACTAGGGTAACTATCTCCCAGGTGACATTTGGCAATGTCTGGAGACATTTTTGATTGTCCCCCAAACAACTGATTCAGTTGATTTTGAGCCATCCAGCAAGCATCCTGGGATGCTAAAGTCTTCAGGGAGAGTGGATAGAACATAGGACGCCTTGCACTTGTCTGGAGCGGTGGGGACTAGGGGGACGTGCAGGCCTGGGGGCAGCCTGTGTGTTAATAAATGCCACCACTACCCTATGCCTCCAGACCTGCCCCTACAGAACACCTGAAAACCCATTTATTCAGAGTTTCTTCCCACACTAGGTTCTCATGTGCCCAACACGGAGCCAAGTACAAAAATAACAAGGCAAGCTACGCTAACGAGGACTTCCTACACAGCTGGTCTGGGGATTTGGCCACGAACAAACAGAATCAGCTCCTGCCCTGACTGAGCTCACCGTCCCACGGGGCCAGGTGCCTCCCTCGGGCTCATTCCTTGGGCTGTGTCCCCCTGTGTGGCAGTCCCAGCGTCCCCAGCGGGCACTGGGCCACCTCACCTCCAGGGCAGAGGTCTCACACTCAGCACCGCTGACATCTGGGGCTCACGCGGTCTCTGCTGCAGGGCTGTGCTGAGCATGGAAGGGGTTCAGCAGCTCCCCCCGCCCCCACCCACCAGAGCCCTGCAGCAGCACCCATCCCCGGGATGTGACAACCAAAAATGTCCCCTGGGTGCAAAATCAACCCAGGCTGGGAACAGCTGATCTTGGCAGTTCCTGGTATGAAGGGAATCCAGAAAGTGTCTGTTGGATACAGACGATTGTTTGTTTGTTTTACAAGACCTTCCAAAACATGGATACAGTCCTTATTCAACCTAGTACACTCACACTCACTCACACTCACATTCCCTCACACTCCCACTCACGCACTTTCTCACACAAACAGTCACACTCTTACACTCACTCTCACACACTTTCCACACACACTTACACACTCACTCGCACCTACACACACGCACACTCACACACTTTCTCACACTCATGCACTCACACCCACACACACACTCCTCTCACACACACTCTCTCATACCCTCACTCTCTCTCTCTCACACACACACACTCTCT
>VBSM01001124.1:70295400-70343575 GCA_008086735.1 Cheirogaleus medius
GCCTCCCAGAGAGCTAGGATTACAGGCGTGAGCCACCGCGCCCGGCCTCCTTTACCTTTCTGAATACACACTTAGTTTACTACGACACATATATTCCCATTGCAATGCCCCTTCCCTAATAAATGTCATTTTCTTTTAGGGAGTCTCCCTCTCTGTCTCTTATTGAGGATGACACCCTTAATTACAACCCAGTCAGGTTCAGAGAGTTCACCTGAGTGTGTGGAGAGCTTCGACTTAATAATCTTCCTTGTAAGTGCAGAGCACAGGAACTTTCCAGAGGGAAGTTGTATCTGTTCTGTCAGAAACATATTTCAGGATGAGGAAGCTGAGGTCACACCTGGCTAATAGCAAAAGGAAACCCAACTCTTGGTTCAGCCCTGCAAAGGGGACCCCCAAGGCCCCACAGACTGCGTAGTTGCTAGACAGGCATCGGGGGACATGAGCAGGTTATTGAACCTCAAGGAACCCAATGGCTGTCTCCATAGAGGAGGAAGCAAAGCCAAGGAACATCAGGAAAAGAGAAAACGTGGCTGCCACGGCACAGCCAGCCTGCCAGGTGGAGCAGGGACAGAGCCGCAGAGCCACGCCTGAGGAGAGGGATGATTCCAAGTCGCCCCATCTACCTTAAACAAACAGACAATCTCCAGTTTATAGCAGATCAATATTTGTATTTGTCCAGGTAGACAGTGCCTTTATCTCTAGCACATGAGATTTAGTGTCAGTAGCTTTTATCTTAAACATATATTATGAATATAAACTAGGAAATTGCTATAGAAATGGTTGTTACTCTCATAATAATAATAAGTTTTAGAAAAGAGTGTTCCATGTAGAACTATTAGAAAATTCATATATGCACTAAATACATACATACATACGTATATATACATATATCCAAAAATATAAATCACAAAAAAATTAAAATAAAACAAACCACCACCCATAAATGATTTCTATACATTTCTGATGCTTGTTTATCCAGACATTTTTCTATGGGTATGCATGTGTGTGTGTATGCAAATATATATTAAAAATTGTTTGATGACAGCACTTAAAAATGCTATCATACTATATCAGTATTTTCATAACTTGCTTTTCCCCCATAACCCTACATGATGAATGTCTTTGCATTTTAAAAATATCTGACCATGCCTTTTTAAAATTTCTTATTGTAAAATATAACATGCATAAAACAGAAAATGTGTAAAACAAGTGTACAGTATAATGGAATAACTATAAAATGAACCTTAAGGATATAGCAGCTACCCAGTCCACATAAGCTCTCTCCACTACTGCCTCCGCCCCCCCATGAAGCCATGTGATCATTTCTGAGGACAGTTCATTCAACATGTCTCAAATTGTTGAACATTTTGAGTCTTTGCAGTTTTCTGCTGGGGTGAACATCCCTGTAGGTACTTCCATACACCCATTTTGTATGATCTTCAAATAATTTTTGTTTTTGGATAAAGTCATAGAAGTGAAATCTCTGGTTCAAAGGGTGTACATATTTTTAAGATTTTTGATACATTGTTGCAAGCTGCCTTCCCACAGGCAGTTGGAGGGTTGGATCTCACCAGTGGGTGTGTCTCCACCTCCATGGATGTTTTCCCATCTGATCAGTGACAGCTATTATCTCATTGTTGTCTCCATGCATTTGCATGTCTACTTTTGCTGGTGAGGCCAAATGACATAATTTATTTCACATATTTATACGTGGCCTCCAAGGATTACGAGCGAGAGGTCCTATTATTAAAATATATCATCTCTAGAGCTGTCCTATCTCTCTGTCCATCCATAGAAATAAAAACCCCATCCCACCCCTCCTCTTCCCACTCCACGTCTGGAGCCATTTATCAGCTCCTAGGCTTGCAGCCAAACTGGGCATCATCGCAAAGGCCTTGTTTCTGCTAAGCAGGAGCTGTGGGAACTGGGCTCCCCTCTCTGAGCCTCATGCTCCTCAGCTGACAAGGGCTTAGCAAATAAGAAAATAATGAAAGTGATTATGGACTCCGGTTTTTAATAAACGAATACTTATTGAACATATATTATATGCCAGGCACTATACTAGACACCTTATGTGCTTTATTTCTGATTTTTGCAACAACTCTGCAAAGCAAATATTACAATCTCCATTGTACACATGAGAAAACTGAGGCTCAGAGAGGGGAGGTGACTTGCCCAAGGTCCTGGAGCTATGGAGACTGACAGGCCCGGCTCATTCCTAAGAACCCGCCCGATCTGGGAGGTGCCAGCACCATGAGCATGTCTGGAAGGGCATACGGAATGATCATCATTAAATGATGTCTGGAGAACATTCTACTCGAAATGTTCTTGGAGAATCCTGTTCTCTCATAGTGGCACTGTTGCTGCTTGTCACACACACCATCTGGAATGGAATGGACTGCTCCTTGCAGGAGGATGTCCTCATGGCTCAGGGCCCACTTTGGTCAAGCTATGCAAGAATAGGATGATGCTCATCCCTCCTCTGTCTCCCTTCCTTGTCTGGACCTCCTGTTGTCACCACCTTCCTCTTCTTCCCTTGGCCTTTCTGAGTCCCACCTGTCCAGGAAGCCATTCCTGATGGAAACTCACAATGTCCAACTTGAAGGGCTCTCAGAAAAAAAGAATGAGAAGAGCGGGGTCTGCCATGACTAAATGTCTACACCGGGGACCTCACCTACATCATCTCCTGCAAGTAGCTCCCAAACTGGAGTTCTTGTGTCTCCGTTTTGCAGATGGGGAGGCTGAGCTCCAGGCAGGTGAAGTCCTGGACCAAGCATTCATGGCCGAGAGTAGCTAATACTTATAAAGCACATAGGTACTGGAGATGGTTATAAACCATTTGCATATAACAATCATAATCTTTCACCACATCTCCAGGAGGTACACTACTGTTTCTACCATCTCCACTTTATGTTTAATACAGAGAAAAACCAAGGCAGAAAAAAAATCAGCAATTTGCCCAAGATGTCCCAGCTAGTAAGCAGAGCTGGGATTGGAACTCAGGCAGTCCGCCAAGTTTGTCCTTAGCCACCACGTCTGGATGACCCCCAAGTCCCGTGGATTCTTTCTCCTAAAACTTTAAGTGCCTGCCTTCTAAGTGCCAGGGGCTCTACCAACATTCTTCCTGTGCAGTTGGAGGAAGCTGACACCCAGAGAGGGTGTGCCTGGCCCCGGGACCCAGGTCTTATGACCCTGAATGTTGTCTCACCACAAGCCTCGCCCACACCGCCTCAACTCAAAGGAAGAAGGGCGTTGCTGTCGCTGGTGAGCTCACCTCCCCGCTTCCCCCTTAGCGGCAGTGGGCTGGGACTCTCCAAAGAGTGAAAATGTGTTTAATCACTAGGTGAGTAACCGTGGGAGGCTTCCCGTGGCTGATTATTAATAGAAGCTGGAGAGGTGTGCGTGCTCAGCAACAGACCAGCAGTTTGGGATGCCAGGCTGGCTCAGTCTCTTGATTTCTGGAGTCACCTGGATGACTCAAGCTCTAGGCCGTCTCCTTTGACTCATCCCCTGGCTGAGGGCTTGGCTTCTCACCTCTGGGACACCCCATTCTCAAGGCAAAAAATTGCTGTCTTTCCTCTCCCCTTCCTCCTCATTTATTTATATCACCTGTCCCCAAGCTGGCTGCAGGATATGAAGCTTCCAGACAAAGAGACCTGGGTTCAACCTTAGCAGACCTTAGCCACATTGTCTACCTTCTGGGACCTCAGTTTCCTCATCTTTGAAATGGGCACACACCAGCATCCAATTTGCTGTGAGGACTTAGAGAGGTAACTGCACAGCAGCACCCAGTAAGCTCCACCACCATGATTACTATTCCTCTGAGGCTGCCACACTGGAACCTGTTGGCCACAGGCTCTCAGAGGTCTCTGTTCCTTTGCTGCAAATGTCTTTCCCTGGTCTCGACACCATTTCTCCTCATGGGGAGTGACAGTCCTATGAGGAAAGGTAACGCATTGCAATATTAAATAGAAGGGTTCTTCTTTTCATTTTTTTAGAATAGTTCTTGGGAAGAAACCTGGCCATTATGAACCTTCTTCACCCAGGGGTTAGGGTTATTGGACCCAAAGCAAGATACAGTCGCTCCTGGCTTTTGTTTTGGTCAAACCTAAGGCATGAAAGATTTGATTTTCATGAAGAATCCCAGAAGGGAAGGAGAGAAAGTTGAAGGTAGAGGGGGAAGAACTGTGTGCTGGGGAGGGGCAGGGTCTGGGGTCCTGTGAGCAGCAGGGACCCTTTCTCCTGCTGTAGGAGGTAGAGCGACTGCTATGTCCTCACCTGCCCTCTCCGGAGATCCTGGTGCTCAGGCAACCACCCCTGCAGAGAAAGAACCTTGAGTTACCCAGTGCCTAGCTGCTTTGTAACACAACTCTGGAAACTTTGCTTGATTCTGGTGCAGGGGAACTGGGAGCTGGGAGTCCCCACTCGTGACTGAGACTGAATTTCCCACTGAGCCAACCAAATGGGAGCTGCAAGTCCCTACTGATTTCGAGAAAATAAGGGAAATGGATATTTTTTGCACACCTGATCATGTAACCTGAGATCCTCACACCCCACCTGCATCCCTGCATGAGCCCAGGCAACAGTGCATGAAGCTCTTTTGGAAAGAGCATGCCATGAGTATAGACGTCAGACAGAGAGCAGCCCCCTGGATGGCTAGACATGCGCTGTCTAATACAATAGCCGGCAGCCACATGCAGCTATGTTTAAATTAGTTCAAAGGAAATGAAATTAAAAATTAGCCACATTTCATGTGCTCAATAACCAATGGCTACTGCACCAGCCAACACACATTTCCATCATTGCAGGAAGTTCTGTTGGTCTATTGGTTTATTAGTCTAGAAAGTTCTATCTAGAGTAATTAACACAGGGCAATTGCCCAAAGAGCATGGGAAAAAAACTTTCTTCACTCCTCTGGACAGTAATTGAAGACCTACTTCCATTATCAGAGAAAGTTTTAGTATTTCCAGCAGCCCGTGTGGAAGAAGAGGCATACAAAACTCATGGGGGTGGAGAGGATTTGTGCGGAGGAAGAATGCGTGTGCAAACAATTTCTACCTGGCAGGCACAGGTCTGTGGCCACTTTGTTCTTCAAGACACATCTATGGGCACTGCCACTGGAGACCTTCCAGGATGGCATCTCAGGTGAAGCCTCCATTGCCCACCCCCCATGGTGACTCTGAAGAAGGTTTTCTGGGCTGACAGTGTCCCATGGACGCCTCATTTTCTGTTTGCAGGCCTGCCTATCTCTCCTCTTTGGGGACCAGCTCCTTGAGAAAGCTCTCCTGGTCACCAGTGTGTCCCTGCATTCAGAGCCTGGCTGCACATAGTAGAATGTAATAAATGTCAACAGGATGGATGGGCATGTTGGCAGATGTCAGACAGGCTTGGGGTGGCTGCCTTTGATCTCCAACATAACCTCATCTTCTTTAGTAAGTCTTTGTGACTACAACCCCAGCTCTGGGTACAATTGTATTCTAAGACTTCACGGTTGCTTTCTTAGGTCCACAGAACCAGCGTTGGTGCTGGAGGTAGGAGAGCTGAGGGGTCCACGACCAGAATGTTGGGAGGGGAAGGGAAGGAGGGATCAGGTAAAAGAGAAGAAGAAAGACCAACGTGGCAATTTTGGGTGGACAGGCCCTTCTGTCTGAGGGTTTCCCTGAGCAGACACCAGAAGCAAGTCCCCAACATCACCGATTTGTGCTGCTCTGCGCCTTTTTAAATTTTGGGGAGCGGGGGGAATACAATGGAATATTCCATGTGGGTCTTTTACCCAAAAATCTGAGAATCCAGTTGCAGATGTCTCAGGAGAAACCCTTTATGAAGTGTTCCTGGTGGGGAGCGGGAGGAAGAGCCTGTCTTGGGGGTCCCCGGCTGTCCAGGAGGGTGAGTCCTGCTGGGGGTGACCCACCAGCTGCTAAGGGGCTTCAGAGCTCACCTGCAGGGTGTGAGTGTACGATGCTGTTCCTCCCGGGTGGCCCAGCCCAGCAGATGTCTGGCTGGCTTCTCTGACAGCTCCGCCACCTTGCACCACTTGCCTGCCTGCTCAGTCACGTCCTCCTCGTCGGCGGCGTCTCCCACACAGATACGTCAGCTTCCCACGGTGCAGGTAAGCCTCTGGCCTGGGGCCAGGCAGCTCTGGCTGGCTCCCCTGCTTGGTGGGATGACTGTTAGCATCTCTGCCTACTCACCCCACCTCCCACCAAAAAAGAAATCTCCCATTTTCACACTTGGGCACTCACATACCACCTACCAACAGTTTCCCCCTTGTCTTTAAGCATGTACCGCGAAGATATTCAGGACCTGTGGATTAAAATGCTTTTTTCCAGTAAACACATGAAGCGGCATTCATTCATTCAACATTTCTTCAGTCAGTTCAGGCTTGCATTTGTCCAGCAATACTCCCTGCTCCGAGCAGTGCCCTGTTCCACTGGGGGTAGAGGCAGGGAACAGACATGAGCCTGGCTTTGGAGGTTGGTGGGGGCAGGGACAGGCGCTCATCATCATAATGATAGCCCTGCTCTAAACAGCCACGCAGTGCCAGGCCCTGTTCTAAGTGCTTTCCAGGTTGGAAGCCTCAGAACATTCTTATGAGGGAGATGTCATCCTGCTCCCAATTTTATAAACGAGGAAAGTGGGCACAGAGAGTTTAAGTGAAAAAGTGTCACATCACACAGCTCGTGTTAGTCTGGTAGGGCTGCCGTAACTAAGTACCGCAGACCGTGTGGCTTAAACAACAGAAACTTATTTTCTCACGGTTCTGGAGAGTGGCAGTCTGAGACCAAGGTGTTCTTCTGAGGTCTCTTTGGCTCACAGATGGCCATCTCCTCCCTGTGTCTTCACATGGTCTCACCTCTGTAGCTGCATCCAGATTTTCTCTTCTTATAAGGACACCAGTCATACTGGATTAGGTCACCCTAACGACCTCATTTTAACTTGATTACCTCTTTAGACACCCTATCTCCAAATATGGTCACATTCTGAGGGGGTTAGCATTTCATCGCATGAATTCAAGGGACACAATCCAGCCCATTCCATAGCTAGTAGGACAGAGACAGGATCTGAACTCAGGCTGGTGGGCTCCAGAATCCACATGCTGTCTCTCACAGAGAATTTCCACACCGGACAAGAGAGCCACAGATATCCCCTACCCTAAGGGTGCAGAAGGACTCCTAGATTCGGGGGACTTGGGGGAGTGAGCAGGAATAATTGTTGGTGCCTTCTGACCTCCCTCCATGGCCCTGCAAACCCTGGGGACCCCACACTCCCTGGATGCTCTGAAGCTGCCAATTGACTTTCCTTACAGGGCCAGGGAATCTCCCCGTCCCCTTTAGCAGAGAGACAGGTAGACATGGAGACAAACACAGAGGACCTCCTCTCCACTGGTGCCTTGCTGGTGCCTCCCCACTGATCCAGCCAACTTACCTGATAACCCTGAAAGTCAGTGCTTGTTGTCCCCAAAAGAAGAAAATGGGAGCCAGGTTCTTAATCATCCCACGTTTTCCTAAATCTCAGTGACATCTCATCAGAGAATATTTAAGATGAAAGGTCCGTATCAGTTACAGGATGCAATAGTTCTGTAGAAGAGACAAACCAAGGATCAGAGAAGGGGTGTGGTTTATTGAGGTCACAAAGCCCATTAAAGTCAAAGGGGGGCACCCGACTGACTGTTCCATCGTTCTGGGGGAATCAGAACAAAAGAAAACAAGCTACAATCACAAAACCATGTGCATCCAAATTAAACACTTCTGCCACTCAATGCCCTCCAATATTTTCCAACACTTCAAGTTATTGATACAAACAGAAATCAGATACAGACAGATTTAGTTTGGAAGGATTTGTTTTGCCTCATATCTGTTATTTAAACAAGCAAGAAATTCGTTTAACCGGCTTACCAGCTCTGGAAACTTGGGAAGAAGCCATTTAAACTCTCTGAGCCTTAATTGTGTCACCTGTACAATGGGGATAGTAATACCTACCTCAAAAGATTGCTAAGAAGAATGAAATCAGATTTACTAGCAAACATTAAGTATTTAATAAATATCTTCTGCCGCGGGGCCACCACAGCGGGCCCCTAGAAGACTGGCACCAAGTAAACTGGATACACTGAATTTATTTCAAGAGCACAAATGGAGAAAAACATATGTTGGTCCTATGAGTCTTCTGACTAAATATGAGCCAGGCACAAGTACAGGTCACTCCAGATGACAGTCCCTCCAGGTGCATCAAAGCTCTGCCCTTGCCCTGGTTCGCATCACAGAAAAGAGAGAGATGTTTTAATGTTAGCTTAATGTTAATTAAGTAACTTGGAAGTGGTTATCTGTTTTAATGTTTTTTTTAAATTAAATATTAAAATCATTTTATATTTACACTGTGTGCAGAGGTGTGTTCCTGTAATCCCAGCTACTCAGGACACTGAGGGAGGAGAATCATTTGAGCCCAGGAGTTCAAGTCCAGCCTGGGCAACATAGTGAGACTCCATCTCTAAAGACAAAAATAAACAAAAAGGAAAATTATTTTGTATTTTTATTTCTGATAAAATCTGAGAAATCAGAAGTAACAAGATTGTGACAGGGCTTTTGAGACCTATCTAGAATTGCTAATTGCATCTCCTGCACGGTGGTAGATGGCAATGGCTGCCTGGAGAAGAATTCTCCAAGTCGTATCAACTAGTGATGTTTACCCTGGACATGGAGCAGAAGTGGGGCCATATGCACATGATCTGGGTGGTTGCTTCTTCCCATTGGGTTAAACTTAGGCCATGTGAACAAAACAAATTATCTAGTGAAGGTAGGTGATAACCAGGTCCTAGCTCAGAGATCTTGCCTTGGTGGAAGTCCAAGCTGGGCAGAGCTGAAAGTGAAAGATATGGTGACACGTGGACCCCATGTTATTACCCAGAACTGAGCACAGGGTGATAAGCACTTCATATGCAATATTTCTGATCCTTCCAACAATTCTGCAAGCTAGGGACAAACATACCCACCTCATAGGCTAGGAAGCTGAGTTACTAAGAGCGTAAGTGACTTGCCCAGATTTTATACTAAACTGTCCCGTGTCAGGGCTGGGGTCTTCTCCCTGCTGTCTTTCCTTGGGCCACACCGTGTTCCCAGGAAGGAAAGGGAACGGACCATCTGACTAGACAATGACAGGAGCTTTCTTTTCCCTCTGCCCTGCTGAGTTATCCAGACAACCTCCTCAGGCTTCTGTTTGGCTTTGACTCTGGAATGAAACCTTGGCTTTTGCCACAGACAGTTGGGTGGGTCCTCCAGTGGTTGGGAAAAGCCTGTGTTTTGCCTCAGACAGGTCAGCTCAGGCCTGGAGCACGTTCTTCACGGACTCACCTGGCGAAAGTCATTTCTCTGCAGGCAGAGGCAGGGCCGGATGCTGAGTCAGGGCTGCCTGGACCTGAGGTGGTTTTTCTCTTAGAATTGGGAGTGTAAAGACCTGTGTTCTGTCTGCCAGGCCCTCACCTGCGGGCCAGGAATCTGAGGGGCCTACGCAGGCTCCTGATTGGAGCACAGCAACCATCTCTCCCCTCCATCTCTACCCCCGCATCTCCATATTGCCTTTGTGCTATCTCTGCCAAAGTCTCAATGCTAAGTAACCTTGAATAGGGAATACATTTGAATAGCTTACAAAATAAGCAATATAAAAAAGTGCTCAGGAATGTTTCTTATTCCCATTCCTGTCCCCTAACCATTAAGTTCCCTACCCCCCCACCACAATAACTACTTTTATTATCTTTGTGCATGTCCTTCCTGAGTCTCCTACAGAAAAGAAACACATATGAACGTATATGCTTCTTGCTCCACTTCTATCACGCAAGAGTTAACATATTGTAAACACCCCTTTGCACCTTATTTCAAGTACCAATATATCCTGAAGCTCTTACAATATGTAAAGAATGTCTCCATTCCTTTTGGCATGTGCACATATTCCACTGAATGGATAGACTAGGATTAGTCTTCCCCTGATGGACACTATGTATGTTTCCAACTTTTTACTGCAAGCAATGCTGCAATAATTTGTCACTTAGTAACTGAGCAAGGTTATCAGTTGGATACATTCCCAGAAATGGGATTGGTGGTTCAAAGGGTATGTGCTTTTATAATTTTGCAAGTATCATCAAATTCGCCCCTCCATAGAGTTTGTGCCAATTTATACTCGCCCTCACCAGCAAATTGCCAGCTTCCACCCAACTTCACCAACAGAATGTATTGTCGATATTTAAATTATTTACCAATCTGGTAAGTGAAAAATGGTATCTCAGTATTGTTTTCATTTGATTTTCTTTTGTGTCATGTCTTTTTCATGTTTAAAAGCCATTTATGTTTTATACTATAAACTTTCTGTTCATATCTTCTGCCCGTTTTTTGTGTTATTAGTCTTTTTCATATTTATTTCTGAGAGAAAGCTTAGTCTATAGTATGACTTGCAAATATTTTTTCCAGTTTGTCTTTCTTGTTTGTTTTTTTTTTATTTTGCTAATGGTTTTACTTTGCTAGGTAGGAATTTTATAAATTTTTATATAGTAAAATTTATCAGTCAATTATTTTATGACTATTGGATTCTGAGACATAGTTAAATAAGCCTTCTTACTTCATATTTTCTTCTAGAACTATTATGGTTTAAAATTTTGCCTTTAAATATTTTATCCATTGGAGTTCATTCTAGTGTATGAAGTAAACTATCTTTAGACTGATATTCGGTTGACCTACTATCCTTTATTAAATACCCGAACTTTGCTGACTTAAAAAATGCCACCTTTATCTTATCTTATACTGAATTATAGCATGCACTTGGTTACATTTATCAACTTTCTATCCTGTTTCATTGAACTATTTATGTGTCAGTGACACACTAATTTAATTAATAATTAATGAAATTGATTAATTATTGAGGATCATACCATATTTTAATATCTGATATGATTACCCCCCACCTTGGTTTTTTCTTCAGATTTTTCCTTGTTTGTTTTCAATATGAACTTTAGAATCATCTAGTTTATTTCTAAAACAAAAACAAAAACTTGATGTTTTTATTGCAATTACGTTAAATTTAGAAATCAATCTAGAGAGATTTGGCATTGTTATGTTGTTGAATCTTCCTAACCAAGGACAAGTCATATCTTTTCATTTATTCAAGTCTACCTTTATGTCTTTCAGTAGAGTTTATAGTTTCCTCCATAATTGGTCTTGCTTGTTTCTTTAAAGTTTATTCTCAGATATTTTGTTGTTTTATTGCTATTGATAATGGCATTTTTTTCTACTATATCTACTTTATCAATCAACACCAGTCAGTCACTAAAAAGACATCCTGTTTAGTATTTCCGTCCAAGGGACTTTAACATAGGAATTAGTTTCAAAATTACTAGAAATGATGAGGAGCAAAAGAAAAGGCGTATTACCGTGAGATGAGAAAAGTGCTAACACCCCTGGGCTAGAGCTCATACACCTGTCCTAGATCCTGCCTGTCCTAGACCCACTCAGGAGGTGGCACTGCAGTGGGGTCCCCTGCAGTTCTTAGTTGCCCCCCTTAGGCTGCTGTTGTAGTTCTAGAGCATCTTCCAGCAGTAGTTTGCCTTTCCCTTTCTTGTAACTCTGATCTGCCAATGTCTCCAATTGGCCAAACTTAACAGGAAGTGGGCTGCCCAGGGAGGTTGGAACATGTAGTTTTCAGTCTTCTAGCCCCTAATATTTAGGATAGAATAGAAAAGGATGGTCACGCTTGAAGCTCTGCCTTGAGGGGGGCGGGGGGGGGGAACGGGCAATTTACGTAACCGTAATATTTGTACCCCCATAATATGCTGAAATAAAAATAAATAAAACATAAACAGAGCATAAGTTGGTGGAAAAAAAAAAAAGAAAAGGCATATGTGGGGCTGAAAGATAAAGAAGAAAGGTTAAAAAACAAAAAGTACATTTACTCACTGTCTATAGGTACTATAAAAGGTTTTTGTTTTTATATAATTTTCACCTATTTTATTGAATTCCCATGCTTACAGTAATTGTTTATTTGAATGCCTTCATTTTCCAGATAATGTCATTGTTTTACTTCTTCCTTTCCAAATGTCTAAATGACTTTTAGAAATTTTAAATATTTAAATTAATTGCCTGGTAGCTTCATTAAAATATTAAATAAAATTGGTGGTAGTGAATATTCTTGTCTTGTTGTTGACTTAAATAGAATTGCATCTATGCTTCCTCATTAAGCATGATCAACTTTTGAATAGAGATAGAGTAATTTCACCATGTTAGAAAAATATTTCCCCTTTCCTATTTTATTACTTTTTTTTAAAAATCCAAATTGAATAAAATTTGTTAAATGATTTTCTGTTTCTATAGAAATAATCTTATGATCTTTTCTACTAGGTCAATTAATGTAATAAATTATACTAATATTAAGAGATTTTATAATATTAAACACATTCTTGAATTCTTGCATAAATTCTGTGTTTCGTAATGTATAATTCTCTTAGTATGTTGCTAGATTTTATTTGTTAATATATTATTTACAATTTTTGCATTAATATCTGTTAGTGAGATTTTTTAAATTTGGGGGCACTCTCTCAAGATTTGGTGTTGATTTTTTTTCACTTTATGAAAGAATTATAAAAATTTCTCTTTTCTCTATGTACCAGAATAACATAATGGCACTGGAGTTATTTACCTTTTAAAGAATTGGCAGACATCATCTGTGAAAATGTCTTTACTTGAATTTTTTTTTTTTTTTTGGTAGCGGTTGGGAAGAAAAAGATGGTTAACTTTTGGCAATTTTTTATATTTATTCTTTGATGATAATAATGTTTGGATTTTCATAATTTTCTGGAGTCAATTTTGGTAAATCTTTTTTCTAGAAAACTTTATTTCACCTGGGTTCTGAAACATCATTTCAATTTTATTTTTATTATGAAAAATTTCAGACATATATTAAGATAGGAGAGAATAATATAGTGACCTTCCACCTATCCAGGACCAAGTAATTATCGATTCATAGACAGTCTTATCTTTATTCTCATCCCACTTCCCACCACCCTCCCAAGTCTGGATTATTTTGAAGCAAACCTTGGAGATTGTATTCTTTTGTCCGTAGACCTTTCAGTATATATCACTAAAAGCTAAGTATTTTTTTTAAACATAACTATACTGACATCAAAATAAATTATCAATTTTTAATATGGTCAAATATTTAGTTAAGATTAAAATTTCTCCAGAAGTATCATAAGTATGTGGGGTGTGTGTGTATGTGTGTGTCAGTACTTAGTTTATTTATTCAAATTAGAGCCCCCAAATAAGGTCTAGATAATTACACTGGTTGTATATGTATCTTAAGTCTCTTAATTTATATGTTTTCCTATAAATCCTACCTCCTACTCCCCCATCTGTCTTTCCTCAAAATTTATTTGTTGAATAAACTAGGTCATCTTCCTGTAGTCTGAAATTTGCTAAATTTTTGTTTCATCTAGCATGTTCTAGAGGCTAGATCAAATTCAGTTTCTTTTTTTTTTTTCTTTTCTGACTAAAAATACTTATAGGTCATGGTGTGTCAAATTTATTTCAGCAATGTAATCTCATGATTCTTTTAATCTTTTTCTTTCTGTGGTTCTTTCCTACTTATCCTTTCCTATTTATTGAATCTTTCTTTTTCTTAAGCAGGTTAGATTGTAGCTCATCTATTTTATTTTATTGTTTTTCAAATGAATACATTTTGGTTTCATTTATTGGTTTGATTTCTGCTTTTAAACTGAAAATTACTTCTCTCTAGTCATATATTTTAATGTTCTTTTTCTAACTTTGTGTGTGTAAGGCTCAATTTATTTTCTTTCATTTTAATATAATTGTTTATGAAATTTTCTCTGAGCACTTTATCTCTACTCATATGTTTTGATGCCTCATTCTTCACACATTCTGCAATTTTGGTTTATAATTCCCTTTTGACCAAAGAGTTATTTAAAAGAGAAGACTTTTTAGAGTTTCCAATTAAAAGGACCTTTTTTGTTTTCAGTTTTTATTATTAATTTCTAGCTTTATTGCATTGTGGTCATAAAACAGTTTGTGTTGTTTTTATATTTTGGAATTTATTAAGGTTTTATTTGTAGCCCAGCACACTCAATTTTAGATGTTCCAAAGACACACAAAAAAAGGAAGTGTTTTCAAGGCTCAACATTTGAAATACATTCCAAACATGACTTATAAATTATATTTTTAATTTTCTTCTGTCTTGATTTTTGGATCTATCAGAGACTGAGGGTAAATGAAAATGCATTAAATTCTAATAACCAATTTTTGCCTATTTCTCCTTTTAACTCCAATAATTTATCCTTTATGAATGTTGCTACTATTATATTTAGTCACCAATATTAGTAACCATTTAATTTTCATCATGAATTATACTCTTTAGTATTAGAAATTTCCAATTCTATCCCATGTAATGCTTCTTCTTGCCAGAATTCCACTTGGTCTGACATTGAGATTGTGACCACTGCTTTCTCTTGGTTGCTTTTGCCTGACAAATGTTGCCCGTCCTTGTATTTTCCATTCATATAAATTTCTTTATTTTAGATGTATCTAAATGTGATACATTATAGACCAGTTTTTTGTAATTCAATCTGAGAACTTTTTTCTTTAATAGACAAGCTAAACCCATTTATATTGACTGATATGACAATCAACATTTATTCTAAATTTTATCATCTATTAAATGATTTAATGTAAGTTTTTTTTTGCTTTAATAGTTTAAAATTTTAAAATGTGACCTGTTTTGGTGTATATATAATTCTTATAAAATTTGGAAAGTTAACATTTTTATTATAATAATTATCTTTATAAATATACCTAGGCCTTCTATTTCTTTAGACAGTTTCTTTTAGTTCACTCCCATAAGTAATAATAAAAGCCCTATGTTTCCTCTTCCTTTCACCCACCAGATGTTAGTTAAGACTATTATCTTTCTTAGCAATTACCTCTGAACTATTAAATATGCTCAGAACTCTACTATTTGATTTGTCAATTTTAAACAATAACTTTTAGACTCCCAGCTATTGCAAATGAAGCTATCAGCACACTTAACACACTTCCCATGCCAGCTTTCGTTAGCTGTGTTTGCGTTCACTGTTACCTTAATCCCATCTTTGTTTTAGTCTTAGTTTGCTAGTTAAATATACTCCATGCTCATGGCCAATCTTTTGCTAAAGTTCTCCAGTGATATTTTGGCTAGCTGAAATGAAGTTTATCTGTTAGTAGTTCCCTCAAGAAGGACTCACATGAACAACATTTTCCAAGTCCTTGCATATTTAAACCTGATTATCTGTAAGGTCAGTTTTGCTGGGTATAAATCTTTGACTCAGGCATGCTCTCCTTGAGTATGTCACGGTGTTGATCCACAGTCTCCTGACATGGAGCTACTGTGACTTATAGGAAGCCAACCTGATTTTTAACCCCTTTATATGTGACTTAATCTGTTTGCCTGTCTGTTCAAATAATTTTTTTAAATCTTTAGTTCAATAACTTTATAGGCATACATAATAGTATTGATTGCTTTGAGTCATTTTTCCTGGAACAGAGTACCCTCTGAATATGTAAATTCAAGTTTTCTTTTATTTGAAGAAAACAATAAGCCAGTCTCATTAGCCATAAAATTCATTTAATATAATATTTCCTACCATGTAGGGTGGTTGTGAAGATTCTTGAGCTAATGTTTTGGAGCTGCATGACTCAGCATCTGATTTCAGTTAGAGAAATGGAGCTATTCCTCTTATTATTATTATTATTATTACTATTTTAAAAGTATTGGATGAGTGCCTTCTCTGTGCTAAGAACAAAGTAATGGTAGAAATGGGTAAGTCGCACACTTAATCCTCAAATGCTGAAGTACTGATGTGTGGTCATCAGTGTGGTGTGTGCTCTCACAGTCTAAACACACAATACCACAGGAGCCCCATGGAGGGACCCAGAAATCAAAGAGAGTCAGGGAAGTTCTCATGGAGGCACTGAGCATAATTAATTCTTAATTACGCTGAATGCTAAAGTCGATGTGGGAGGAAGAGGGGGAATCAAGTGGGAAGTCAGAGAGAGGTGGGGGCATTTTGGGCAAAGAGAACTGCATGAGCAAAGGCTTGGAGGTCAGAGGGATTATGGCATGTTTGAGGAGCTTCATGGGGCTGTGGAGGGGACAACCTTGGGAAGGGAAGTGGGAGAACAGGTGAAGCCACGTCCTTCAAAGTCTTGGGAGCCAGGGGAGGGGCTGGGTTCCATGGTGTAAGTTGTGAGGAGCTTCTGCAAGACTGTAAACAGAATATCTTGGTTAAATGATGGCTTTGTTATTGATCGCTCTGAATACAGGATAGGCAATGGATTGAGGAGAGTGACAAGACCAGGGAGGACAGGCAGGGGCGGTTCTGCTTATCTAGGCAGGCGTTGCTGGTGTTCTGGCCACAGTGGCATCCATGTGCATCAGGCCCCTGCCAGCATGCTTAACTGAACCCATGGTCCCGGTGGGATGAAGAAGAGTGGACAGCTCCAAGACAAAGCATGGCACATCCCAGTTGGCTGCCTGAGATGGATGAGGAAGAAGAAGATTTAGTTAAGATGATGCCTTGGATTTCTGGCTTGAGCAAGTATGAGCTTGGAGAAGCCATTCACAAAAACCAGAAACACCAGGCAAGATTCTGAGCCTGGTGTCAGGCCAGTGGAGGTGCCTTGGGGACATGGCCTTGGAAATGTCCAGTGAGTGATTTGTTACCTATTTCTGGAGAAGGAAAAAAAAATCTGAGCTCATCTGGAGTGAGTGATCAACATGTTGCAGATGGCATGTGAAGGCCGGGCACATCTCTTACTTTCCATGGATTAGAAGTTTATTTCTTAAGATATAGTCATGGACATTCTGGACCAGTCATTCTCAACGGGGACAGTTTTGCCCTTAAGGGATATTTGACAATGTCTGGAGGCATTTTTGGTTGTCACAACTGAAGAGAGGATGCTACTGGCATCTAGTGGGTGGAAGCCAAGGATGCTGCTAAACACCTTAGGATGCACAGGGCAGCCCTCCTAGCAAAGAACTATGTGCAAATTGTCAACAGGGTAAAGTGACCTGACACATAAAGCAACAGTAAGATCTCAATGCCTGAGAACTTAGTGAGTTGCCCCAATGGCTGAGTTCATATCCCAAATCCCACCTCCCAACTGGGTGACCAGCTGAGCAATTCACTTGCTCAGCCAAGTCCCACTTTTCTCACTTTTGTTTTATTTTTTTTCCAAGAGAATGAATTTATTGATTACACATGATAAAGGATGATACACAAGCTTCATTCCCATCTATAACTTTACCTGGTACCATTATTCAACTTAGATATATTGGCCAACAATCATCTCTATAGCCAATACTTCCATGATTTTGCCTGGGCAACTCCTTTTACCAGTGAACTTCAGGTCAAAACAGTCACCGTCAGTTCAACTACATCAAGGTTTCTGAAGACAATGGCTTCTCCGCCCACACAGGTTGTGAATATATTTCACATAGAACCTGGCATCACCCTGAAGGAATTCTATCTTCATATTGTTGGGGAAGTTTACCAAAATGGCTTCAGAGTAGACTAACTTTATACAGCACGTTAAAAAAAAAGACATTTATTCAGTGTCATAATCAGACTATTATATATAGCAATCAACAGCATGGGTGCAAAAAAAAAAAAAAACACATTAAAACCCTTTGTTGGAATGCTTTACACTTTCCACAGAACAGAAACTAAAATAACCTGTTATACAATCAGTCACAAATACAGTCCTGGAGTTTTTGCCCATACACAGGAGTATTGTCTAAAACACGTCTTCTTTGTAGAGGGAGGCTCTGCCACCACTGTACCGTCCACAGAATTGCTGAGTCCACACATCTCTTATAACCAGTAGTTTCCCTGTCACTTGTCTGGCTCTCCCCTTCTGCTAAGCTTTGTTTCCTGGCAATAATTAACATTTTCTGCCCCTGGCATATCCACCGCTGCTGCTACTGGAACAGCCACAGCCACTTTGGTTTAGGATTTGGCTAAGTATTGGCCTCCACCACCATAGGGGAAAGATTTTCTGCCTCCAAAGTTTCCTCCATTCATGGGTCCAAAATTTGAAGATTGATTGTTGTAATTGCCAAAATCATTGCAGCTTCCACTCCCTTCAAAATTGCTTCCATCATTACTAAATCCATTGTGGCCATCCCCACTGCCACCACCACAGCTGCCACCAAAGCCACCACAACCACCCATGACCAAAGTTGTCATTCCACCAAAACCACCCTCACCAACATCACCAAAGTTTACAGAACCTCTTCGACCTCCTTGGCTGGATAAAGCACTGACCATCTCTTGCTTCTAGAGGGCTTTCCTTACTGCACAGTTGTGGCCACTCACAGGATGGTGTTTCTGAATGACGGTCTTATCCACGGAGTCACGGTCGTCAAAGGTTACAAGAGCAAAGCCCCTCATTTCGCCACTGCCTCAGTCCATCATGACTTCAATCACCTCAATTTTCCCATGCAGTTCAAAATAGTCTCTCAGGTGATGTTCTTCAGTGACTTCTTGAATGCCACCAACACATATGTTTTTTTGCAGGGCAGTGGGCCCTGGTCTTCGAGAATCTTCCTGGAGACGGCTCTCTTTGGTCCCATGACTCTCCATCCAGCTGGTGTGGACTCGCATGCATGGCTGCATCCGCCCCCTCCACAGTGGCATGTGTGACAAACCCGAAGCCCCTGGAGTGCTCAGTGTTTGGACCTCTCATCACCACACGGTCCGTGAGTGTTCCCATTGCTCAACACAGCTCCTCGGACTCCCATGGGCTGTGTCAAAACTCAGCCCTCAGATGAGGAGCTTCCCAGCTGTTGGGGCCCTTCAAGAGACTCTGGCTTAGACACTACGGTGGTGGGAAGAGAGACGTTAAAGATGCTTCCTCAGCAGGGTCCATAGGCAGAAAGGAGTAGGCTAATGAACATATCTGTGTTTTCTCATCTTTAAAATATGCAGAAATCATCCTCACCTCATTAATTTCTTAGAGTGATCCATTAAATTATTCCATGTTAAAACTTGGCATATATAAGTCCTCAACCCATGTTAGTTTTTTCTCTTTCCTTACATATCCTGAGTCTCAGAAATCTCCTTTCCATGGAGAGCTTGGGCATGCCTGCCCTCCTCAACTGGGACCTGGGAGGCAGGGGGCGGCAGGCACAGTGGCATTCAGAGCTCATGTCAACTTTCCGCAGCGTAGGAGGGGTCCCCATCGCCTCTATCCAAAGGTGCTTACCCTTGATCCCCTCTGTCACATGAATCTGCCTCAGGCTTGCAGTGGCACACAGCACCAATGGGATGATGATGCTTCTGCTTTTCTTGCTGGTCTGTTGCTTGGTTTTCCCACCAGACTCAGGAGGACAGGGGCCCTGTCTATCTTAGTCTCCTTCATGCATAAATCGCTGCCTGGAACATCCTGGGCACTCAGTAAATATTTTGCACATGAATGAATGAATGCACAAAGAATTCTGCAATAGACAAGCAAAAAACAAAAGCAGGCAGAAAACATAGTTATTAATATATTCACAGCCTCTACTATTCGGGGCTGAGTGTCTCCAAAGACAGGAGCAGAGGCAGGGAGGTGACCACGTGAAATGGAACGGAGCACAAGGATGTGCTGTGATCCTCAGAGACTCAGTCCTGATCTTCCTCACCAAAACTACCGCAGCCTTCAGCGTCCCTGGCTGCTGCCACAGCCGCAGAGGACCCGCCGGCAGAGCACACGCTTAGAGCAGGTCTAGAGACGCTGCAGAGCTTCTCGAGCGTGGAGCCCTGGGGGAGCTGTCGTAGCATTTGAAGGAGGAGCTGATGGCCCAGCCTTCTCTGTGCAGAAGGATCTGGGACTCCGGCTCCTGCACGGTGGAAACTGAAAGAGCACACACAGATGGGTAAGTCCGCGTCCTTGCTGCTCAGGGAAATACCCAGGTCTGGAGTGGGACAGGACCTGCCTGAGCCACATAGTAAGGTGAGGGAGGGACCGGGGCCCCAGAGCAGGTTTACAGTCAGATTTAATTGCAGAAAGGGATTCCTACTAGCCTTGTCATTCACAGCCCGGTTACTAGAATTGTAACAGCCCCTTACATGTAACATCCTTCACTCTGTGGGGGTTCACAGCTCTCTCTGAGTCTAACCAGGTAGCTCCAGTGTTGGCTATTAGGAAGCGCTCTCCCTGCCCAGAAGAAATCATTTGCTCAAAAGTGATTTCCTGAGCGCACCTGTCTGAAAGCAGGGAAGCACAGGAGTAAGATGCTGTCCTTGACCTTGAGTTCACAATCAATCCAGTGATGGAGGCAAGCCTGGGGGAGCAGCTTCATCTCGATCATAAATGGGTGGAAATATGTTTGTGGGATTTCTGACAACCACAAAAATAGTTCTCTGACTCTGTATAGAAACTGAGGTAGTTGGTCTAAAGAGCTTGTCTGGAAGGCTCAAGTCAAAATGGGAGAGCTGGGACCATGCAGGGGAGCCTCTTCAGTGTGGCTCGAGAGGCTCATTGAGGCTGCCCACAGAGTTGTCCCCTGCTCCTCCCAGGACCAAGGTAGAATTGGGCTTCTAAGACCCCTCCAAGCTGTGTGGCCACAGGTCCAGGCTTGGCCAGTGAGCTGTAGACAGAAGTGACCAGCGCCTGCCCCTCCAGGCTCTCTCCCCCGAGACCATGAGCAGCAATGCTCCTGAGGGTGGTGGTCCCATCAGTCTGGGCCCTAAAGGCAGCACACCAAGTGTGTAAGCCCCCACCTACTGGATGACAGTTATGTAAAGTAAGAAATAAAGCTTTGTCAGTTAAAGTCACTGAAATTTGGGTTTTAATGCGCCTTTACTGATACAACCCAACCCGAGATGACCTCACTCACAAAGTCTGCAATTTAACCACTAGAAACTTCTTTCAGGGTAAGGATTGATACATGTCATCATATTAGTCAGGCTTAGTTAGTCTATGAAGGAATAACAAAAAATCCCTGGCATCTCAGGGGCTTAACGTAAGAGTTATTTCTTGCCTGGATTGGGTCGGGTGGCCTTCCTCCGCCCTGCACCTGTGTCACCATGAGCACATGGCCTACAGGGTCGTTGTAGCAGGAGGGAAGAAAGGAGGTATACTGATCTGTACTGACAAAAGTCACTTTGCTCACAGTCCATGGTCAGAAATAGACACATGGCCCCAAACAAACAGACAGGATCTGGGACAGCTGAGTTTTATGTGTCAACTTGACTGGTTCATGGGGTGCCCAGATTAAACTTCATTCCTGATGTGTGTTAGGGTGTTTCTGGATGAGATCAGCATTCGGATCAGTGGACTCAGTCATAGATTGCCCTCCCCAGTGGGTGGGCATCACCCAATCCATAGAGGGCCTGAATATAATAAGGCAGAGAAAGGAGGAATCTGCCCCATTTTTTCCTGCCTGACTGCTTGGGCAGGAACATCTCTTCTCACCTTCCCCTGCCCTCAGACTGGGATTGCCACCATTGGATTCCCCAGTTTTCAGGCCATCGGACTGAGACTGAATTACACCACCGGTTCTATCAGGTCTCCAGCTTGCAGACAGCCGATCGTGGGACTTCTCAGCCTCCATAATCATGTGAGTGAGTTCTTCATAATAACTATCTCCCTCTGTCTCTTCCCCCGCCCCCAACACACACACTATAGTTGCTTCCTAGAAAATTCGGCTTAGATATACATTAGTTCCCTCTCCTGTGGACCTCAGGCCTAGCACGGCCCCTGCAGATGGTAGGCACTCTTGGTCATTTGTCATGCTGAACAAACATCTTTTACCTATGAAATCTCAAGGAAGTCCTATAACCTCTCCATGCCTTGGTTTCCTCATCTGGAAAATGGGGCAGCTACTACAGCCAACCTCACAGGGCTCTCATAATGAATCAACGAGCTAATATATGGGAAGCACTTAGAATAGTCCCTGACACATAGTAAAAACTATGCAAGTGCTCACTATTATTTTTGTTACCTTTGTTTGCTGTTGTTATTTGCCTCTCCCCCACTAGGCCTCCCGCACACACCGCGTTCTGGCCAGAGGGAGTGGCACAGGTATGCCCCCCGCCCTTCACTTCTTCACCGTGCAGCTGAAATTATCCCACATTCCGCCCTTCTTAAAAATGTGCCACTGGACACTCACGCAAGCTAAACCATTATTTTATAGTGGTCTCAGACCAGAACCTAGTTACATTTCACAGGGGCACCCAAACGGGTTTTTGAGTGCACTGTTACTATTTCCGGAATTTTCTAGGAAGCAACTACAGTGTAAATAGAGGGAAGTTTGTGCTTTGTTTGGTCTGGAGGTTTTTCAAGAATTTCTCACTGTTTTGGAAAATCACGTCACTCACAGCAATGCTACTCATGGTCTTTGAGTCACCAGCAAAACACACCCAAGTCTGTCTGTGTCTGCAACCGCATATCCACTGTGGTTTCTCACTTACAGGTGCAGGTAATCTGACTGCTGCACCGTCTTCCAGCATGGCCATGCTCAGTCATTTGCATATTGAAGTACATATTACTGTATCACAGATTATTTTTCTTTTATTTTTCCTTTATGTATAAAAGTTAGAGCATTATATGTCTTGTCTTTAAAATATATATGTGAGTAGATCATGCTATCTACAAGTTTGATTTCAGATAGTAAAGCATATTTATTTTAAAAGGGGTTCATGGAGTCATTATTTTTAGCTCTTTTTTTAGGAAATAAATAGGTCAGAAGGAGGAAGCTGAGAGAAGTTGTCTTATGTTTCCAGGTCATTCTTCCCTGGCTTCTACACTGCACTTTCTTGCAGCCTCTAAGATATATGCAATATTTCCAGGTGTGGTGACTCGTGCCTGTAGTCCCAGCTACTCTGGGGGCTGAGGTGGGAGCATTGCTTGAGGCCAGCAGTTTAAGGCTGCAGTGAGCTGTGATTGTGCCACTGCACTCCAGACAGGGCAACAGAGTAAGACCCCACCTAAAGAAAGAGAAGATATAGGCAATGTCCATGCCTCCTTGCCATTTTAAGTGTCTAGAAATAGTTAAGTTCCTTTGTTCTTCTGCCCTAGAGGGCTTTGTTGGTTTTTTCAGAGGGAAAGATGACAGTCTGGGAGGCAGAGGGCCTCAGTTTGAGTCTTTTGCTGGTAACCTTTAGACCCAGCACTTCTCTGGGCCTCTGTTCCCTTATCTGCAAAAGTGAGAATAATAGTCCCATCCAGGGGGCTGGGGGGGGTATGTTTTGAGATCTGTAAAGTTCATAGGAGCACGGGGCAGCAGGCCCAGGAGGGCAGACACCACGGCCCAGAGAGAGAATAAATCAGGTCCTGCCGGAAAGCAGGGCATGCTGGGAAGAGCTCAGGGCTGGCTCTGCCCACCGGCTGGTCCTGTGACTCACGACTGCTCTCTATACCTCAATTTCCCCATCTGCAAGACAGGCACAGGGGCAGCACTAACTAGATGTATTCTTAGGCCCCTCTGCCCACGGAAGCCCTCTGAAATTGATTTAGAGACAGACTTGTCCACAGAAAAGGGAAATATATTTATTCAGAAGAGATAGTCTGTGCGATGGGTTCATTTTGAGTCAACTTGACCGGGTGTGGGGGGGGTGCTTAGTTTAAACATTTTTCTTCTGGGTGTGTCTGTGAGGGTGTTTCTGGATCATATTAGCGATTGAATCAGTAAAGCATAGTACCCTCTGATCCTGGTCAGAACAAAAAGCTGGAGGAAGGAGGAATTCACCCCTTTTGCTTCCTGACCGCTTGGCTGAACTGGAACATCTCATCTTCTCTTGCCTCTGGACTGAGACTTACACCATTACATGACCTGGTTCTCAGGCCTTTGTTCTCAGGCTGGAATTGTACCACGGGCTTTCCTGAGTCTCTAGCTGATCGATGCAGATCATGGGACTTCTCAGTGTCCGTAATCACATGAGCCAATTCCTCATGACAAAAGTCTTCTTTATCTATATCTGTATCGTTGCTTCTCTGGGGACCCCTAATACATTCTATTTTAATAGTGGAAAGAAGGAAACTAAACCCTATTGTTCCATTGCCTTGGAAGAAATAATTATGCTCAGAGTATAAGGTGACAGCAGTTATTTCCACACACTGTGGGAGCTCCCATCAGGGGCCTCTATGTCCAAGCCACAGGCAAAGGGCTTTCACTCATACCCTGGGTTAGCACAAGGGGTATCCATTCTCTCGTCTGAGTCACGCCTGCTCTAGCCAGGCCTCGCGCTAGGCATACTACGTTGCTTGCTCTCGGCCAGTGGAGGAGGTGGGTGCAGAAGAAAGCTGAGCCCAGGCTGTGCGTTGGCCATGGTGACTGTGGTAGCCCAGAGAGCTACAGGAGGGAGTGCACAGCAGCGCACTTAACCCAGCCAGGGCAGGTGGGTGTCAGGGGAGGTGCGGAGGAGGCACAGCCCTTGGGCTAATGTTTCTAGACGAAGAGAAGGATTGGAAGGCATGGTAGTTCCAGGCAGTGGGAACATCATGTGCAAAAGAGCCATGGCATGAGAAAATGTGATGGGTTTTAGGGTTCATATCTATTGGGCATAAAGTATAGGGTTTAGAAAATCCAGAATTGAGTCTGATTGGGTAGTCAGGGGCTGGCCAGGAAAACCCTTGTAGATCTTCATAAGTAGTTGTGATTGTCCTTTGGGCAAGTGGGAGTCATGGGGGGATTAAGAGCAGGAGCCTGACATCATCGGATTTGAGGGTGTTTTTTTGTTTGTTTGTTTATGTTTTTGTCTTTCAAATGTGCCACAGATTTGTGTTTTCACAAGACCTTGATGTCTTCCACGGGTGGTAGAAGCACCAAGGCAGGGAGACAATCAGGGAGCTGTTACAAAGAAAGAGAATGGAAATTGAACTGAGACTGTGGCCATGGAAATCAATAAGAGGGGATTGACCTGAAAGATGCTAAAGGAGGAAGAAGAGAAGGAACGATTGGAGCACAGCCTGGCGTGGCTGTTGTCAGCAGGTCCCTGGGCGAGGAGTGTTGCCCAGGTATATATAGGATAAACTTGAGGCATATGTGATAAAAGAGGATGATGAATATTATATGGGTGGCACCTGATGTGGGACAATGTCACATTGATCTTTACACCAATCCTAAGAGTTGGTCGATCTGGAATGTTGGTTATTCAGAGAGAGAAAGTGATTTGCCCAAGGTCACACCTCCAAGAATCCAGCTGTGACTACAACTGCCCTATGTTAACTGGGACTCGAGTGACCCGAGCAGTTTGAGAAGCTCCCCAGAACCTCTCGGTGGCCTGCAGCTGTGCCACTGAAATGTGCCCCAGCATCTAAGAAAGAGTGTGGATGGTCCTTAGGCAGCCCAGGGATGGACACGGTGGGACCATGAGCTAGCCTGGAAGAGGAGAGACAAAGCCCATCACTCTGAGCAGAAGGGTCTTTGCTTGCCTTGGTGACTGGGGATGGGGAGAGAAGCTTCCTGTTCTCTTTGTAAAAAACGAGATGTGATTCGTTCTGTGATAAACTATAAAATGCCTTGTGTATTCTCCCCAATCTGCATGCCTCATCTTCCTTCTCTCTTCCCTTTGGCTTGTGGCCTTCTTATTCTTGCCAAATAGGTCGGTTGAGTTGGAAACATTAATTGTTTGCTCTCGTGGGTGCCAAGGTACAGGCTTGGCCTTCTTCACCTCACACAAGTTCAGGTACCGAAAGCCCCACTCAGATGGCCCCTTCTCTTAGAAGCCTCCCACCTCCCTGCTGTCCCTGCTCTGGCCTCTTGAATGTGCATGTGGCTGGCTGAGGTCAATTACTGTCTCTTGAGCCCTAGTCCAAAGTCCTCCCATAGACTCTGAGTGTCTTGTCCAGAGGGGGGGGCTCAACTTCTTTATCTTTGCATCTTCCTTCTTGGAATGTGAATGCCAACAAACTGTTGAATGAATCAATCAACAAATGGATAATGGATGAATAAATGAGTGGATTTAAATAATACTAGTAAGATGAACTGTAATGAAAATACTGTGTTTGGTACATTTAAAACGTCTTATTAAATTATTTTTATAAAACACACATACTGGGGCCCAAAATATCCTTTTATCCATAAAGTGAAGAGCCCATCTGCCTTTCAGCTCCCAGGATCACTCCCCAGATGCTGATACCCTCAAAGTGGCATCTTTTATTTTGAGACTTTTCACTCTTGCATGTTTTACACAATTGGGGACATGCTGTACAAATTGTACAAAAAAGTAAATAAATAAAATAAAAAGAAATCCTTTTATCTCTTTTAACAACATCATGGACATAGTTCCACATCATCCTCTATTTAGAGTTATAGAGCTCCATTTTACAAAGGTATAATAATTTTTTCAGCTGAGCTTCTATTAGAAGACAAAGATGACATGCTATTATTCTCAACTTTAGGTTCTGTTAGCCTCTGTCCTCACCAGCACTGGGTAGTACTGTTTTATTCATTTTGGGACCTTGTTGGTTGTCTTCTGGATGAAAGAGATGGTGGTGTTAATGTGTGTTCATCCATGCTGTGTGCACTGTATTTACTTAATAATTAATGTTTCTGAGTATCTCCTCCAACGACTATGAAAACACTTCAAAGGCAGGGACGATACCATACACTATCACTGCTTCTCATGTGGCACCCAACACATTTGTGAAGTGAATGAAAAAATGAGTCTCTGGATGACATGGGCTGGGAAGAGTTGTCAAATATTTTCTGAGGAAAGGTCAGTGGCTTAACAGCCCAGCTGACAAAGATATTTCCTGCACAATCTTCCACAAAATCAATGCAACAATTCATTTAAGCCACTATCTATTAATCGATAGTCAAGTTCCTTTCAATCTTTTACTATTCTCAACAACACTGGGAACTTTGCTGAGTATTTGCTTACTAAAAAGTTCTAGAAAGTCCTAAATTAGGAATTGCTGAACCAAAAGATTCACTATTTTTAGAGGTTTCCCATACTTACGATCATATTTTTCCTCCAGAAGATTTGCAGAAATTGTTTCTCCAAAGGGGATCTCCAAGTCTTTGTCATACCCTCTTCCACCCTTGAGCAGGAAAAAATGATGTGCAATTTAGATGTGTGTTTCTCCAATTATTGGTTAGGTTGAGTATACTTTTAAGTGTGTGTTGGCCATTTGTATGTGTGTGAGAGTTATTTGTTCACTTCTGTGTTCATTTTTCCAGTAGGATTTTGTTTCAGTTCTTTCTTTTCGTGGCAGAATGCTGCTCTGATGTCCCCTAGTATGTGTGCTCCATCCCCTTGCATCTGGCCTGGCTGCTCCGGTGATCTAATTTAACTGAGACAATGTGGCAGATGCAGCACTGGGCAGTTTCTGGGCCGTCTTCAGTAAGCTCAGCAGCATCTGCCTTTGCTCTGTGGGCAGCCAGCTGCCGTGCTCTAAGTCCAACTACCGTGGGACCCCCAGACTGTGAGAAGTCCCACCCAGCAGCACAGAGAAGCCACGAGGAGGGAAACTGAGGCTCTAGCCGACAGCCCTGCTAGATCCTCACAGCCAGCCTGTGAGTGAGCCATCCTGGAGGTGGGTCCCCAGCCCCACCCCAGCCACCCGAGCAGATGACCCAAAGGGAAGAGGGAGAGGAGGTGACCCTGCCATGCCCTGTCCAAATCACAGAATCACCAGCAAATATTTAAAACCACTGTTGTTTCAAGCCACTAGTTTGGGGCAGTTTGTTACACACCAATAAAAAAACAAAACGCTTACCATTTGTAAGAATTCTACCGATTAAAGTTTATTTATTGAAGCTATTAAGTGCCAGAAGGTAACTATCGTGGTTCATCTTTTACCTCAGGGTTTGTTTGGCTTTTGGTTATAGCTGACTTATTTAGCCAAATCTATTGCTTTTTCTCTGCATGGTTTCAGTTTTTGATGTCGTGCTTCAAGCTTTTCCTCACCTTAATTAGGTACAATGATATTCACCTGTATTTATCCTAGTATCGTATATATGTATCTATTTGTTTTTATGCATTATAAAAAAAGTTTTAGCTGGGTGCAGTGGCTCACACCTGTAATCCCAGCATTTTGGGAGCCCGAGGAGGGAGGATTGCTTGAGGCCAGGAGTTCAAGACCAGCATAGGCAACATAATGAGACCCCATCTCTACAGAAATTTTTAGAAATTAGTTGCGTGTGGCAGCATGCACCTATAGTCCAAGCTATTCAGGAAGCCGAGGCAGGAAGATTGCTTGAGCCCAGTAATTTGAGCTTGCGGTAATCTATGATGGCACCACCGCCCTCCAGCCTGGGTGACAGAGCAAGACCCTGTCTCTAAGAAAAAGAAGATGCCAGTCTGCTCTGTGATACCCCAGGGTGCCAACCCAACCCAAGACTGAGGTTCAAAATGGGTTGATGGATTCATTTCCAGGGTCTGGACACAGCAGGGGAATATTCTCCCTCACAGGACAGCCGTCAGACTCAATTGAAGGACCCTCTGTGAGGTCCGGATCCAGCTGGGGCTGGGAGCCTTTCAAGCCCACTACTGGGTTGGGTGGAATCAAAGGACATGAGTATACGTGATGTTCCGTCACCCACGTGGAAGATGTCCTGCGCACCAGGCTGGCCCACACAACCTCTCTGACCTCCCTCCGCCACCAGCCAGGCTGTCTGGCTTTTTGAACACTATGTCATGTATTTGAAGCCTGGCGATCGTTTTCTAGGGCGTGACCTAGAAACTGGGGCACAGATCACTATTGATTGGTGAAGACTGAGAGCATTTTGTCACCCGGCTGGAAATGTCATTGGCAGTTCATTTATTCGTCCACCCATTTATTCACTCATTCAAGAAACCAGCTCTGATCCAGTGCTTGTTGACCTGGGGGGATTGGAAGGTAAAGGAGACCTGGTCCCTGCCCTCTAGACACTCCCCACCAAACACAAGCAAGCCTGATGCTAAATGCCCACCATGGGATGTGCTTTACAGAGGTCGGCACTGGGGGAATAAGGAAGGAGTCAGCATCTCATCCAACCTCAGTAGGGGTGGGGGGACGTGAGCTGGGCAGAGGAACAGAGTGTGATTAACAGCAGTGCTGGTGTTCATGGGGGTTCCTACCCATGAAAATAAGGCACATGCATATCATCTTTATCCTCCTAAAACCCTAAGAAGAAGATATGATTCTCAGCCCCTGTTTTACAGGCAGGGGATCAAGGTTGAGACAGGTTCGCAAAATCAGAACTATTACTAACAAGCAAATGGTGCAGATCTGAACCCAGATGCCTGGTCATGAGCCCGACCGCTACCACCAGGCACCCAGGATGGGGCAGATGCAACTGAGGCAGGAACACAAAATTCAAGAAGGGGAAGAGCAGCCTGTCAGAATTGCAGTGAGTTTGGTAGAGCAGATGACGGGTGCAAGGGGGGACAGTTGAAACCGAAGGGCGCTCAGGCCTGGAAACTTCATTAGCTCATTTTATAGGGGTAGCAACAATGCTCAGGGGGGTTAAGGGGATTGTGAAAGACACACCACCCCAGTGGCTGGACAAGAATGTGGACCCAGCGTTCTCTGCATGAGAACCTGCTGCTCCTTACCCTGCAAGGCCGGCCTGGTAAGCCTGGTCACTCTTGGGCCTGAGTGGAACCAGGGTCAGCCGGGCGGTGGGGTGGGAATGTGGGAGGGAGGGAGTGAGTATCTGTTTTTTTCTCTTCTGGTTAAACAATAACCTGAATAGCAAAAGTGCTGCTTAAGCCCCGAGCTCTTGTGTGCACAAGGCCATGTCCAGGTGGATTTGCTGGGCTGGCTGGTTGAAGTACCCTGGAGATAGGGCCAAAGCGGCCAAATGTTTAACCAGGGAGGGGACGGGTAGGTCCTGTACTTCCCCAGAGCCTGCATGACTCGGCCTCAGCAACAACCTCAGGCACTCTGGAAAAATGCTGTGTGAGGCTTCTGCCCGCAGCGGCCTCCCCTCCCCTCCCCACCATGGTTGGGGGTATCTCCAGGCAACTGCAAGCCTGAAAGGTTCAAGCGCCATCTTTTTCTGGAAAGGAAATCCTCTCTAGATCCTCAGCACTGGTTAGCTAAGGTACAGGAATCTCCTACAGTCAGGGCAGAAATCCTTATAGGTAGAATTTATAGTCCCCTTTACAAGTGGGGAAACTGAGACTCAGAGAAGGGACACCCTTGCCTGGTATCACCACAGCAGAATGGGGATGTAAACTCTGTCTCCTGATACCCAGTCACGGGCTTATCCTCCCCAGCTCTGTCAGCTCGGGCTGCTATAACATACCGCAGCCTGGGTGGCATAGACAACACATCTTCATTCCTCACAGGTCTGGGGGCCGGGAAGTCCAAGACGAGGTGCTGGCAGATGTGGTGTCTGATGAAGGCCTGCTTCCCAGTTTGCAGATGACCATCTTCTTGTTGTGTCCTTACTTGGAGGAGAGAGATCTCGTGTTTCTTCCTCTTTTTATAAGGACACTAATCCCATTGTGACAACCCCACTCTCCTGACCTCCACTAACCCTAATCACCTCCCAAAGGCCCCACCTCCAGATACCATCGCACTGGGGTTAGGGCTTCAACATGCGGATGTGGAGCCAGACACAAGCATCCAGTCTAGCACTCCCCATGATTTGGAGTGTACCACGGGCCTCTTTGCTTCTTGTCTAAATCTGTCTGTCTCCTCCCTGGACTGTGGGCTCCCTCCTCAGGGGCCCAGGAGGAGGCTCAGTGCTGGAAGCTGGCTCAGTGCCTGGCTCAGGGTAGGTGCTGAGGGAATATTTATTAAATCCATTTAACTTTCTCTCTTAATGCACCCCATACCCTGCTTCCAGATTTATCTTCCTGTGGCTATATATGGGGGGAAAGGAGGCTGAGAGTTTAGCTCGTGCAAAGGCCCTGCGGCAGGAGTGTCCACAGTCAGTACCGGGACCGTGGAGGAGGCCAGTGTGGCTGCAGCAGAGACAAAAGGGGAAATCTTAGGGCAGCATGTGGGCCTGCTTGGGCTGCCATCACAGAGTACCACAGACTGGGACCTAACCAGAAGAAACTCATTTTCTCAATTCTGGAGACTGGAAGTCTGAGACTGTGGTGTCAGCAGGGTTGGTTCCCTCTGAGGCCTCTGTCGGCTTGCAGGTGCTGTCTCCTCTCCGCATCTTCATTTGATCTTCCCTCTGTGTGTGTCTGTCCTAATCTCCTCTTCTTGTAAGGACACCAGTCCTATTGGATTAAGGCACGGCATAATGGCCTCGTGTTACATTAATTATCCCTTTAAAGGCCTATCTCCAAATGCCGTCACATTCTGAGGTCCCGGGGGTTAGGGACTCAACATATAAACTTGGAGGGTTGGAGACACAGTTCAGCCCGTAACAGGCCTTGCGGAGTTTGGGCCTCATCCTAAATTGTTGTGAGACCAGCAGAGGGTTTTGAGCCAAGGGATAAAGTACCAAATTTACTTTTTAAAAAGGTTCCCCTGGCTGCTGTGTGGCAATTTGAGTTCAGCGGGAATAAGGCCCTTGGGGTAGAGCAATGGCTGGACATGGTGGCCGGACCGGGGCAGGACAGTGGAGGTGGGGACAAGTGGCTGGATTGGGGCATGTTTTTAAGGTAGAAACGACAGTCCCTGCCGACAGGTGACTGATGGAGGATGTGAAAGACAGAAGGTATGAAGGACAACTGGATTCAACTCTTGCTCAGCCTCTTGTTGGTGGGGTGACTTTGGGGAGGTGACTTCATGTTTCCGGGCTTTTACTGTAAAGTCTGTAAAACGAGAAATTGCTGGCAGACGGGAGGTGGTTCGTGGCAGTGTCCCGTGGATGTGCACTCACGGGTAATGGCGATGAGCACCTGATACGCTCCCCCAGGCATCCACAGTGGGGGTGGTCCAGGCCACTTGGGTGCCCACCGTCACGCTGGGCTCCTGGGAAGAGTGCAACTGGGGCTCAGAGGGAGGCGAGTGGCCCGATTTCTCCCCTGAGACATCTGCCTCTGGGGTGTGCAGACCCTTGGCCTCAATGGGGCAGAGCAGAGGGAAGGGTCTGGGGCTGGGAAGTCAGAAATCTCCCTCCCAGACACTCACTAACTCCCAGCGACCTTGGGCAGGCTGTGGCCCCTTGGCTTACTCACCTGTAAAGTGGGAAAGAGCTTCAAGAATTGCAAGCTCATGGGCTTCAGATGGCCGACAAACATACTTATCTGTTCCTTTTTTTCTCTGGGCCTTTACCACATATACACAGTGATTAAAAAAATCTGTACATTTCAAATGAAAATCCAGCTGTCAAGTTTTTATCTGAAAGAGGGAAAACTGGCATCATTGGGCCCATATTCCTGCAGGTCAGAAGTTGGCTGGAGTAGAGTTTTGGGGTGCCCATGTGTGTGGGACACCAGCTCTCTCCCTATCCCCACTGTCCCTTAGGGTGCCCCAGGCCAAGTGCCCTATCAGTGAGCCTCTTCTGGTGGTCTTTTATAAGAGAGGAATAATTCTCAACATGCGAATCTCTCTAAAGTTGGTGGGAGGGGGAAGCAAGATAGAGAATCTATCTAGGAAAGGTAAATTTCTTTCCTCCCTCCCTCCCTCCCCCTTTATCTCCCTCCCTTTCTTCCTTCCCTCTCCTTCTGTCTCTCTGTCTTTCTGTCTCTCTCTTTTTCTTTCTTCCTTTCTTTCATCTTTTCTTCATTTTGTCTGTTGGAAACAAACCTGTGGAAGCAAAAACTCTTCCTGTTTGATATACAAAGTGAATCTGTGGCCACGGCTGCGTGACTCATTTTAACAGGTCACCGCCAATCCCTGGAGGCCCCTGGGGGTTGTTGCCCTGGACTGGAAGGGCTGGAGGTCCCCTCCCCAGGGACAGCCTCTGCAGCAGCTGGCCAAAGGCAAGGCAGCCGGGAGAGTCAGCTGCTCTGAGGCTGAGTCCAGAATGTGCTGCTTTGTTGTGTGATTAACACAGTGTTCATTTTTAGGGCCTGACTTGGGGACAAGTGCCAAGAGCATTCTTCAGGGGTCAGAAGGGAGAGTGTTTATTGTCAGACTGGCGAAGTTATTTCCTTCAATAAGCCCTCAAGTTCTCAGCAAATCCTCATTAGGCACCAACTGTGTGCCAAGCACTGGGCCAGACCCTGGAGATACAGAAAGGATCAATTAGATGCAGTCCCTGTCCTTGGAGAGCTCCAGGCCTGTGGGGGAGGTTGACCTAAAAAGGGACAGCCCCAGGGGCTCAGAACTGCAGAGTGGAAGCCCAGTGCACTGGGGATGGGGTGGAGCAGAGAGCCCACTGCCTGCCTCCTGGGTCCATCGACCCTTTATTCTAGGGAATGAGCTAGACAGATACATTTACCTCTCCAAGAGGGCTTTTTGCAAATGTATTCTTTTGAAATCAGTGATTTTTTTTAACAGCAAGTTTAATTCATTCGTCCTTTCAAAAATATTAAATGCTATGAAAGGTGTGAGTTCAACAATAAACCTTCCTCAGAGATAGCCAATGCTGTCTGCGCACATTAATTGAGCATTTTCTCCCAGACTTCAGTGTAACTAACACTCACAGGGGCTCACTGTGCTTCACACCTGCTAAGAAAGCATCAGGTAACTGCTCCATGAAGGTAAGTCCTGCCTGATGTCCATTCTACACGAAAAGAAACTGAAGCACACTAAGAATGAGTCACTCAGTCCAGATCACGCAGGAAGGAAGCGGCACACCAGGAGTCAAACCCAAGATACCTGGCTTCCAGTCTGAGCCCTTGACCCCGAGACACAAGAAGTCAAATAACTCACCCTTCCTCACCTGGCTAGTGTCGGAGCCGAGGTTTGCGCCCAGGCAGTCTTATTCCAGAGCACTTGGACTTAACCACACGTTCTGATGCCTTCAACATAATGATTAAATAGATACAGCTACATGAAAACGTTATTTACCAAAATAGTCTCATGGTGTACTGAATATTCTGCCCTTCGAGTAGATCTTGTACCATTTTCATTGTTGTTACAAGCAAATCTGCGTCCTTCATTTAAAGGTCAGGTTGGTACTCCAACTTTCAGCGACCGTCATTGTTTTGCCCAATCTCCTCTACGGTGTTTTGAGCGATTTCCAATTATCTGCTCTCGCAAACATAGAGACCTCAGCAGAGGCTGCTGCACGTGGCAGCACGACAGATTCCTAGCGGAGCGACAGCTGGGTCAATGGTGTGCACACGCACGCCCTGGCCCACCTGCCCAGGGGCCGCTGCAAAGACGGTTCCAGGGCTCACCTCCGTCACCTGGAGGAAGAATATCGGAGCTGGGTGGTGTTTAAATGTCTTTTCCCACAGTGACTGGTGGCACAGCTCCATTTCACAGCCTACACACACTTTGCATTTTTATCTGTGCTCTTAGATGGCTTTGGGAAGGTCATGATTTAAAAACAAAAAATCAATCATGCAAAGAACAAAAGCCACCTGTGTGGTCAGCAGCTGGCATTTCCAGGAGGCCACCCTTGGCTTGGCAGTTCTTGTGTGAGTAACAGACACATAAATGCCTCTTCCTCCAAGCATCCCCAGAGAGCAGAATCCCAGCTGGGTTTCAGCCTCCATGTGCCCCCATGGCCAGGTGCCCTTGTGCAGTGCACAAACTGACCAACCTCACATATTATTCTAGTTAGAGCAGCAAGCTGGATCCAAGCTGCCTGGACTCAAATCCAACATTTAAATCCTATTAATAATTTGCCCTTAGCCAAGTGACTTAAACTCTGTATATCAATTTCCTGGTGTGAAATAGAAGCTGATTATAATAATAGTGCCTCCCTTATAGGGCTGCGGCAGCAGTGAAAATTAAGTTAAAACATCAAAACCCCATAGAGGAGTACCTGGTATATAATAAACACTCCATAGATGTTTGCTGCTAGGCAGATATTAATCCTACTGTGCCATTATTTCAGGAGGCCCTCCCATTCCACCCACGGCTTTATTTCTCTCCACTACAAAGGCTTCCTTCGTCCTTCAGGGTAGCACGTTTTAATAGAAAGATGCTGGTTTGGGAAGCAGAGATAATGGAGCTGGAATCCTGGCTTCTTCCCCTGTCACCCGTGTGACTTCAGCAGCTCCTTTTGCTGATCTGATCTTTGCTGGGCAGAGTTTTGTTTGCACATTCAAGACCTAGCAGTGTGCCTAGCAAGAAGGGGCTCAATGGATGCTGGTTTCCTTCCCAATTCAGGAGCCCTAGAATGCAGCAGGATCTAAAAGGTGAGGGTTTGGGGGCGAGGAGGGAGGAGGGGCTGATAAAGGATCCAGAGGGAGCACACGTCGTTAGTTCCCAGAGCAGCCTTGCCTCTCCACGGCCCATCAAGGAGCTGCCCGATGCCAAGCCACTGGCAGACTGCCACACGCCAGGGCGCAGCTTCCTGCACCTCCAACCCTGCTCATTCTTCAAGACCCAACTCTTGTGCCGCCTCCTCTTGGAAGCTTGGACCCTTTCTCCAAACTACGTTTGTGCCCTCCTAGGATTGCCCACGGCCCTCAGCTTATACCATTTTGCAGGTGCTTTGATTCCACCTGTGCTTCAACCACCTAGGAGCTGCTTCTCTTCTCTCTGGGTGACTGGAACCTTCCTCAGGGCAGAGGTTGGTGTGAGGCAAGGCAGGTGGGGGTGAGGGGCATTGGAGTTGCGAGTTTGCCAGGGAGCGGTTCTGGGATTCAGCTCCCAGCTCTGCCCGTCACTACCCCAATATCCTGAGTAAGGCACTTAACATGTCCATGACTCATTTTCCTCCTTGGCCCCTGTTTGCCAGCATCCACTCCACCCTGCTGTGTGCATTCCTGTGGATGCTCAGGGCAGCTAGCTGGGTTCTTCTCCTCCTGCCAGTGTTGTAGGGGAGGAAACAACAAAGACTCAAGGCAGCAAGACATTGCCTAAGGGCAGCAGGCTGTGAGGGGCAGAGCTGAGAGCTGAAGGGAGCTTGCAGGTGCCTGCTCTGGCCACATCCACCACTGCTCAGCGCTGCTGGGAGAATAGGGGCGGCACTGGATGGGATACGGCTTTGCCCAGTTGACATGCATGCGGATTTTAAATGAGGACTTTGATCTCACAGATGTGTAGGCTACTCATTGCCTCCACTCGGCCTGATTTGGGCCTTTCTGCCCAGGGCGGAGCAAATGACACCAGTTCCTCACCAGACCTGGGGACCTCGTTTAGAGGAGCAAGAGCAGTGGCCGGAAGTCAGAAGTGTGTTTGCCTTCCAGCTCTGTTCTCTCCCTGAGCCTCCGGAATCACATTTCCTCTCTGATTATCTACAAGAGCAGGTGGAAGTAGCAGGTGTCAAAACCTGGGCTCAGATTCAGCACTGGATGGACATCTGCAGTGAAAATCCACTGGGTTGGCCCCAGGGCAGGCAGTGGGACAGTTACATTAACATATATCCCAAATCCTCATGGCCACCCAGAGGTAGATCCTGTTATTGTCACCTCTGCCAGATGAGAGAACTGCATTCAGAACTATGTAAGTGAGTGGAGGCCCCAGATTTTCAACCCAGGCGATCTGGTGGGCATTATTAAACAGCAGACTTGACGGCTTATGTGCATCTGCACAGCACAACCCATAAACATGGGTGTTGACATGAGGATTCAGAAATGCAGACTCAGGGACAGACATTGCCTGGGTCCATGTCCTTTCTCCACGGCTGTCCGCCCCAGGCTGTTTATAATGTTGCTGGAGTTGATTTCTGCCAAGCGGGTAACAGTCTGTTCACTTGCACTTGTTTTGTGACTCCCACTTTTAAACTGAGTTGGAGTCAAACCAGATAAGGCCTGACCCAGTAAACAGCCTGTGGAATGACAAACTTTTCTGCTAGCCTCAGCAGTGGCCACACGTGATGCCTCCCATTGGCTGAAACTGCCCCCAAAGAGGTGGCCTTTTGGGGATAATGCAAACAAGGATTGGAGGAGTCCAGTCCTGCAACTCTTTCGTTCCTCACCCCACTACATCCTGCCCTCCTCAGTGAACTGGCATGTTGGAAGAGCATTACAATCACAGCTCCCTGGATCTAGGCTGTGTGACCTTAGGCAAGTTACTTAACATCTCTGAGCATAGCTGTTTCAACTGGGATAACTACACATATCTACCACCTGAGTGGCGAGGAATAAAAAGATAGAAAAAAGCGAAAACCTGCTGGCAGATAGACAATGATTGATTTTTATACTTTTTTCTTTTCCTCACTGTTGGAAATGATTTTATCAGTTTCTTTTTCAGAAATGTACTTTGGGAAGACACATGTTCATAAGCGGTTGCTCCCAAAAACATGATTAAAATCACTCTGTGCCACATCACTTTCTTCTTGGGTCTCCATCTAGGAGCTTACTATATTGGTGCCTTATGGTATAATTTATTGAATACCCCAAGTCTGGCCTGGAGAGAGGGGTTGGGGAGTTGCTCACCTGCTCCTGCCTGCAGGACCTCACATCCCAGTGGAGAGGAATGGATCAGGGGTGGGAGAGACAGGCATCCCTGTGAGCATTCCAGGGAGCTATTATTTCAGACTGTGCGGACCTGGGGATGCTTTCTAGATGAGGTGACATGTTAGGAGCCCCCCAGACATGAGCAAGACTGCTACTGGCAGAGAGAGGGAGAAAGGCATCGCAGGCACAGAGAACAGCAAAGGAATGCCTGCAGCGTGGATTCTGCAGAAGAGGCATGCAGAGCGGTGGTTCCCTAACTCCAAGTAACATCAGAGTCACCTGAGTGCATTAAAACACCCAGAATTTCTGGTTCAAGCAGCCTGGGGTGTAGCCCAAGAATGTGCATTTCTAACATGTTCCCAGGCGCTGCTGCTGTCCACACAGGAAGACGATGTGAGGAAGCAACTAGGGCATCATATGAAGCCAGATCAGGGAGGAACTGGAGTGTCCCGCCCGTTCTGGGCAATGCTCGTGCATGTCACGCACCGGCTGTGGTCATCAGTGTGCTCGCCAGTCCTGCACGGAGCAAGCACTTCTGAGCCCTGCTGTGTGCTAGTACACGATGGACTCCAAGTACGCAGTGATGAATAAAATGATCTGGTTTTTTCCATACCTTGCCCTGCTGCGGCTCGCAGTCCAGAGGAGGAAGGATGGTATCCCACACGACGTCATATGGCCAACTGCCCTCTGAGCATCAGGACACGCTGACACAACTCTGCAGGTATAATTTGCTGCCAACCTCGTGGCCATTTAAAGAAAGACAGTGTGTTACCCAGAGCAGCCTGTGGTATTTGAGGGATGGATTGCTGCAGAGTGGCCTTCCAGGTACTGGAGGGTTATGCGGTCTATTTGTTGGAATATAGGGTCAGCTGCTCCAATCAAGACCAAAAACAATGTGACTGAAATAGGAGAGTACTTTATTTCCCTCTCATGCAACAGTCTGGGCTTGGGCAGCCCCTGGTGGAATGGCTGTTCCAAGGGGGACCCAGCTCCTTCTTCCTTACTGCTGGGCCCTCCCTGGGGTGTTGCTTCATCCACAGGGGCCATGATGATTCACCACCAGGTGGGCGTCCAAATGCACACCTCCTAGGCCACTGGCATGGAGCACAAGGAGACTGGAGCCGCGCGATGTGGTACTGTGGCCTCTGTGAGCAGGGAAAGTAGGAAAGGGGAGCAAAGAGAGGATGTCCCTTCCTTGTAAGGACTCACCCTAGAAGCTGCGCATCTCACTTTGCTCACAAACCAGGGGTCAACACAGTCCCGTGGTCTCCGCTGGCTGCACTGGAGTTGGATCCTGTGGTCTTTACTCTTGGTGGCCCTATACTCAGCTAAACATGAGCAATTCAATAAACACCACAGTCTATCATTTCTTACTTCATTCTGGTAGAATACATTTTAGGTAGTGATTCTCTCTAAATGTGTTATGCCATTATCTTGCCTTCCTTCTTTGTTTATTGAAGGAACCTGCAGAGATATGAGTATTTCCTTGTGGACAATTGTTTTGCCCCATCAAAGTGCTTTCCAAACCTTCTAGAATCTAGACTAGTGGTTCTCATTTCTAACTTTGCATTATCATCACCTTGAGGATGAGGGTAGAGGTGGAAGAGGCTCTTAAAAAAATACTGACATCCAGTTCCTTTTTCTAGAAAGTCCAATTTAATTTATTTGGAGTGGGATTGAGACATCAAGATTTTTATAAAACCCTCAGGAGATGCTAATGAGTGGCCAGCCTGGGAACCCATTGCCCAGGCTCAGTTCTTGTTTTCCCTTTAAGTATTGGGTTTTGACTCTTGGCCAGAGGGCTGGAAGATTAGCCCTACTACACAGGAGGTATTCAAAGATCTGCTTTGAAAGGTTGAGTCCTAAATGCCACTCAGCAAACACCTGGCACCACGGCACCACCCACATGTGCTTGCCTCGCTGTCCCTGAAGGCAAGCATCCTCCTCCTGGCCCTCAGGTGTCAACAATTTGATAACTGATCACCAAGAGTCCTGTGAAGTTGGTTCAATCCACAGCATGTTCCCCTGGGGTGGGAGAGGAAGAAGAAGAGGCTTTAGCAGCAATGTCAAAAGAGAAAAAAAAGAGAGAGAGATTGTTTGGTGGTTATCTGGAGCTGTAATTTAACTTTTCTCTACAAAGGCAGTGTGCCCTTACTTATACATGTATCTTATATATCTGTGTATGTGTGTATATATGCACATTTCGTAGTTTGTGTAATAGTTTTCCCAGTTGATTCCCACAATGACCCTTTATTGGGATAAAAAAGAATCCTTCTATTCCCTTCACCCCATCTGTGCAACTGTCCCTCCAGATGCTGGCCTGCTTGTTCCCTTTCCCTAAAAGTTCCCTTCACCTCTTGGCTCGGGAATCATCCTGCCCCGGATTCTAGTGCTACCTCCTCTAGCAGGGAGGTCTTTCCTGACTTCTTCCCCCAGAAAGAATCCATCTGAAAGGAAGGCCGCTTTGGCAAGTCATTTGCCAAATGTGTTCCGTATGAGCTGCCTGACTCTCCCTCTGGACTCTGGGGTCTTTGGGAAGAAGGATGGGTCTTGTTGATATCTGTAACCCCAGGACTTGGCACAGCGACTGGGGCTGGGAGAAGCTCAGAAGGTCCAGCAAAGGATGAAGATGTGAATTGGTCTGTGCTGCCTCATGCTCACCACTGTCCTCTAAAGCTGATGAGAAGGGAAACCCTGGCAGCCGAGGGTGGGAGTGATGTCACTGGCTGGGTTCCTTGGGCAGCAGAGATGGAGATCGGCGGGCAGAATTTTATCTGAGGTGTCCTTGGGATCCACACTTGTGGATGAGAGGCAGGGCAAGGAAGCAGGACTGAGCTGGAAGCAGTCCCAGTGCCAGCATGGGCTCACCCCACAGGCAGCTCTTGGGCAGCTGGGATGGGCCAGCCCTGCAGAGTTGTCAGAATTGGGTTGAGATGGTGAATTTGTTTCCTAGGACTGCTGAATAAATAACCACAAACTGGGTGGCTTAAGACAACAGAAATGTATTATCTCACAGTTCTGGAGGCCAGAAGTCTGAGATCAAAGTGTGGACAGGGTCATGCTCCCTCGGAAATCTTCAAGGGAGAATCCTTCCTTGCCTCTTCCAGCTTCTGGTATTTGCCAGAAGTCCCGGGCATTTATTGGTATGTAGATGCTTTACTCCAATCTCTGCCTCTGTAGTCACATGGCCATCTTTCCTCCTGTTTCTCAGTCTCTAGATCTTCTCCTCTTCTTATAAGGACACCTGTCACCCTGAATTAAGGGTATACCTTACTCCTCATTTTAACTAATTATATTAGTTAAGTGCAACCTCATCTTACCTAATAGATATCTGCAATGGCCCTATTTCCAAATATGGTCACATTCTAAGGTGCTGGGCTAGGACTTCCACATTTTGCTATTCCTGTTTGTTTGTTTCCCAAATCTCCTGCTCTAAACAAAACACCTAGAATGCTTGTCAAAAATTCAGATTCCTTGGCCCATCCCAAAAATACTAAACCAGCATCTCCTCAGGGGAGGGCTCTGAGCAGCTCCATTTTTCACAAGCTGCCGGAAAATGCATCTGCTTGGGGATCTCCAGTTCTCTTGTCAATAGCAAGCTTGGCCCTCCCAGCAGGCCTGGAAGTTGATTACCACTCAAGAACTCAGGGAAGCTGTGAAGCAGAGGAAATCTCCCCGTGAAAAAGCCTGGATGGGCACAGTGTCTGGGCACATGCAATTTTCATCCGTATTTTCATCTGTGTGCCCCAGGTAGGCATGAAATGGCTTTGAGTTTGTCCCCTTAGCTCCTAAGTGCTCACATGGTGGGATCTTTCACATTTCAGAGCTTAGCCATGTGTATTTTGATAAAACATGGCATGAATAGTTTTCACTATATATTGTGTATAACTGTGCAAAGTCATTGAACACTCTTCAGTAAATATTTATTGGGCATTGACTATGAGCCAGGCTCTGGTCTAGATACTTACAGCAGTGAACAAAGCAGCAAAGACCCTGCCCTCTGCCCTCATGGAGCTCACCTTCTCATGGGGGAGTCAGGCAGCATAATGAGTAAACAAGGAACTAAATATCTTGTTAGTTAGAGGTGAGTGTTAAGGAAAAAAAGAAAAGCAGGGAAAGGGGTATCTGGTGAGTCAGGTAGAAGGGGAGTTTTAGTTATCAATTTCTGAATGACAACCTCAAAATGTGATCATTTAAAACATCAATGATTTATTATTTTTCACGATTCCATAATCTGGGCTTAGCTCAGCTGGGCGGTTCTTCTGTTCTACATGGAGCCTGCTGATGATAGCATCTCCTTTATCTCCTTTCTCATGTCTGACTCCTCATCTGAGGTGGCTGGAACAGTTGGGGCTTCTCAGGCATCTCTCTTTTTCCAAATGGCCTCTCCACCAGGCTAGCTAGGGCTTCCTCAAGCATGGTAGTCTTGGGAGCATCAGGCTTCTTACTTGTCAACTGGCTTTCAAGAGGGAGAAAATGGAAACACTTAAAGGTGAAATGTGTGCAGGTACAGTGTTACTTCTACCACATGTACTGGTAAAAGGAGTCAAAAGCCAGCCCAGAGTTAAGGGGAGGGGAAAACCACTCTGCCTTTTGATATGAGGAGAGGCATGCATATACACAGAGGGAAGGGGTTGGAGGCAGCTGTTTGGAGACCATCTTTCACAGGGAGGAGGCACACTTTTATATAGGGGAGGCCTCATTGATAACAGAGCACATAAGCAGAGACCAGAGAAAAGTGAAGGAGATAGCAATGTAGATATGGAGTGGGGAGAATAATTCTAGGCAAAGGGACGAGCAAGAGCAAAGGCCCTGAGTCAGAGACATGCTGGTGTTCTAGAGGACCAGCAGGGAGGCCAGTGCAGCAGGAGTGGAGGGCAGGGGGTCCTGGGTGTAGGAGATGAGGTCAGAGAGAGTCCAGGTGTTAGTCGTGGGGCATTGATAGCATCAGTGCACTTGGGGTCTAGGGGACCACTGATAGGACTTGGTTTTAACCCAGTGTAGATGTGATGTAGGGAGGCCAGCAGACCCAGTGTGCCCAGGACAGAGAGCATTCCTGGCATATGTGATAACCAGGAAACAGACATAAGGGCAGAAGCAGGGTGACCCAGCGGAGGATACTGTTGTAGGAGCCCATGTGTGGGACACTGGCTGCTTGGCCCAGATAGGTGGCTGTGCAGGGTGAGGACAGATACAGGCAATCCCTGCACAGTGTGGTTTCTCCCTACCTGCATCACATGGGCAACTTAAAAGCTCATTTTGTTTATACAAGACTTTTTGTTATTTTGTTTATACAAGACTTCCACGTAACCTCTTATCATTTAGCTGCTGCATAAGTGAGACGCCCCTGATATCATGTGCTCTGTGATGACTCCAGGGTCACATTCTGCCCCAGAGGCCACAGGCAGAGGACAAAGGGTTGAGTGCAAGGGACCTCAGCCATGTGCTGCCACTAACCCCCTGGCAACATAGGATCTCCTCTGCCATGTGCCTGGTTTCACTTCTTCCTAGTCACAGCTGTTGGGCCTTAAATTCAAGTCTTATAGAAGAAACGAAGCGCTGCCTGGGAAACCCATGTAACCAGCACAAGCTCTTTCTAGCACTTGGCAGCTCCCCTGCTGGTTTCTGTCTCAGGCAATGTTGGTCATTTGAGACAGGGACCCACAGCCTGCAAGGAGACCCTACAATTATCGGGACATGTGTGCCTTGGTCCCTGTGGTAAAGGGGCCAACTCTCCATCGGGAGCTGTGGAACCTCTGCTGTCTGTGTCCGTGGTCCAGGTTGGCATTGGTTTCCTGAGCCCTGCCTGGAGAACCAGACGTTCAGAGAGGACCAGGGCACCCCATCTGGCCCCCAAGAGGAGAGACTTGGTCGTGGTGGGGAGAGACAGCACACACACACTTTGTTTCAGTCTCAGGAAGTCATAGCTCTCACAGAAGGAGGCACAAGGCCACAGGGAGGCTCAGAGTAGGCCCTGTTCCTTCCTGGAGGAGGCGGCAGGAGGAGGAGGGCCTGCCATGGCAGAAGGGGAGAGAGTGTGTTCCAGACCCAACAGCCAGAGCGGGGACACGAAGTGCCTGTCCTGTGGTGGGCAGGGAGATGCACAGCATTTTGGTTTTGCCAGAGAGTGTGGAAAGGATGGAAGGGGTAGAAGGTGAGGAAGGAGAGGAGAGGAAGTTGGCATCCTTCCCTATAGCAGAGAGATTCCAGAAGTTTTCAGGCCAGGCAGAGACAAAGTCAGCTTTCCCTCAATGATCCCCCAACCCCAGGCCTTTCCACCTGCCCCTGGCGACAAGAGCACCCAGCAGAGGCCTCTTAGCACTCAGCTCCCTCCCTGCCCTGCTCTACCCACCTCACTCAGAAGGGAACAAAAGGCACTTTCTCCTCCCTCCTGTGACTCAGTTTCCAGGACCAGGTCAGGCTCCTGACCTGGTTACGGTGGCCACAGGTACCCTACCCACAATACAGGGTTTGCTCACACTTCCTGGATTCCAGCTGGGCGGGGCCAGATACCAGGGGTGACCTACAGAGACACCCAAAGAGGGACCTTCCTCAAGGTCCCTCAGCTACCACCAGGCCTAGAAGTCAGCTTTCAAGACTGAGTTCCTCATCCCCAAAGGTAATCAAGAATTGACTATGGAAAGATGGTCAGAGAAAATTGGAACCACCTGGTCCCCTGTTCCCCCACCCATAGTGTCTAATGCTCAAATTTTGTATCTGCCACTCATTTGTACACTGCCAATTAGTGCTCAAGAATTTACTGAGTTCCCCTGTGCGCTGGGCATGGATAGTGCTGGGTTTGACTCCCAGCTCTGTCTCTCACTAGCTGTGCAACCCGAGGCACATGGCTTTTCTCTGTGCCTCAGTTTCCTCATCTGTAAAGTGGGGACACAGAGTCATTGTGTGGGTCAGAGATCAGGCAGATAAAGTGCCCAGCACACTGCAGATGCTCAGTCATGGTAGCTGTCATCATTCCTTGAGACATAGAGCCATCTGAGGGGTCTGGGAAGTTCTGAGGACCATAGGGTGTCTCTGTTGGTGTCCCAGAGCCCAGGAAGTCCTGGTATTGGGGACTTTCTCCTTTGCAGGGAGACAGCGAGTCCCACTGAAAATGCAGACGCCCCTGCGGCCGTGGGCTCGCCCGTCGGTAACAGACCTGCAGGTGTCGCGCCCCTTGCGCAGTTCCCACGCCCTTATCCCGGCAGTGGCCTTGAGCGTGGCTGTTATCCTCCCAACTTCACACACAAAGAGGTAAAGTGGCACCTCCAGGGCTGCCCAGAAAGCGCAGGGCAGCAAAGGATATGAAATCCAAGCTTCCCGACTCCACGGAAGCAGTGCCTGGGCCGCTTCTAGACGCACCCATCCATCCCCCGCTCCTACACCTTTGCCCCACTGCCCGGGCCTGGAGCACCCTTCCCTGCCTTTTTGGCGGTTCAAGCTCCAGCACTTTCTACAGGCCCCGACTCACAGGGCCCCTTCTCCTGGAAGGGTTTCTGTGGCTCCAGCAGTTTGTGCCCCCCCCCAGCCCCCAGAGACCTTCACACACATTCTATTACAGCCCTTATCGAAAACCACCGCAATGACCCGTTTGTGTCTCTGTCCCTCTGAACGGGAGCCGCCCAAGGGCCAAGACCTTGACTTGGAAGCAAGTTTGTTATCTGCAGAGACCTTAGCACTCTGTGCCCGAGTTTACAGTCGTTCAGGTTCCTGACTTATCTCCCGGGCCTGGCTGTCCTCACTTTAAAATGTTCTTGAAACCATTTCTCTGTCAGCCAGTGTGTTTCCCAGCGACAGCTAGGTTGAGGCTGACAGGTTTCAAATCCCAGACTGGGGTACAGCAGGAAGGAAACAAAACGTGCTGAGGGACAGAGACAGGAACTTCCGGCAGTGGCCCTGGGGAAGAGGATGAGGGGGAAGGAAGAAAGGAAGAGAAGGAAGAGGAAGAGGGGGAGGAGGAGGAAGAGGGAGAGGAGGAGGTACAGAGGAGGCAGGGAGGAAGGAAGGGAACGAGCAATGTGCGTAGTGGACAGCGAAAACGAGCTCACCTGGTTCCTGGGTGGCCCCTGGGCAGTTCCCTCAACTCATCCTGGTTTCCTGGGGCCTTGTGCCCAGGTGCCCCATCTAAGCTCCACAGGCCTTCTTGTGGCTGACACGGGTTTGCCGTGGAGAGAGTGCCCCCCAGGCACCCAGCGCAGGACCTGGCTTGGGACAGGCGCCCCAGCCACACAGCCATGTCAGATTCTGCAGCTGTCTTTGGCACCAAAGGTCTGTGTGAATGTGAGCAACTTACTAGGACCTTTTGAGCTTCAATTTCCTTAACTGAGAAACAGGACTAGTAGTACCCGGCCACAGGGATCTTGTTGAGATTAAATGAGATGAAGGAAGCGGAGTCTGGAACACAAGGGTTGAGAGCCAGGAAAACGGCAGCTCTCTTTCCGTGAGCAACACGGCAAGAGCTCAGGAATGGCTGAGCGAAGCCTGGGTCGTGCGGCTTCTCTCACCTCGACGTGCAGAACTGCTGGGATTAGCTGGATGCCCCGTGACCCGCTGAGCAGGCAGGCGCACTAGCAGTGGCGGGTGGGAGGAGAAATCCACAGACCAGGGAGCCAAAGACGGCATGGAAGTTCTGATGCAGGAGTTCTGAGCATCAGAGAAGATGTGGCTAGTGCCACAGTCTCAGAAGTTCTCATTTCGAATTCCAGAGTCCTTTGGGAAATGGAATCACCGATAGGTGTTCCTAAGGTCTCTCTCTATCGCAAGTGTCGGAAACTGAACTCAAATGGTCTTAAGCCACAAGGAAAATACACTGGCTCTAATGGCCCCACATTCAGAAGGACTATGAGCTTCAGGCATGGCTGGATTCAGGTGCTTAGACTTTGACGTCAAAATAGTGTGGGGGTGTGTGTGTATGTGTGTGCACGCATGCTCACGCCATATCTCTGCTTTTTATGTGTTGTCTTTGGTGTCAGGCAAACTCTCCCCAAGCAGTACTCAAGGTGGGTCCTGTAGTGGCTTCAGGCTTGCACCCCACCCAGTTACCACATGCCATGAGAACAGAACACCACTTTCTATAGAGTTTCGGCAAAAGTCCCTTGGGCAACTCTCACTGGGCTGATTTGTGTCATGGATGGAGACAGTCACAATGGCCAGGGGATGGAATGTTCCTAATGAGCAGACATACTCAGCTGAATAATGTCCATGCCCCCTGCCCTCTGCAAACAAATGTCCACGTCCTAATCCCCAGAACCTGGCAAAAGAGACTTTACAGATATATTTAAATTAGGATCCTGAGATGGGGACATTGTTCCGAATTATCCATGTGACCTCAGTGTAATCACAATGGTCCTTACACGGGGGAAGCTGAGAGAAAAGAGGTGACCACAAAAGCGTGCTTGGAGCCATGGTCTGAAGATGGGGGAAGGGCCTCGAGCCAAAGAATGCAGGTCGCCTCCAGATGCTGGAAAGGGCAGGGACTTCGACTGTTGACTCTCCTTTTATTTGTTTTAGGAGATGGGTCTCCCTCTGTCCCCCAGGCTAGAGTGCAGTGGCACAATCATAGTTTCACTGAAATCTGGAACTCCTGAGTTTCAACCATCCTTCTGCCTCAGCCTCCCAAGTAGCTGGGGACTACAGGTGCTCGCCACCACAACCAGCTCATTTTGTTATTTTTTGTAGCTATTTTTTGTTGCCCAGGCTGGTCTCGAACTCCTGGCCTCAAGCAATCCTCTCACCTCGGCTTCCCTGGCCCACCCACAGCTTTTATACCCGTAAAGCCCATTTGAAACTGCTGACATCTAGAGCTGTGAGATAATACATTCGTGTTGTTGTAAGCCGTGGATCTCGTGGTGATTTGTCACAGCAGCGGTAGGAGTGTAACGCACCAGGCCGGCTCACGTGCCCACTCCTGGGTTTGGGGCTGGGAGCTGGGAGAGATCCCCGAACTAGACAGACTGTGGTGGGGAGGGGCAGGCCCAAGGGCAAACGGAAGCCCCTTTACCAGAGAAAGGGGAGCGGGAGATGCCCCAGCCAGAGCAAGAAGGCAGATGACACAAAAGGCACAGTCACTGTGGGATTTCTTTCACAGGAAGTTCAAGAGCAGATAAAACAAACTGGCAGAAGGAGAGGCTGGGGTTCCCTCTCAGGGAAGGGCTGGATGTGGACCAGGAAGGGGCCCCAGGAGCCTGGGGAGCAGGGCTGTTCTGTCTTGACCTCAGTGGTGGCTTCGTGCCGTTCGCATGTGCAGAAGTCATCATGTGAACACTTAGGATGTGCGCTCTGTGGTGTGCGCTCCATGTGCTTTTCCATGTAAATCATTTCTCAAACAGCAGCAACAGCAAAAATCCACCGCAGCAAAAATCTGCCATTTGGGCCCAACTAACTAGCTGTCTTCTCCATATCATAATAACGGTCATCCGTCTCACTGCCTGTTTAATGTGCAACTGCTCATTTGACAGATCAGGAAACTGAGGCCCACGTGTGAGGCATGGAGCATGGGTCAGGCAGTGGCGCCAGCCCCAAGCCTGTCTGCCTGTGCCCTTCACGCACTCTGACCCCTTTGAGCTGGTCCGGTGTCCGGCTAGGCTGGCGGGGCGGGCCTGTCACCCTCAGTATCCCTCTCTGATGTCACAGTCACTCCATGGCGGAGGAGGAATGAATCTCCTCTCTGTTGTCAGCGTTTTTGGGCTGCTAGAACTTTTTGCCCCCTCAGTCTGTTCTCACTCACCTGCTTGGGATGAGGTGCCCATCGGGGCTCTCACTGTGACCCTTGAGACTTGCCTGTGAGAACACAAGACCTCCTGGGGCAAC
>VBSM01001124.1:70343675-70363538 GCA_008086735.1 Cheirogaleus medius
AGAGCAAAGAGCTCCGCCCAGGGTCAGTGTTGCTGGTGGCAGAGCCTGGCAACCAACCCCCATGCACCCTGCGATAAAATTATAGGCCTGTCTCCTCCACTCACTTGGGATCCAGGAGGGCTGGGGCAGGGTCTGGCTTCAGTCCCTAAGCCCCAATGGGCCCATAGCTGGTGCCTGGAAACCAAGGTCTTTTAGGGGTGCTTGTCACAATCCGAAGGCCACCATTCCAGGCTGGAGAGGGGATGGCAGTGGGAAGACGGAAGGCGAGGGAGGGGAGCCAGCCCTGGAAGCCACACCCTCCCCTAATACAGACGTGCAGGGCCTCACACCCCTCCCAGGAATCCTTCAAGGCCAGGAGGTGACTCAGCACCATGTGAGCCGCTTAAACCTCGCCTCCTGCCAGATGCAGGGCCCAGTGGGTTGGGGGAACGTGCTACCTGTCACCTGCACCTTTGCCACCAGCCCAGAATTTGTCCCCAGAGCCGCCCCTACCTCTCCTTCTCTTCCCTCCCTCCTTCTTAGTGGGGCCCTCACATGTTCCTCCTCCCTCTGTTCAACCCTCTTCTCATTCCAGAGACACCAATTGCAGGCCTGGTAGCTTGCTGTGCCGAAGGCTCTATAAACACCACCCCCTGCAGTCCTCTCTGCAATCCTGCCAGGCTGAGGTAGGGAAACTGAGGCTAAGAGAGGGGTCATAACTTATGCAAGGAGCTGAGAACCAAACCCAGCTCAGCCTGACCCCAAAGACCATGCATCTTCCCTTGCAGGAGTCATGCTGAGCAGGGCTGGGTGGGATCTTTGAGGATCACTGACAGACTCAGCTTCCTTTTGCCCATTTTACAGAAGGGAAGACTAAGGCACAGGGAAGGGAGATGACTGGTGGTGGAGAAAAGGGACACAATAGTGTTGTCCTAGGACAGGACTATGGCTCTCTGTGAACCCAGGGTGGGCACTGTGGTTGCCACAGGGGCAGAGACCCCACCCAAGGAATGTGGGGTGAATGAATGAACAAAGTATTCAATAAGTTTCTGGACCTACCCTGTTATTGTGACAGCCACTGGCCACATGTGGCTATGTAGCACTTGCCATGTGATGAAGAAACTAAATATTTAATTTGATTTCATTTTAATTAATTTAAATTTAAAAACCAATATTATGTACAGCTGATGTGGTTCAAGACATGTAGAATCATTTGCACCAGCTTTAGCACTTGTAGAGCAGTTTACAGCCTCCATCAGCTCTTTTGATTCTCAAAACTCACAGAGACCCCCCTCTCCACTTTCCAGAAGAACCTCAAGTTCAGAGAGGCCAAGAGACTTGCCCAAGTCACACAGCCAGGAAGTGGCAGAGCCAGAGAACCTGGATGTCCTGATTGTCTGCCAGGTCCCTTTCCACTTTGTGCTTTCAGCACACCTCTGAGTGCTGTGCCTGCTCACCTCGCTGAATCCACCCTCTTCCCTAGGAGGGAAGGAGGCTCATCACTCCAGGTCTGAGACAAGGACACAGAGAAGCTGCATTCCTTGCCTGACACTGCATGGCTAGAAATCAGCAGAGCTGGAATTTGAACCCTCAGCATTCTGGAGCTGGGAAATGATTGATAGTCAATGAATATTCAAGTGATACATGCTCACTGCAAAAGGGTTAGGAAATAGTGATAATCAAAATAAGAAATTAAAAATCACCCATCATCACAAGAATAAGAAGACAAACCACAGGCTGGGAGAAGATATTTGCAAACGGCATTTCTGATAAAGCACTATTATCCAAATATGCAAATAACTCTGAAAAGTCAATGAAGAACAAATCATCCAATTTAAGAATGGGCAAAAGACCCAAACAGACACCTCACCAAGGAAGACACACAGATGGCAAGAAAGCATAGGAAAAGGTGCTCCACATCATGTCGTCAGACACCTGAGGATTAAAGCCACAATGTGATGCCACTGCACACTTAAATTAGAATGACCAAAATCCAGAATGCTGACAACACCAAATGCTGGCAAGGACATCTGGCAACAGGATCTCTCATTCATTGCTGGTGAGAATGCAAAACAGTACAGCCCCTTTGGAAGACAGTTTGGCAGTTTTTGACATGACTGCACATACTCTTCTCATACTACCCAGCAACTGTACTCCTTGGTATTTACCCAAATGAGTTGACAACTAATGTCCACACAAAAACCTGGACATGGAGGCTTATAGAAGCTTTATGCATGATTGCCAAAACTTGAAAGCAACCGAGATGTCCTTCAGTAGGTGAGTGGATAAGTAAACTGTGGGACATCCTGCCAATTCAGCACTAGAAACAAATGAGCTATCCTGCCATGGAAATATATGGAGGAGCCTTAAATGCACATTATGTTCAGAAGTCACTCTGCAAAGGCTACATACTGTATGATTCCAATTATATAACATTCCAGAAAAGGCAAAAGCATAGTGACAGGAAAAAGATCAGTGGTTGCCAGGGCTTAGGGAGCAGGGAAGGATGAAAAGGCGGAGCATAGCGGATTTTTAGGGCAGCGAGACTACTCTGTGTGATGCTATTGCGGTGCATACGTGTTGGTATACGTTTGTCCAGACCCGGAGGATGCGCAACATCAAGAGCGAACCCTGCTGTAAACTATGGACTTGGGCGATAACAATGTGTCAAGGTAGGTTCAGCAACTGTACCACAAATGTACCACATTCGGCATGTTGACAATGGGGCAGCTATGCCTGTGTTGAGGTAGGGGATAGATGGGAAATCTCTGTGCCTTCATCTCAATTATGCTGTGAGCCTAAAGCTGCTTTAAAAATAAAGTCTATTTAAAAATTTAAAAATCACCCATCATCCCAAGAATTGTTCCTCTTGTATTTTCTACAGTGTTCCCAGCATTTAGGATGCTTCCTGGCCGGTAACTCAATCAATGTTAGTTGGGTGAGTAAATAAATGAACCAAAATTAATGTGTCAACATTTTGGTGTATAAAATTCCAGACATTTTCCATGCATACAGATCCCTCATACATCCTTTTTTTTATTTAAATGAGATCCTATCTGACAGATGATTTTATAATTAGATTTTTCTCTTAATGTACTGTAACCATCACTCCAGGGCAGGAAATACAAGTACTCCTTGGTATCACTTCGATGGCTGCGCAGCGGTCTGCCATTTGGATAGACCCTCCTCTGTCAAACCCAGCTATTTCAGCATCTGGGTTGATTTCATGCTGTCACTTCAAGACACACCAACAGGTACCTTAGGCACGCCTTTTCCTACAGGACAGTGGATCTGTCAGACTCAGTCTTAAACTGGTTCTGGACAGGGCATAAGGGGAGGTGGTGATGATGTCACCTGTGTTTCTGGTTCTCTTGCCTGCAGAGAGGTCTCAGTGATGGGGTTCTGTGTGGCTGGTCTCCTCTGAGAAATGTCCCTGTGACTAAGCCAGGAGCATGCCATCCCACATCAGCCCCATGGCTAGGGTGACTGTATGCCAAGCCCAGCAAAGGGCCTGAAGGGATGATGGGAAGGAAGGTGCCCTGGAGCCAGCAGGGCAGAGTGGACCTGGTCACATCACCACTGAACACCCACTGACAAAGCCAGTCGAGCCTGGATTGGAGGCCTGGGGTTGCTGCTTGTCAGCTGTGTGTCTTTGATGCAGTGACTAACCTCTCTGAGTTTTGATCTCCTTATTTGTAAAATGCATATAATCACATCGCTCCCCTCATAGGGTTGTCGTGGGGATTAATGGTGAGGATATGATAATGCTCGTCAAGCTCTGTGCAGTGCCCGGCACTGGCCGTGAGCTCAACTGCAGTTACCGCGTTGATGTGACCACAGACACTTACTTACATACCGTGTTTCCCTCAAAATAAGACAAGGTCTTATATTTATTTTTCCTTAAGAAGACACCCTAGGGCTTATTTTCAGGGGATATGTTATTTTTTTAAGTACGGTACAACAATCTACATTTATTCAAATATAGTTGAGTCGACTTCTTCTGGGACACCAACATAACTCTCCAAACCCCGAATTCCATCCTGAATTTCTTGCGACTCTATTTCCTTTAGAACCATTGGCCCCAATCTCTCATGTCGAGCAATAGAGCTCTCATGGGGCAGATGATAAGGGCTGCTCATTTTCTTTATCGCTCCGTGACGAAATGCATGGGTTGTGCAGACACTGCGTAGCCACGCCCATCACTAGGTCTTATTTTCGGGGTAGGGCTTATAATATTATGCAAATGCTTAGAAATCCTGCTAGGGCTTATTTTGTGGGTAGGTCTTATTTTCGGGGAAACACGGTAGTACCTGCTTTGTACCACACACCATTCGAAGCAATCCACCTGTTGTAAATCATGGCATTTTAGCCTTAGTAGGGGGATTGTTTGGGAAATTTGTCAGACAGGAGCTGAGCCAGTGGACCCTTGGGTCCAGAGTTTATTTTGGAAAGAGACCCCCCTCATTCTTCTGGTGGTGACTTAGGATGGGATGTGGGGACTGGGCCAGGAGACCAGAGATGGAGCCACAGCCCCCAGAGTTGGAGCCAAGGCCTCCAAGAACTCATGGTCCGGAAGTCACTGGAGTTCAGAGCCCCTATGTCTCCATCTGTAACCCCCATCTGTAGGGCTTGGTCACTAAGCCCTCCCAGCGCTGACAGCCTAAAATCGCTTCTCAGAAATGTTAAATACAATGATGTAGACCAACCTGAGTCCAGCCAAAGCCGGTTTTATAGAGACTGAAAGCTAAGAATGTTTTTTATACTTTCAAATAGTTGAAAGAAATCAAAAGAAGAAGAATATTCTGTGCCACAGGAGGATGATGTAAAATGCAGATGTCAGTCACTATAAACAAAGTTTATTGGCAGCAGCCGCACTCCCGCATTTGCATGTTGTCGCTGGCGGCTGTTGGGCAGGCGGCAGAGTGCAGACTGCCGGGCCAGCGACGCTTAGAGCTCTGCTATCTGGCTGCTCACAGAAAACGCTTACTGCGTCGACTTTGCAGCAATTACTCACCGTCTCTGGAATATTTTGAATTTTTTCCTTCTCCAAAGGTCACAGCCTCCAAAGACCAATACTGTTTAGAAAATAAACCAGAATGTGTAGAAGATTCCTTTAGCTTGTCCACGATGCCTGGGCAGGGGCCCGATGACCAGACAGACCTGGGTTCCAACCCTGTCTCCCTACTTCTTAGCTGTGTGACCTTGGACAAATTGCATAACCTCTCAGAGACACAGTGTGTATATCATAAAATGGGGAAAATAATAGTATCTGTCTGTGTTAGTTTGGTTTCTTCTGAGACCTCTCTCCTTAGGTTACAGATGACTGTCTTCCCCCTGTGTCTTCACATGGCCTTCTCTCTGCACATTTGTGTCCAAATCTCCTCTTCTTGCAAGAATATCCTGGATTAGGGCCCACCCTAATGAATTTATATTTCCTTAAACACCCTATTTCCGGATACAGTCACATCCTGAGGTCTGGGGGTCGGGATTTCAACATATGAGTTTTGAGGAGACACAATTCAGCCCATGACGCTACCTCATAGGGTGCTAGGAGGACTAAATGGAATCAGGAATTTGGGATATTAGTGAGTTTCTGGAATACTTGTGAATCTTTAGTCAATGTAAGCCCCTGTTTTCACTGAGAATAACATTATTATTGAATCATCTGGAGCTCTTGCAGTGTGTGTGGAAGAACACCTGAGGGATGTACACCGTAGGCTTGGAGGGCATCCTGGATGGTTCTGAGCAGCCCTGCTGGGGACAGTTGGACAGGTTGTTCATTGGACACCCCCAGGGGCTGCTGTTGATATTGTTGTCACCACCAATTTATATACTGATTAGGAACATTTTTCTGGCAGATGTCAGAGAAGTTACTTTTTCTAAAGTTCCCACAAAGGCACAGAATGGCCCAGGGCAATGTTGCTTCCTAGCCTAAAACTTTTTGGTCTAAGAACACAGTGCAGAGAGTAAGACATGGCACACAGCAGGCACTCAACACAGCTGTGTTGGATACATGCGTGCAAAGAATCCCTCTCCTTGATGTTCCACTGGAATGCAAACTGCAGGAGGGCAGGGGCATTTTCTGTCATGTGTGTGTTTTGGCCCCTACACAGTTTCCAGTACATAGTAGGAGCTCAGTAAATATTTGTTGGATGAAATAAATGAATCGGTCATTCTTTGTTCCTTTCCATTAAACAAATCTTCAGCACATACCACAGGGACTCAGGATAGGGGCATTAATTGAAGATCTACTGTGTGCCATCTGCCTCCTTGTTCTTTGTAGCCTTTACCATTCCTTATTCTACTTCTCACCATCACAGCCCCGTGGGGTAGATTTTTTCCTGAAAAGCGAAGGAACACTCAGTCAGATCCCACCGCTTCAGTCTCCTGAGCCTCCATTCCTTTCTGCTGGACGTATTGGAAGAAAGAGCTCAGCAGAATGCCTGGCACGTAGCAGGTGCTCAGTAAGTGCTGATTTGCCTTCTCCTTTCCCTCTCTCCAAGATGATCAGGACAGACTCTCCATTCCAGCCATCAGCATCTCAAGCCCTTTCTCCATCCGAAGGACTCTGCCATTTACCCCTGGGGCTCCAGAGGTGAAGGAAGTGGGGAGGGCAGAGTAGCTATTGAGGAAGGGGAAGGGGAGACCCCACCCAGTCCATGGGCCAGGACCTGAGGGGACACCCCAGAAGCCCTGGGAAAGGGCTGCCCTCACCCCCCACCTCCCACGCAGAGCCAGGGTCACAGGTGGCTTTGAGGAAGGACAGATGTGAGAGCTGCCAGGGCTCCAGGCCTGGAGGAAGTGTTGGACGCCCAGGGCCAGAGCTGAATGGGCCCTTTCTCTTTCCGTAACAAACACATCCCTTGTTTGTAGGTTTGTTTGTGTGTTTGCTTCCCCAGGCCCTTTCTGTTCTCCTTCTCCTCCCACAGGGCTCAGCCTCGGGCAGGCACCTCCAAGAGCCCCGGGCTTCGAGCATTTCCAGAGCATTGCTCATCTCTCCTCAAGCCAAGTGCAGGGAGCACCTGCGGATCAAGAGCTAAGGGAGGTCTTTTCTCTTTCCAAATCTACTTGGGAAGACAAAACCTGTCTGAGGAACAAGGACGGGCCTTAGGGGGCCCTTACCAAAGCCCAGGCACCATGCTGGGTCTGGCAGGTAATCTTCACCCCAGGCTCGAGTGGCCGGCGCAATGAGTGACACTTCAAAGATTATGTCACCACCTGCTTCAAACCCTTCAAGGCTCGTCCTTGCTCTCCAGAATGAGGAGTTTGAGGCCCAGAGAGGGCTCAACACCTTTCCAGCTATGGTGGCTGAATTTGAACCCACACCTGTCTGGACTCTTCTGCCCTCCTGCCCTGGCACCTCCCAGTTCAGCTTCCAGCTCCATCGTACTTTTGTTCACTCCCACTCACGGGCACCTCAGTTCTCCTGAGCTCCCTGGGCCTCGCTGTCCTCCTCTGTAAAATGGAGCAGCAACATCCCTACCCACCTCAGGGTCTGTCTTCAGGACGAGATGATTTAATTCTTAGCAAGCACAGAGACCACGTCTTGGGCGAGAGTCCCGCTGTGAGAGTCTAGCTGTTCAGTTTTCTCATCCTTGGAAGAACATCCCAGGGAGCTGGTATTGTTATTCCCATGTTTCAGGTGGACCACTGAGCAGCAGGGCAATTAGGTAACCTGCCCGAGGGCAGCACACTGCTGGGGGGTAGCGCTGGGCGTCAGCTCTTCCTGGCCAGAGGACCAGAGGCAGAGGAAGGCTGGGGGCCGGGGGTTTCAAAGGAACTGACGTGCTTGGTCAGCTTGTGCATGTTGAAGGAGTTCGAGGAGCCTCAGTGTCAGCACCTGTGTGTCCTTTCTGAGTTTCCTGCCAAGCCCCTGGCGCAAGCATCCCTGAGTAACTCAGACATGCTGCTCCTTCTGCAGGCAGGTGTGCACTGGTTGATGCGGCCTGGCAGCTGAAAACACTAACACTGTCCCCCTGTGTTTCTCTTGAGCCTCCTTCTCCTGAGTCCCATGGGGGACCACCCTCTCCAACTCCCATCTGCTTTCTCTGATGGCGCCGGCCCACCCCCCATCGCCCCCCCTCCCAAAGCAGTGGCGCTGTGCACTGTCCCCAGCTCTGGGCTGTGCAGACTGAGGCTCCAGGTCAAGGCAGACCCACCAAGGCCTCTCCAGGGCCTTGGCCACACCCTGAGGGCTCTTGTTCAACCAGAAAGACTCTCCCAAGAGAATTCTACAAACACAGTACTTCTCCCACTCCCCGGTGGGGTAGGGAGAGGGGAGAAGGTGGAGAATGTCATAACTAGGGGCCCAGGCTTGGCGCCTGAGTGAAGATGGGTCAGCATAAAGCACCCCGGGGCAGGGTTTGGTCCTCCACTTGACGGTGCGAGTGCTCTTCAACAAGTTGCTGAACCTTCTTGGGCCTCAAGGTCCTGTTTTGTGAAAGGAGGGCCCTGGGATTCCAGGCTCACTCTGCCATCTTTCTCCCCAGACTGCAAGCATCTGGGTGCTAGGGATGGCGACTCGTCACCTCTCTGTCCCCAGAGCCAGTGCTGGCGTTGGTTGACAATGTTGAGTGTGTAGTGTATGCAGAACACTCCACGAAGGAAGACTTTCTCATGCCACCCACACAGGCCCAGTTAGTGTCTCCATTTACTGATGAGGAGGCTGGGGCTTAGACAAGGGAAGATGGCCTGCCCCAGTCACTGAGTTAGGAAACTGGGGCCACTGACCGACTCTGGTACCTGCCAGCTTAGCCACCTGCTACACCAGGAACATGTGCGTTCAAGAATTACTTGTAGAACTGATGGACCCAAAAAAACACTCAACTGAGGCTGTTGAGAGAATTCAATGAGGTGATGTATGTAAAGAAACGAACACAGGGCATGGTATTCAGTTGGAGCTCAGTGCATAATGTGTAGCGCCTCAAAGGAGCTGCTTTTTAGGGCTGCCGGCAGATTTACTTGAGATAAAGCCATGCATAGCCCAACACCCCAGGATGCTCGATAAATTCATCAAGTTCAAATGTCCTCAGTTAGCCCTGGAGGGCCTGAAAATCCAGTCCAAGAACATCCTTCCCACTGAGAAAATGGTTGGAAAGGTTGTTTGCCTTGCTTCACTGATATTTTGTCAAGCCTAAAGTACCAGTGTAGGCACAGCTAGGAGGTGAAGGCTGCGTCCTGAACACACTTCCCACTGGTTTTAAACTCTGAGCTCTGGCCACAGTAGCAGCCATGTGTTCTTGGAGTGGCCACTGCCTAGAGGGGACATGGTGAGGGAGAGGCCCTACCCTTCCCCGAGCAGCTTCAGGAATAATATCAGACAGCAGCCCGCGATGATTGAGTCTGTCTTATAAGACTGTTCTAAGCACTTCCCATGCCTCAACTCATAGATGAGATAATCACTATTATTATTTCCATTTACAGATGAAGAAACGGGCACAGAGAGGTAGATAGTTTGCTGAAAGTCACACAGCTGGCAGGTGGCAGAGCTGAGTAGGATTGGAACCTGGGCATTCTGGTTTCAGAGTGTTCTCTAGTAACCCCCTCACCCCGCTGCCTTCCACGCCATGAGCCAGCCTCCAGCCAATTGCTCCAGGTTAAGGGAGCAGTTTTTCGTGGGATGAGTAGGAGAACAATCCTTGTTAGATGTTACTATTATTTTTCTGAATTTTCACATCAACTTTATATGGGCCCAGAGATGAGTAAGATACCTTCCTTCGCCCTTAAAAAACTTATACAGTTTCTAAGAGGAGGAAAAATGAGACCACAATTTCACCAACTCTGTTTCACAGGTGTTAAAATAAAGCCAAAAGGGTTAAACAATTGGCCTGAAGTCCTACAGGCGTGAGGAATAAAGCCAGATTCCAGCCCAGGTCAGAATGACCCCTTTCACACTCCCAAGCCAGTGTAGAATGTCCTTTGGCAGACATGACAGCTGTGTGCCAATATCCAATGGGCCCTCGGGCGTAGAAAGCTCTGGCTTCTTCTCTGGGCTTCCAGGGGAGGACCAGACCCTTGGTTGGGATTTACAGGGAGCAAATTGGGATCCAATATGGAGAAGACTCTCTATGGAGGGGAGTTGATATTTCTCTGAGAAATGCTTGCATTTCAGGGACTAAAATATATCTCTGGTAACATAGAGGGACTAAGAATGGAGTCCCAAGTTGTCCCAGGATGAAGGAATGCAATATCTTCTTTTTATGTCTGTGTCCTGTCTAGAATTGAGAGTGCTTTAAGGAAAATACCCATGGCACTCATGTTATCCCACACAGCAGGCAGCAGACAGCATCTCGGTTGGAATAATATTATTCCGTAGGTTTCCTCCATGATTCCCTCATAAACTCACACTAATGAAAACCCGAGAGGAGCCCAGTGTTTATGTAAGACTCTGGTCTTACCCTTCTTTACCCTTGTGAAATAAGACTCAAGAAACGGAGAATAAAATAAAAATAGGTGTTATTAAATTTTTCACCTCCTTTTCTTTGTCCGAATAAGCATGTTTACATGAAAATTAACAAGATGAATCAAATTTTAAAAAAAGAAAGAAAGAAAGAAAAGAAAGATTCATGCTGCTGAGAAATAAATACATCTTAGGGAGAAAAACAGGCTGGTGCCACGAGCCTACCCATTGGATAGTGTCCATCAAGGATCAGGAAGCTAGAAAAGGGTCAATATCCACCTTCCTGTTCTCGTCCTAACAATCTGGTTAGGGAATACAGCCTCTATCAAATCTAGAGTTCGAGAACCACACAAGAATTTTTTTCCCCTATTCCTGAAAATAGCCCTAGAGATTGCAACACAGGGTTAGAATCACACATACCCCTGGATTCCAATACTGGCTGTGCTGCTTGGTGACAATAAGACTTGAGAAAGCTGTGTCACTTTGCTGCAGTTTGGACTCCTCCTCTTGCAAACGGGGAGGAGCAGTCTTACCTCCCCCATGAGATTCTGTGAGGATGAAATGAGATTGCATATGAAACACCCAACAAACGAGCTTGGCTCGTGATACGTGCTAAAATATGTTGGCTCCTTTCCTCTCCTTAAAAAACCTTTCCTAATTGGATTTTTTAAATTGTAAAGCAATGCATTCTCATTGTATTTAGCCCAACAATATAGAAATCTATTTTTAAAAAAGTTAAAAATCTTATTGTGGCTCCTTATATTATTAGGCTGCCCAATGCCATACCATACAAAACAACATGATATAATGTAATTTAATGCAATGATTGCGGCCAGCTAAGAACTACATTTCCTAGCCTCCTTTGCAGCTAGGTGCAGTTGGTGAGACCCTGGAACAGCTCCCCAAAGAGAAATGAACAGCTTCTTCCCGGATCCTACCTGGGCGTGATGGCTAGAGCACCCGCTGCCCTCAGGTGGCCTTGAGGATTGAAAGCTCTCGTTAAGGACAGCAGGACAGAAAGACAGATGGAGCCTGCGTTGATGGCCACAGAGATGCAGTCACATAAGTTCCAAACCATCTATTTCTGAACTTACTTTTGTGAGAGAAAAACTAGACTTTCTATTTTCCTTAGCTACTGATTTTTGGGTTTTCTCTTCTAAGGACCTGGATCTAATTATAATGTAACTTCTCCTTTTCTAATCCTACCTCTTGAAGTAAATGGCATTAACAATTGCATCTTTCTACAAGTTTCTTTATGCTCATAGCAATACTTATGTACATAAACATATAAAATAGTATCATGCTATATACCATGCTATAAATTGCTTAACTTATATATATATATTTGCTTAATTGCTTAACTATATGTACTATATATTACCTTGACATAATATATATTATCTCTGAAGGTAAAAAGTACCAGTGTATGCAGATTTCTAACATAATCTGTTTAACCTTAGGCTATTATCTATAATATGGATATATAATAATTTATTTAATAAATGTCCCATTGATATCCTGAGAAGGTTTCCAGTTGTTTTTCAACCGAGTAAACCTTGCTACAATCTGGTACACCTTGCATATCTGGTACAGCCTTACCACTAACACTTTTATTTTTTAGCACAATCATCCACAGTGGGGTGACTAGTTCCTGTCCCTTTGAAGTCTCTCATAGCTCTTCCTTTTATAGATGAGGCAAGAGAAGTCACAAAAGATGACGTGCCAAAGATAACAGAGAAAGATAATGGCAGTGATGCCTCCAGAGCCCTCCTGATTGTAATCTGAGGTCCACACCCCCATTTTCTTGTGTTTGGTAGCAGTAAATATTTGTTGAAGGAATATCCAAATAATCTTTATAGAAAAAGTGTCCCACCAGCCTCTGCTTGGACATATTGGATGGCAGGGAGTTCACCTACCTTTCTCATCTTTGGAGAGTGTCAACTGCTAGAATGTTCTTTTTTACATTGCGTTGCAATCTAATTCTATGAAACTTCCACTTGCTGGTGCTGGGGTCCTGGAGAACTGGCAAACCCCCTCAAATGACAGGTAGGACTCAACAAGGCAGCATGTGGAGATAAACGCAGTGGGAATTGTCTGTTTGCGGCTCTCACGCTCAGGTGTTTCTTGTGTGTGGAGTGCATGAGGCTGGTCCGGCAGTGAGCATAGCACTGAAGATACAGAGAATAAGACGTGGCCCCGTCCTCAAGGCGGTCACTCTCTGGGGTTTGGGGGCATCTCACCGAGGTGTGGCTCAGCATCTCACAAACTCAGCTTTGCAATGGTCTGAGAACCCACAGGGCACAGTGGAGGAATGTTTGGAGGAAAGCAGAAAGCATGTGGGTGGGGTTAAGAAATCATTCGGGAGAAATAACTGGAAATAAAGTTGGCTGAATAACAGGGCAGCTTGTTCTCAACCAATGGAAGAAATCACTTCCACTATAAACGTTGATTTGTTTTTTCTAGAGAGATTCCTTACTCACAAGCAGTCACATTCTCATGAGTCTCTCTCTCTTTCCCTCTCTCCCTGCCCCCCTTTCTCTCTGGTGGAGAGAGAGCATTTAGAAAAATGCTCTTGGCATTTAGAAAAACAAGCTGGAAGAGCACAGTCTCTAGTAGTTCTTTCTCTCTCTACATTCCAAGGAAGCCTGCTTGACCTGGTCCTCACTAAGAGAGATTCTAGCAATTAAATCTCCCTCTTGTAAAACACTAGACAATTCAGTGGCGAAATAAAAGTTACACCTAATGGTGTAAGACCATAAAGCTTAAACAATAACATATGAGCAGGCAGCACTTTGGAGTAGAAAGAACATGAGGTCTAAAGCCAGAGGGCCCTGAGATGGAACCTTAACTCTGTCAGTCGTGGCTGGGGAACCTGGCCACTTCTTGTATTAATAGTTTCATTTCCTTGTAGAAAGAGAAGAGAATGGCACCTACATAAAAGGTGTCTGCAAGAGAGTAAATAAAATAAAATAAGTAACCTCCTTAAAGTGCTTGGCTCACTGGGGGTAGTCGTCACCAAAAGGCTCAACCGAGGCTTTTGATATGGCTCATTCACGTGGCTGGTGGTGGAAGGTGTCAGTTCTTTGCCACATGGGTCTTTTCCTAGGGCTGCATGCGTGTCCTCTTGATGTGGCATCTGGCTTCTCCCAGAACGGGTGATTCAGCAGAGAGAGTAAAGAAGCATCCCGATGCCTCTGATGACATAGTTGCTAACACCATTGCTTCTGCCGCATTCCATCCTCTGGGTCACCAAGGGTCACTGTGGGTCACCAGCCCACACTCAAATGGAGGAGAATTAGGCCCTATCTTTTGAGGGAAGGAAGATCAAAGAATTTATGGACGTATTTTAAAACCACCACAGCTAGTTAGTCATTCTTGCTAGCTGAAATGCAGTTTCCCCATCTATAAAAATGCCAGTAACGCCTGACTCATAGAGCTGGGGAGGGGTGTCAAGGGGCAATGCATAGCAAAAACAGACACATAGTAGGCACTCAGTAAGGATTAACTAATATTGTTCCCTGCTTTTCCCCTTTTTTCCCCAGATAGACATGATCTTTCTTTCCCATGACCCACAGTGGCCTGTGCGGACACAGAGTCCCTCTGCAACACCTCTGTCAAGATCTTGTTAGAGAGATCTGTTTGTGACGATTGCTCAGAGCTGTAAACATGGGTAATTAATCCATGTTGCAAAGCGTGGAGATGAGCATGCCTGCTTCCAGCTAAAGCAGCACAGCCGTATGGGGACAGCATGAACACAGTTAATAGCTCACCCCACAAGCTGACTTTGAAATTATGGGATTGATATATGATGGAGATGGGTTGGAGATTTTGAATTACTTCAAATTTTGCACTCCGATTGAGAATGTTTTGTATTTTTACAGTGCATGACTTCAAAATCACAAGGTTCAGATCCACTTAGAATGTGAGACATTGTAGGTATTCGCATATTTGTTTCTCTCTCTGTTTGAGTACAGAAATCGGGGGACCTCAATAAGCCAGTTCAGTTCTGAGTCCTCAGTTTCCATCACCTGTAAAGTGTGGATGACACTATCCACTCACATAGCTGCTGTGATGATTAAATGATACGATGCTACAAAGTGCTCAGTGGAAATCTGTTCCCTACGGAGTACTCATTACATAGCAACCACTATTCTTATTATTAGTGGTAATCACAGAAAGTTTTTCCTCGAGGGCTCAGTGGAGAGAAAGCCCAGGAGGCCCAAACTAGGGGGAAGGCAAGAGTGAGGGGAGAAGCGAGAAGCAGAGAGAATGGAGACAATTCAAAGGAGGAATCAGAAATCCACATCCTGGGTATATAAAAACATAATGAGTGAGATGTGCAACGTTTGGGGGATGGTCACACTTGAAGCTCTGCCTCGAGGGGGGAGGGGAGCCATGGGCAATATACGTAACCATAATATTTGTACCCCCATAATATACTGAAATTAAAAAAATAAAAAGAAACCCGCATCCACGAGAAGTCAGGGCTCCTACAGGGCACGAGTCCAGGCCAGGTGGGCAGCCAGGGCAGAGACAGGCCAGAGGTGGAAGCTGGGCTCACCTCAGGCTGGAGGTGCAATGCATCTTCCAGCTGCTGTGGCCAGACAGAGCTGGGTGTCCAGGTCTTGATGCAGCCAAGAAGCCAGAGACCACCAGCAGCCCTAAAACCCTCTTTTGAAGTGGCCGTGTAGGCTCTCCTAGGCTTGGGGTCCCTCGTGCCCAGCTCTTTCCTGACTGCCTTCCCCTGCACGTGCTACAGGCTCTGCAAACCAGGCGTGTCCCAAATGGGCCTACTCCCCATGGCACCTACCAGGTTCTTTTCTATGACCTGTCTGGACCAGCTTTCTCCACTACCTGCCTCCTCACCCCTCTCCTGCCAGACGTGCCTCCTGCCCCATCTGCCTGTGCCTCCTGTCCCAAGCCACTTCTCTTCCCCTTCCATGGCTGGCTGGGCAGCTGTGGCCTCTCCCGCTGCAGACTCACCTTCCACAGGGCCCTCTGAACGTCAGCGTGGAGCACACCCACTTCCTGCTCCCAAGCCTGGCAAACCAGGAGAAAGAAGTTGCCTCAGTTTACCTCCCAAATTGTCCAGCTTAAATTAATCCCCCCATGCCCAGGAAACTTCCCAAACCCACCTTCAGAATCTCCCTCTCCTCCCTTGGTCTTCTGCCACACTTTGAACTTCTCCAATATACCTTATCACCACTCTTCTGATAACTGGTTATTAATTCATCTATCAATTTCACTCCACTTGACTGTATCTACAGGACTTTGTCTTATTCAACTACATAAACACGATCAGTACCAGGGCCAATACTCAAAGTATTTATCCCTCAGTAGGGGCATCCTGACCAAAGAGGAGGTCTGGCTGTTGAATTAACCATTCTTCCATGGCACATAGTAGGTGCAGAATAGGCCCTTAATGAATACTAAGAATCCTTCTCCTCCTTTAGATTATAGCCGTAACACCACCCCAGATGGCCGATATCTAAAGGAGAAGGAGGATTTGTGTCCTGGAAAAGCACAGGGCAGCATTCAGGCCATGAGAAGGTGTGTGAAGGTCTCAGGGAGAAGGAGCCAATGTGCCTGGAGAGAGTCGGAGAAGGGTTGAGGCTGGGGCATGGTGAGCAGCAAGGAGAAGCCTGATCAGGCTGGGGAGGCAATGCCTGCTGCACACTGCCCGGCCCTGCAGGCCCGGGAGAGACGGGATAGTGTCAGTGTCTGCAGCCACTGGAGGGTGTTAAAGCAAACTTCCTTTCAGTGTTTTTGAATAAACATCTGCCACCCGGGTGTATGATCTTACCGATTCTTTGGCTTCCATAGAGGCAACTGACAACTGTCATTTCTCCTGACCTGAGCCCTAACCTCATGTAGAAGCTGCCCCAGGCCCTGGAAAATCGACTCAGGCATTCCAAGGAGGCTACTGTGGTTCAGGGCTCCTCACCATCCTAGTGTTCAAGGTCATCTGCTCTTCAGGGCCACCTGAATGGACTATCCAGGCAAAATAAGGTGTCTGCTACTTGTCTCAGTGGCCTGTAGCCTGTCCTACCCGTGGGCTTCCTGATGCAGTGAGGCCAAGGGCCCAGCACCAACCTGGCTCCAGGTACAACATCCACGGGGTGCACAAGCAGCCTGAGGCTGATGAGGCCTCCTCACCCTCTCCTTCTACCTATAGAAAGGGGAAGCCTGGAGCCTTTTCAGCCTCCCAGGCAGTGGAAGAGTCCTTCTGGGCTTGTTTTGGAGTAGTTTTGGAGCCTGAACTGGGGGATGGGGTGCTAATAGGGACCCTAGGAGCTGCCCAGGGCTCTTCTAGGCAGAGGAGCACCTCCTGGGCCTTCCCTGCTCCTGCCTGTTCCTGAGGTTTCAAGCCCCCACTGCATGGCCTCTGCCATACCTTCCTCTGATCTAAGCCCGGATCTCCTCCCAGGCTCTGCTGAGCCCCATCTCCCTGGTGGGTGATTGTCCCTTTGGCCCACAGTGAAGTCCCTTTGGCTTCCATTAAAAGAACTGGCAGTTGTCATTTCTCCTGACCTAAGCCCTAACGTGTTTTTTCTTGAAGCCCCACCAGGATATCACACTAGTAGGGATGAGAAGAGATGCACTGATGGCCTATGGCACCCCAGGGACTATGCTAGATGCTTTGACACATATTATCATATTGAAACGTGAAGGTCTCACTAGCCCCAATTTTCAGATAGGGAGACTGAGGGTAAGAGAAGTGGAGTGGCTTGTCCAGGGCCAGGGGGACAGAGCACACACTCACATCTAGGCCTGGTCCTGTGTGATGGGTAATTTCGCTCCCCCCACGGTGCCTGAGCACTTGCTGCTTATATTCTCAGGTTGCATTTCCAGTGCTCTGCAGTTCAACTTGTCACATGTGCTGAGCATCTGTGGTGAGCCAGGCACAGTCATGGACCTCATAGAGAGGCCACAGAGAAAAATGGCCAGAGATCATGCTTTGGGTCAGACTGACGTAGTTTCAGCCCTTGTCATGTGACATCGAGCAAGTAACATACCCTCTCTGATCCTCAGTTTCAAGTTCAAAACTGGAACAATAATTGTATTTCCCCACCCTCCCTCAAAGCGTGCTGTGAGAATCAACTGAGATGTATTTAAGAGGGAGCACCCCGATATCCCCACCTCAGAGGCCAGAGATAGGAACCTAAACTTCCACCTCCACCTGGTAGTGACAAGGTACCCCCTCCAGCCCTCACTGGAGTGGTATCAGAAACAGTCAAACAGAAGGTTAAAACGAAATCTGCAGTCTCAGTCACATAACATAAAAACGTGCAGGTTTCAACTGAAAAATCACTCATCATACCAACAACCAGGAAGTTCTCAAACTGATGGAAAATAAATAATCAATAGATGCCACCACCATGGTGACAAAGGTGTTAGAATTATCTAACAGAGATTTAGAGTAGAAATCATAAAAATGCTTCAACAAGCAATTACGAGCATGCTTGAAACAAATGAAACCATAGAAAGCCTCATCAAAGAAATAGAAAATGCCATCAAGAAACAAGAGATACAAAGAACCAAATGGAAATTTTAGAACTGGAAGAAATAACAACTGAAATAAAAATCCCAGTAGCTGGGCTGATCAGCACAACGGGCATAGAATTCTAACTTTGTCCCTGGCAGTGCCCCAAAGGCTCCTAGGGCCCAGGAATGACGGTCTCTGTACTCTGAGAGGCCAGCCCCAGACCTGCCTCAGCGGAGAGGCTTGCTTAAGTGTCTGTGGAGTTTCATTTTGGCTGTGAGGCCATTAAGGGGAAGATGAAGCCCCCTAAGAAGTTGAAATCTCCTCCTGGGAGAGTTCAAGGGCAGCATGGACTACTCTCCCTGAGATGGAGCCGCAATTTCCAGTTCAATCCAGCTGGCCCAAGGCACCACTGGGCAGTTCCATCCTTCAGTGGTCCCTCTTCCAGGAGATCTCAGCCTGTAGAAAACGTCGAAAACATCTTAGAAAATTCCAGCCTGCAGAGTTGGCAGAGTCACTGGAGAACATCAAATGTGTCCCCGTACTTCCCATCCAGGAAAACTGAGGCAGAGAGGGAAGGGGACTTAGCTAAGGCCGCAGTCGAGTGAGTAACAGAGTGAGGATGAAATCTAGGCCTTCCAGTTCAATTTTTCTCTCCACCAACTCGCAGGGGTCATTAAGTTTTAAATCTTGATTCCTAGTTGCTGGGAGCCCAGCCTGGGCTTGGTAGAAAGGGCAACGTGGGGAGAGGAATTGTTTTGTTCTCCTTTATTCATTCAAAAACATTTACTGAACACCATGTTGGCAATAGGGTTCATAATGTTTGCTGTTGCTGTGTAACAAACCACCCTGAAATTCAGTGGCTCGAAACTGCAAGCATTTATTATCGCTCACGAGTCCCTGGGTCCCCGGGTGGTGGTGGTCTTCTGGTCAGGCTTGGCTGATCTTGGCTGGGCTTTCTGCTAGATCAGCCAAAGGCTGCTGTGTGCAAAGCCTCGCTCACGTCTCCTGCAGCTGGCTTGCTGTGGGCCAAGGCGACACATGTCTCTCTCCTCCAGTGGCTAGTCCAGGCTTGTTCCCATGGGAGAAGAAAGGCCCTGAGAGAATGAGTAGAAGGACCCAAGGCAGCTGAGCCCCACTTCTGTCACATCCTTTTGCCATAGCAAATTACAAGGCCAGCGAATTTCTGGGAGTGGGGAAATAGACTCTGCCTCTTGATGGGCAGAAGTGCAAAACCACAGAGCAAAAGGGCAAGGGATTACAGGAGGACTGGACAATCGTGCCATTTTGCAGCATTCTGGTGTTACTCCAAAATATTTTGCTTCCATTTCCTTTCCGCTCTTCAGGGCTGTGTGAGCTACTTTGGTCAATGAATTAGAGAGAAATATGTCACTTCTGGTTGAACATTTGAAAATCCAGTGTGTGATTCTCCACATTTCCTTCCTTCTGCTCTGGAAAGCAGAGGGTCACAATGGGGCATCTACCACTCTGAGTCCCCAAGTGACTGTGATGATCAGTGTCCATCCCCCAGTCTCTCAGCCACATTGCACATGTAGCATGAGCAACAAATAAAGCTTTATTGTTTTAAGTCACTGAGATCTGGGGATGTTTGTCACTGCAGCATAACTGATTTTATCCTGACTGATACAAGCCCCTAGTGTGTTGTAGGCACTACCCACTGGGCATAAATTGATGAATAGGAAAGGCACAATCCTTGTCCTTGGGCAGCTCACAGTCTTGTGAGGGCCAAATACAATAAATGCAGACATACCCATGCTACATACTATGAAAGAAAAGAATCGGAGTGAAAAGGGAACAAAGAATGGCAGGGGCTGGGAAGGAGGGAAATGGACTTAGACCACGTGGCTAAAGGAAATCTCTGGAAAGGGAACACTGAGAGGAAGGCAGCACAGGAGGGAAAGCCAAGCGTCCCAGGAGGGACAGCGCATGGGAAGGCCAGAGGAGGGGCCAGCTGGCTCACTGGGGGAGGTGACAGGAGGCT
>VBSM01001124.1:70363638-70392012 GCA_008086735.1 Cheirogaleus medius
CCACGGAACTTTATCGTACGTGTTTGAAAACACTGTTCCGATAAGGGTCTGCGTTGCTTTCCCGGGGCTGCCAGAGCAGGTTGCCACACCCCGGTGGATTAGGGCAGCAGGAATGAGTTCTCTCTCAGTTCTAGGGGCTGGAGGTCTAAGATCAAAGAGTCCACAGGGCTGGAGCCTTCTGGAGGCTCCGAGGAGAGCCCGCCCTCGCCTTTCCCGTGGCCTGCAGCTACCTCACTGCGGTCTTCACCTCCGTCGGCACATGGCCTGCCCCTCTCTGAGTCTCCGGCCTCCCTCTTCTTTCTCTTACAAGGAGACCTGTCATTGGATTTAGAGCCCATCCTAAATCCGAGATGATCTCATCTTGAGATTCTTAATTAATCTACAAAGATGCTTTCTCCAAATGCGGGTTTTTCCCGATAAGGTTCCAGGCGGATACGTCTTTGCGAGGTAGCACTGCCCAACCCACAGGCCCGTGGGCTTCCCCAGATGCCCAAAGGGGGTCTTGGAATATGAGCCATGTGACTTTCCTCACCCCACTGATTGCACACACGCGCCACGCACCACACCAATGTGACAACGTGGGCAGAACTGTGCCCTGCTCGGGGGTCCCTGTGAGAGGCCACGCCAAGGGAACTGACGCAGCGGGGCTTGCAGAAGTTTGCTGAGTTCTCCTTTGCCTCCTTCCCTTGGCTAATGGGATCCTCCATTGTGAGGATGGGGGTGTCTTAGTTGCAGCTGACCCAAGCCCCTGTGGACAGATGAGGAAACTGAGGCCACAAGCAATTAGCCTAGGTCACGTGGGGAGCCACTGAGTGAGCTGAGGCCCCAGCCAGGGGCTTGGGTTCTGGATCTTTGTATCAGTCGGGAGAGGCCCCAGGGTGAGAAGGGGCTGCCTGGTTTGAGAACCTGAAAGGAGGTCAGTGTGGCTGTAGTGGCTTGGACACCAGATGAGGTTGGCAAGAGGGCAAGGGATGGGTGACAGGGAGACGCCACCGTATTCACTGGAACAGGAGGGTCCCCTGCGCTAGGACTGGCTTCTGTGCCTGTGACCTGTCCCTCAGAGAGACAGACCCTGCCTACCTTTCCAGATCAGAACCTGCTTTTGAAGGACACGCAATGAACCCCTGCGTGCTAAGGCACAAAGGGCCCTGGGACCATATGAGTCCACCTCTTCAGAGGCACAGCCTTCTTTGGGCCAGGACTCGAGGAGACTGGGTCTGTAGGAATCCCTGAATCCCTCCCATCCCCTCTTTCCAACAGACAGGGCTACAGGATTCAGAGAAGGGACATGTCTTGGCAAAGTCACACAGCAAGCTAGAAGCAGAGCCCAGACCCAAGCCTTGAGACTCTGACAGGTGTCCTGGGCTGTGTCTAGCAAACAGCCTCTGCATGGAATTCTCCCAGCCCCAAAGTGCTCATTTTACAGATGAGCTGGCTGGGGCTGCCGGCCCAACACTGCTCTGTTGGGTTGGGAACAAAACAATAAAAACAACGTGTTCTGTAGACTCTTGTTTTGTTCACAAGCCAAGGTCTGCTGGGGCAGAGTTCTTCCCTCAGAGTTGTTGATTCCGTGCATGAAGTTCTTTGAAACTTCAGGTGGCTGCAAGCCAGAGAAGAGAGATGTTCTCTGTGTCTGGAGTAGGATGAAGGTGGCTTCCTCCAGACCCTGGGGACCAGTCCTTGGCCCATGATCCTTGAACCCAAGGCCACTTCTTTTCTGAGAGTCATTTCAGGGGGCTGGCCACAGGGGCTCTGAGGTCTGGCAGAACCGACTTTGTATCCTGGGATCCCCTTTTTCCTACTGCGTGTACTCAGGCAGGTTGCTAAACCTCTCTGCTCTGTAGTCTCTGGCACTCCCAGCTCAGGGGTGTACAGAGATGAAGCCCACCCCACTACCCAGAGCCACCCCTACCCAGAGCCCGGAGCAGCGCGGACCCTCCATGAGAGTCAGTTTCCCCCACTACATTCCAAACTTGACGCAGTCCCTTCCCAGTGGTACAAACAGGAACCCAGCCTGAGCCGGCTGCAATGGCTGTTTAAAAGAACTTTCTGGCCGAGAGGGTGTGTCTGCACAACTTGGTTCTCTGCCCCCAGGGCTCTGGGAAAAGTTCCAGACTTGAGAAAGTTTATCAAATTCCTTTCTTTACCCACCCAGCCTTGAATTTCATGGAAAACAAAATAGAGAAGAAAAAAACAAAGTAACACTAACACTTGCTTTAGTTATTGCATGGATTTTAAAGTCTTTCAACACCGGCTTTCTGCACTGGCCACTTGCTAACTGGGTGTCGTCAGGCAAGATATTTGAACCCCTCTGAGCTCAGTGTCCCCATTCCCTGTGTGTGACGGGGGTGCAGTCATGAAGCTCCCGCCCTGCGTTGAGGGACCAGAGGGCACACGGCACAGTTGCTGGCGTGGAACTGACGACCGCAGTGTGGCAGAGATGGTGGCGACGTGGTGGTAGCTGTAGACGGCCTCTCCTCACACTCAGCCAGACTGTCTTCTTGCAACAGCCCTTGGCTCTAGCTCCACGTCTGTGTGCATCCCGAAATTCCTCTTTTTTCTCCATACTGTTGCTCAGCCACTCACTTGCTGGTCATCTTAGGCAAAATAGTGTTCTGCCCTGAACAAGCAGGGGCCTGGTGACCTCCAAGGGGCCGTCCAGCTGTGACATCCTCAGAGCCAATGTGGCTTTCCATATTTTCAGACAGCTGTAACATCCTTCTCCTGACACGTTAACCTTTTCTCCTTCAATCTGAATGTAGCAAACATGTATTCTGGCTGATTAGTATCCACACCCACTGCGGTCTGACGTGAACCCTTACATTTTGTTATCCTCTCCCACTGTGGGCAGGCTTGGTGGCGGGGCATCCGCCAGGCTGGGCTACACTCCGCTGGCCAAGCTGCGGGCACTTGGTCAAAGCAAGGCCTTTTACACTGCTGGACTTAGAATCTCTAGCAGAGTGATGCGAGATGGACGAAAGGACAGAGGACATTTGTCCCAGTGACTGTCCCTGTGATCAGCTGAATATAGCCCCCCAAAGGTATCCATGTTCCTAGTCCCCAGAACCTGTGAATATGTTGTTTTACATGGCAAAGGTAACTTTGTAGGTGTGATTAAGATTGGAGATGGTCCATTTGGGCTGCTATGGCAAAATACCTTAGACCAGGTAATTTATAAACAGCATAAGCGTATTGCTCATGGTTCTGGAGGCTGAGAAGTCCAAGATGAAGGCTCTAAAAGATGCAGTGTCTGGCGAGGACCTGCTTTCTGCTTCATAGAGGGCAACTTCTAGCTGTGTCCTCACATGGTAGAAGGGGCAACCAAGCTCCCTCAAGTCTCTTTTATAAGGGCACTAATCCCATGAATGAGGGTAGAACCTTTGTGTCCTAATCACCTCCCAAAGGCTGCACCTCTTTTTTTTTTTTTTTTTTGTAGTGGCTGGATCATACCTCACTGCAGCCTCGAACTCCTCAGCTCAAGTGATTCTCCTGCCTCAGCCTCCTGAGTAGCTGTGATTCTAGGCACATGCCACCATGTCCAATAATTTTTTAATTTTTTGTAGAGATGGGATCTTGCTCTCTTGCCCAGGCTGGTTTAAAACTCCTGGGCTCAAGCGATCCTCTCGCCTTGGTCTCCCAAAGTGCTGGGATTACAGGCGTGAGCCACCACACCTGGCTGGCTGCACTTCTTAATACCTCCACGCCGGGGATTAGGTTTTAACATGTGAGTTTTGGGGAGACACGATCATTCAGACCCCAGCAGTTGAGGATACCATCCTGGATTGTCCTCAGTGACCAATGCAATCACAAGAATCCTCATAACGGGGAAGCAGGAGGGTCACAGTCAGAGGCAGAGGAAGGTGGTGTGATGATGGAAGCAGAAATTTGAAGAGGAAGAAAAAGTTATGGGAGTTGGGGCCTCGAGCCAAGGAATGTGTGAGGTCTCTAGAAGCTGAAAAAAGTGAGGAATGGATTCTCCCCTGGAGCCTCCGGAAGGAACTCAGACCCACTGGCACCTTGACTTTAGCTGTCTGAGCTGCAGAAGTATAAGTGATACATGTGTGTTGCTTTAAGCCACTGAGTTTGTAGTAATTGTCACAGCAGCAAGAGGACTCTGACATTGGTCCGGATGATACACGGACACGAAGCCCCGGAGCTCCTGGTTCCAGCCCTTCCCTGAGCCTGCCCCCCTGGCCTTCTCTTCGATTCCGGGAGCTTCCTGGTTTTGCACTCTGCCCTCGCCCTGCTGAAGAGCTGGCCCTGCTGCGCTGTCCCCAGCTGAGTGTGTTCTCTGCCGCGTGCAGTGCTGTTTGCTCCACTGCTGCTGCTCCCTTGGTGTTTATTTTACATCTAGGTCGGCAGTTCTGACTCAGGCTAGCTGATAAGACATGTGTAGATGATTGTTTAGATTTGTTGCAAACAGCCAAAGAATATTGTGCTGGATGTAACAGATGCATCAGGTTCCTTGAGCTGCCTGTAAGAAAATGTTAGAGAAAAACACAGAAGAGCAGGGTCTGGAATTTCCCTGCAGTGCGGGAGGGTTGAACACAGTTGCATGAGTCATGGAAGCTCATAGATCACAGAGGCCACCCTGGTAGGACTTCGGGGTTTGAAGAGGGAAGAGCACGAGTGATACAGGGAGCTCGTGCAAAGATGAGCTCCCTTTAGCTTTGATTCTGTTACTGCTTCCATTTCCCTAAATGCATTCCTGATGCTAAAGGGCTGAGCCTCAAGTTATTTGTTTAGTTCAGGATCTTTCCTGTTAGACTGTAAGCTCCTGGGGGCCAGGGGCAGGTTCACCTTGATCTCAAATCTCCAGCACCTGGCATGAGCCACAGGCTCATTTGCAGAATAAAGCTTTTAATTCCCTGGCTTTCTCTCCTGAACTAGCAATGACAATCCTCTACAGCTACAATACTTTATATTTACCAAAATCTACTAGAAAGTTCCAGAGGAAAGGACTTCATGTCTGATTTCGAATTCCAGCACTACCCATGGCTTGACCTTGGGAAAGCCACTCCCACTCTGGCTGGCCCTCGGCTGTGGAGTGGGGTGATAACACCTTCGGGAAGTGGACGGGTTTGTCTCCCCATGAGTGGCTCTAGAAGGCAAGGACCTCTCAGTGTTGACTTTGTACTCCTCAGTGTCTGACACAGGGCCTGGCATACAGTGGGGCATGGTGAGTGTCTGCTGTCTGAACTTGGGAGAATATCTTTGGAAGTCATGTTCCCCTTGATTTCCCCACCACCATTCTCATTTCTTACCTGCACCCATCTCCCTTGACATCCAACGTCTCCTCCCTTCTGAAGCAGGATGATCTAAGAGGCTGCTGACCATTGGCTCCCACCTGCTTTACACCTGTGAAGTCTTCCCACTGACCGCAGGTGAGATGCCCAGGTTTTAAGTAGGGCTGACTAGGGCCTCCCTGATCTGGCCCTTCCCTTGCCCACCAAGGGTCCTCTAGCACCCTAACTCCAACAACATGGACCATCTCTAACTCCCTGCTCACCTTGGGGTCCCTGTCCCCTCACCCTTTCTTCTGCCCACCATGCCAGGCCCATGCAGGTGCTAGAAAGCAGTGATTACCTGGGCAAGCTTTGATGGGTCATAAACCCAGTTCTCCCACCTCCTAGCTGTGTGCCTTGGGCATGTGCTTTCACCTCTCTGGGACCTGTTTTCTCATTACACTAATGGGTAAAATAATATACCTCCTTCTAAAGGGCAGTGGAAAGTTTTGATGAATTTTTATAGGTAGGGCTTAGAACAGAGTCTGGCATATAGGTTACATGATATTCTAATTACTATCTCATCCCTTTAGCTAAGAAAATCTTTTCTGGTGTTTCAAGACTGAGTTCAAATGTTAGTTTTTCGATGAAGCCTTCTTTGAAGTCTCCTACTATTACTACGCTCTTGTAATAGTGATAGTAATAATTACTATGCCTATTTCTCCCTTTAGTTCTGTCAATGTTTACTTCATATATTTAGGAGCTTTGATGTTTGAAGCACAAATATTTATAATTGTTATATATTCCTAATGAATAGACCCCTTTATCATTGTATAATGTCCTTCTTTGTCTCTTGTGACAGTTTTTGACTTGACTTAACGTCTATTTTGTCAGATAGCAGTATAACCACTCCTACTCTCTTTGGGTTACCATTTACATGAAAGAATTTTTCCATCCTTTTGCTTTCTGCCTATTTGTGTCCTTAAATATAAAGGGAGTGTCTTATAGGCAGCATATTATTGGATCCTGTTTTTTTTGTTTTCAAAATCTGTTTGGCCACCCTATATCTTTTGATTGAGGTGTTTAATCCATTGTGGTCTCCTTCTTGGTGCACTCAGACCTGCACTTCTCTCAGCATGACACTTAGACTTCTAGACTGCTGCATTTGCTTAAATCTCAGTATTTCATTTAAGTCTGTGGCTCTTTGACAACAGGGATTTTGCCATTTACCTGCCACTTAGTATAGTGCCTGGCATTTATCAGGCATCACATGTATTTTATTAAATGAACAAAGTAGGTGAGAATAATAATAGCTAACATTTAGTGAACATTTGGGCTAGGTGCAGTGTGAATCTCTTCACTTGCATTAGTTCTGTTAATTCTCACCACAAAGCTACAAAGCAGGTGCTGTGATTATCTCCATTTTACAGATTAGGGAACTCAGGTTTAGAGGAGTAAAGAAAATTTTCAGACTTACCCAGCTGGGAAATAGCAACCCATTATTCAAGCCCAGTCCAGGCAGTTCCAAGCCTGGGTTTTACCCACCTCACTACTGAGTCAGTTAGCACTCTGCCTTGCTGCATGTGACAGACAAACCCAAGTGACAGTGGCCTAAACAGGAGGGACATTATTCTTCTCTCCTATAAAAGAAGCTCAAAGAGTGGCAGCCCAGGTTGACCTGGCAGACAAGGTTCTGTTTTCTGTGCTCCACCCTCAGTACACAGCTTTCAGCAAGGTCTTATGGAACAAGAGGCTGCTCCAGCTCCAGCCAAAACAACCCCTGCCTTCCAGGTCACCAGCAGGTAAGAAGGGTGCATGCTCTCCTTTTAAGGCAACTTTCTGGAAGTCCCATGCATGTTTTCTATTGCTGTGTAACAAACTACAATGAATGAATCAGCTTAAAATAACATGCATCTATTACATCAGTTTCTGTGGGTCAGGAGTCTAGGCATGGCCTAGCTGGGCTCTCTGCTTCAGGGTCTCATGAAGCTGCAATCCAGGTGGCATGGGGCTGTGGTCTCATCTGAGACTCAAGTGGGGAAAGATCTACTTCCAAGGTCACCAGGCTGCTGAGAGAAGTCCATTCAGGTGGCTGTAGGACTGAGGGTCTCAGTTGTTTGCTGGCTGTTGGCTGGAGGCTGCCCTCAGCCAATTTTTCTATTTTTAGTAGAGACAGGGTCTTGCTCTTGCTCAGGCTGTTCTCAAACTCCTGGCCTCAAGTGATCCTCCCACCTTGGCCTCCCAGAATGCTAGCATTACAGGCACAAGCCACCATGCCCAGCCTGTTGCTGTGTTTTTTTAAAAGGTCATTGTACACTGTATTTTAATTTTTTAGGTGAGAAGAAATATCAGAAGCAGCTGAGGAACCAGAAAGTGAGTCCTCTAGGGATGAGAAGGCTGAATAGCCTATAAAATGTTTCCTCCTGAGTCATCTGCCTCATTAACAATGATGTTTGTCTTAGAAGTCTTGGTTTGGTTTTATAAACTGACATGATTTCTTTAATGCACTCAGCTCTCCTCCTTCAATAGGCCAGTCACACATTTTCACTGTGCCATCTGTAGGCTCTTTTTCTGCAGTGTTAACAACATTGTCTTCATCTTCACTATTACCACCATTACCTTGATTCAAAACTGTTTTGTCTGTTTTGCTATCAGTCAATGAATGGAGTCTCATTATCGATGTTAAAAACTTCTTCAAGGCCTAGTGCAGTGGCTCATGCCTGTAATCCCAGCACTTTGGGAGGCTGATGCAGAAGGATCACTTGAGGCCAGGAGTTTGAAACCAGCATGGGCAACATAGCAAGACCCCATCTCTACAAAAGATTAAAAAAATAAAATTAGCCAGGCATGGTGATGCACATAATATAATCCCAGCTACTTGGAGGCTGAGGCAGGAAGGTTACTTGAGCCCAGGAGTTTGAGGCTGCGGTAAGCTATCATGCCACTGCACCCCAGCCTGGGCCACAGAGTGAGACCATGTCTCAACAAAACCCCAAAAAACAAAAAGCAAAACTTCTTTGATATCCACTTCTTCCAGCTTACTGATGGATTCTAAAAGTATATTTTTTGCATACATAAGGAGATCAGGCATCATTTCTTTCTCACTTAACATACACATTTCTTCAAAGTCACCAGCTTGTTTATCATCATCATTATTGAACATAGTTGCAGACCAGAGGTAGTACAACTGTATGCACACCGTATTTTCAGTCACTGTGTTCCAAACATTGGCACCAGCATAATACGGCAACCTTCATCCTAAACTCCTTTTGAAAACCTTCCACACCCACGCCTCTGTTCACTGCATCTAGCATGCTGTTCAAGAAAGTGTTTCTGTATATATTCTTCATTGATCTAAGGATACCTTTGTCACATGGCTGAATTAATGAAGTCCCATTTGGGGGAAAGCACACGGCATAAACATTATTTTTGATGAGAACTGCAGCTGGAGTGTGAGAAGAACAGTTGTCTGAAAATAAGAAAATTTTGCAGTTGTCCTCCAGTCCAGCTTTCCCGCAGTGAGTGTGAGCCGCTATATATAATATTTGTGAAATCAGAAAAGATGTGCCTGGGGATCTATGCTTTTTTATTAGCAAAATAAAATGGACTGGTAAAAAAATTCACTCCTTGAAAACACTGAACATGCAAGCTTTTGTCTATCACAGCGAGTTTACATTAATGCATGCCTGCTGCCTCAGCGCACTCCAGCACAGTTAGTCTGTCCTTGGCATCCTTGGTTTTTGTAGGGGCTGTCTTATTGGCTGTAGGCAGTGTCTTTCTGGGGCAGTTATGCTGAAAGAGTGATGTTTCAGCAGCATTATAGACTTGCTCTGGGGTCAGATTTTCATCAGCAACGACCTTGGCAAACTCATCAATTAGTTTCTGCACTACTTCGTGATCAGCAGATGCTTTATCACAACAAATCTTTAAAAATTTAATGTTGTGTCTTTTCTTAAATTTCTGCAACCAGCTTGTGGAGTGTTCATAGTTCCCTTTAATCTTACACTCACGGTGCTAGATCTCTACTTGCCTCATGACCAGCGTGTGTTCGCTGCGACGCTGACTGATTGATTCTTTCAATACGCCATGGAGATTGTAATTCTTAGCATAAGGCCAAAATGAAGTGTTTTTCTATTTTTCATGAATGTCGGCTCATCACTTTCAGCATAGAACTCCAACAGTTCCTCCTCTTTCTTCAGGTCCCCCATAGTGATCATCCCAACACCACACTCTTCCGTAGGAGCTTTCACACTTATACTCCATGCGGTTTCTCCACCAGCTAGACTTTCTGTGTTGCAGATAAACATAAATGCTTCCTCTTTTTCTTATTGCTGTTAACGACAGGGGTATCTTTAGGTCTTTTTGACACATTCAACAGTATCTTTACATTGCAGGGCAGAGAATAAGTATAAAGACATAGTGAATAATGCATGTAGGTCTTGGCCCTGTGTGAATTATCATAGGGGACCTGCCGTTGGTGCATCGGGCTTGCACACGTGCCATTTTATTATCCTTTGTGGGTGCGCTTATGTGGGAAAATCTGGACGTGCTCAGAGAAGGTGTATCACAGCTGAAGGGAGCTGGGAGGGTCTTTTTTCCCTTAAAGATGCCGAATAAACAGTGTGTTGTGCACCTGCATGTTGACTGTGACCTGTCACACACATGAGGTCTGGTGTGGAGGTCTGGAATTTTCCACCTGTGGCATCATGTTGGTACTCAAAATGTTTCAGATTTTGCAGCAATTCAGATTTTGGATTTTTGGATAAGAGATTCTCCTCCTGTATAACAGGATGTGTCAGGTAAAAAAAAAAGCAAGATAGAAAAACTGTATATATAAAATGACTTCAACTATGTAAAAATATGTGCAATGAAAATAATCTGAAAGATAAATTACAGAAATGTTAATGTTTCTCTTTGGCTGCAGATTTTAGGTGCAATTTATTTTAGGATTTTAGGTGCAATTTATTTCCTTCTTTCAATATTTTTGTATTTTCCAAACTTTACATAATGGGCAAGGATCACTTCAGCTATCATAAAAAGGGGGGAGAAATAGATATATCCACATATGCTGGCAGGAAACACAGTTCCTCCTGGTTTGAATTGCATGGGTGGGACATGGTTGAGGTGGCAGCTGGCTTTATGGCTCCCTCAGTCAAGCTGAAAATGAGCATTCCTCCCAAGGAACCATCAACTGGTAAAGCAGAGGGTCTCCAAGACCAGTAGACTGGAGTTTCTCTTCCCATGGCCCATGGTGATCAGAAGTGGGAGAGTTGGCCCGGGGCAGGGCCGTGAGGGTGACATGCAGTCCATCTGGGACCACGTGGCGTCACCCACGGGCAACAGCATCCTAGAGAAAGCCTCTGCATCCCACCCACAGCTGATGCTGTCATTGTCCTGTCCCTATCCCCTCAGTGACCAGCTGCTTTCTTCCCGAAGCACCTGCACATCAGCCTGTGCAGGGAGCAGCCGAAGGCGCCCGGGAGTCCAGGAGCAGCCTGTGACCAACGACAGGTGGGAGCTGGTGGGTGCAGGTCCAGCTCCTTCACCTGCTGCCACTGAGTCAGCTCTCAGAGAAGCTGAGTAGGACTGATGTGCAGGTGGCCACAGTGCTCATTGCCGCCTCTGGCATTGGCGGTCTCCCCTTCCCTGACTCATGTCTTGTCCCCTGGTGCTCCCCGAGATCATTTCCCGGGTAAACTACGTTCGCAAATCGCCGTGTGAGAGTCTGATTCTTGGAAAGCTCCACCTAAGACTTGACACCTCTCCCAGGCTCTGCTCCAGCATCGGGGACATTCTTTGCTCCTCATGTATATCCTCCCAGGGACACAGCAAAGGCAACTGTCAGCACGCGGGACAGTGAGATGGAGAAGCTGCCCGCAACAGGCTGAGGATGAGCATGGAGTCCATTTGAATGTCAAAGTAACTCAAAACAAACGTGGGGATTATGGCTCTGACACAGAGTGTATCAAACTTCATATTTAAAAAATTAACAATAAAAAGTATAACAATCAGGCAGTAGAAATGGAGGCATGTTAGAAACAGATGTAAGGACACAGACATTCTCATTTTACACAGTGGGACGTTAATGACACTGCGTGGCATTGGAACATGTAGCTGCCTCCTCCCCCCAAAATATCCCAACCTCTGAATGTTTTTCTTTATACATATATTTTAATTTTAGTACAGGAACCTTCAAAACATAGTATCTTTTGCTGTGAACTAGTTTATCAAGTTCCTCATGTTCTTGAGTTTCACTTTCATTTCCTTTTCTTCATCTTAAATTAAAATTCTAAGTATTACCCTGGTAATCTAGAGTATCTCACTTTTGTTAAGTTATTTCTATGATTATATTAATTATAATATTTCTTGCTATTTCTATAGCAAGTATGTACTGAGCACCTGCTCTCTGCCAGGCACTGTCCTAGGAGCTGGGGACATAGCAGTGACCGAGGTGGACAACAGTCATTCCCCACTGGCTCCACTGCTGTGGGACCTCGCAGTGGAGGGGGCTCGCCGTCCATCATAAACTGTATGGGGTCATGTTTGCCAAATATCAACAACCATAGGTTTTTTCCTGCTTGGCGGGATTTGGGATGAATCTTTACCGTTTTTTGTTGTTTTCGTTCTTTTTAGTATTGCTTGAACTTAAAAAAAAAATCATACATAAGTTTTACCAAAGCACTAAAGTGACTTTTGGTTTATTTGTTTGTTTGTTTGACAATCCTTGGCCTTCAGGAGACTTTCAAACGCTTCAGCCGGTCACCCAAGGCCTCGGTGTTGGGCATCGACTTCCTTCTCAGCCCCGTATCCCAGCACACACCCACGTGCCCCCGTGTCGCTGGAACAGAACCTCATTGGCAGGGCCCAGAACCCTGGGGGTGCTCCCACCCTGGAAGACCCCCCTTCGTCCTTGAGACTCCTCTCGAGCATCCATGGCCAGCTCTGTGAAGCACCCTTCCACTGTCCCTGCCAGGTACCCACCACACCACTGTCATCTGTGCCTGGGACCTTAAGTGCCCACTGACCTGTCTGCTTCCCTGCAGGGTCCTGCTCATGTAAAGAGGGCAGAATGATCACGACATTCACATAAGGAGGGCACACGGACTAGTCTGTCCAAAGAAGCCCAAGTGTCCAGCAAAAGCGCACCCGCACTGGGCAGTCCCTGGTCCCTCGGGTGGTGGGGTTCCGGAAGGCTCCAAGGTTCAGTCAGAGGGGCTTCTATGTGGTCTTAGCCTTACCCACACCTGTGGTTCCTGTGGTTCCAGTGAGCAAGGGCTGAAAGCGATCCCTAAAGTTACCCTTGATGTGAGTTATGAGTTGGCTAATGTTGGACCCGTCCTTGGCATATTTTTATTTAAAGAGCCTCTGGAGATCAATGCCTTAAAGCAAAAACCCTATCTTTCATGTGTCTTTGGGGAGAGGGGACCCTCTGGTTTATGGCTTTGGATACTGGGGTTCTGCTTCCCATTTGGTCACCTATTAGTTGTGTGGTCTTGGGAAAACTAATTGATCTAAGTGAGTCGCAGTTTTGTTTTTCGAGAAATGATGATAATCCTGCCATTTTATTTCATGGGATTCATATTAGAATCAAACAAGATATAAAAACTTGTTACAAGATGTAATTTCTCAAAAAAAAAAAAAAAAAGGCCACAACATAATTTCCAGTACAATGTGATCTTCCTAAAATACCCGTTAAGACTCTGAGTCTATTTCCCTCCCTGCCTGTGAATCTGGGCCAGCCTTTGTGACTGCCTCTGTCACAACAGGATGTGGCATGTGGCAGAAGGGATGTCTCATGACTTCCTTCCGAGGCCAGGATAGAAAAAGTGCTACATTCTCACCTTTCCTGCCCCTGAGTTAGGTGGTGAGATCTCTGAACCTTCAGCCTGGTGCTGTTGCCACAAAAGGACTCTACACAAGTGTCTATAGTCCTGTCATCAACCTCTGGAGAGATGTGGTCACTGTTCCCTGTCATTGAGGATGTTTAAAGTCACATGGCCACTCTTGTGGGCTGGGGGATAATCCAACTCGGAGCCCTGACAGGAACTACATGGACAGTGAGATAGTCCCCAATGGAATGAAGGAGCTGATCACGGAAGATGACAAGAGAGAGTTCTTCAGAGGATAGAAAAGACCCAGCAGTAACAGATTGGATAGATAAATAGTTGGATGGATAGATGGATGAAAGAATATTTGGGTGGATGGGTGTTAAAATAAAGAATACATTGAAGAGGTATACATTGAAGAGGGTGACACTGTGTGACAGACCAACTAATCTACTACCATCTATGCATCCATCCATCCATCATTCATGCATCCATAGATTAGATTAGTTGATTGCATGCATGTATATATGTACTGTAATAAAAAGTTTTAAATATTGTGAGAATTACCAATATGTGACACAGAGATACAATGTGAGCACATGCTATTGGAAAAATGACATCAATAGACTTGTTCAACATGGGATTGTCACAAACTTTCAATTAGTAAAAAACACAATATCTGTGAAGCATAGTAAAACAAAGTGAAATAAAAAGAGGCATACTTTATGTACTTTGTATAAATTAAAGAAAGGAGAGATGGAGGGTTGGGTGGATGGATGATGAATTAAAGAACGGATGGGTAGATATTTGGATTACTCGATGTATGCATGAATGATGGGTGGATGGATGCATAGATGGTAGTAGATTAGTTGGTCTCTCACGCAGTGTCACCCTCTTCAATATATATCTATCACTGTCAACTAGACATCCAACCATGTTGCACCATGCTCTCAACCCTTCATCTTCTCCTCATTGCCTACTAAATAAAGTCCAAGCTCTTTACTGGGACATATAATGTGCTCTATGATCGGTTTCTTCCTTCCTCTCTAAGTTCTCTCCTCAGAGCCACAAATTTTATGCAACCGCCTACGTGCTCTAAGCTGGAATTGTACTGACCTCCTTGGCATGACTGCTAACTGGCATCTTCCCACCTTTATGCTTCTGCTCCCTCTACCTGGAATTATTTCTCCCCCAGGTCTCTTTCTCTACTTGTTTCATCCCTCTTTTCCCTGCATAGAATCACATCTGTGCTTCTAAAACTCTTTAGTTTTCTCTTTTGTTTACCGGCTCGTCATCTGCAGTAGCTGTGAGTTCCTTAAGGAAACAGGCCGACATCTTATTCAGCTCAGCATTAGACACTGCACTGGCAAAGAGTAGGTACTCACTAAACATGTGCTAGAATGTAATTGTGTGATAAGGCAGAGGAATGGCCCCAAAAGATGCCCGTGTCTTAATCCCCAGAACCTGCGAATATGTTACTTTCCACGGCAAAAGAGACTTTGCAGATGTGATTAAGTTAAGGGTTTTAAGATCAGGAGATTGTCCTGGATGACCTAGTGGGAGCAAGGTTATTACCAGGGTCCTTAAATGATGGGAAAGGGAGGCAAAATAGATGTGATGATGAAAGTGGATGTCAGAGTGATGTGGCTGCTGACTGCAGATAGAGGAAGGGCCAAGGAGTGTAGGCAGCTTCCAGAAGCTGCAAAAGGTAAGGAAACAAAATTTACCCCAGAGCCTCCAGGAGTGCAGCCCTGCAGACACCTTGATACCATAATAAGTTTATGTTATTTTAAGACACTAAATTTGTGGTTATTTGTTACAGCAGCCATAGGAAACCAACACACATGGTGACAGCTAACACTTACTGACGGCTTCCTAGGTGCCCATGGTGCTCAGGACCTTGCATTTGTTAAGTTGTTTGGCTCCTGAAGTCTAAAGAGGCGAAATAACTACCACGTGTGTGGTACGTGGCATGCAGGGATTGGAACCCAGGCAGTTTGGCTCCAGATCCCCAGCTCTTAGCCACTCCCCTATTGAATACAAGATTACTAGAGACCTGCATCTCTGTGCTCCAGAGACGCAGTGGCTGCCTGTTTTAGTCAATTCTGAGGGAGAATGATCCTTGTTCCTTCCTTAATCCAGACCTCAGAAGCAGGAATCTCTTCTCTGGCTTCCACATCTCCTTTTTATTCTTCTCTCTTCCTTCCTTTCTCGTGAAGATGCCGTCAGCACTACGGAAAACAGCCATCGTGGGAGCCAAATGCCCTGAGAGGCAGCTCTGGAGCCAGCCAGGCTGCACCCCACCTCTCCTTGGGGCTCCCCCCATGCGTCCCAGCCTCCACCGAGGAGCGGAGACATTGGGGTGCTGGGTTGGAGTTGGGATGCCAAGTCCACCTCGGGTCCTAGCCAGGTAGACTGTGGCTTTTCCCAGAAATCTCTGCGCCGTGCCAGATTCTTCTGGAATCTTCCTGCCCACTGTGCCAGGCAAGTTCCCGTTCTGCTGCCGTGATTTGCCTCCAAGAGAGCAGGCAGCGCAAGGTGGCTGAGTGGGGCTGAACCTTTGTGGCTTTGGTGGGGGCCCGTCCAAGCGTGACAGCCAAGGCTCTCTCCAGAGTCAGCGCTTGAGGTTTGCACCCTTGGCTCCCAGGGGCGCAAAACAGCAAGAGGAAAGTGTGAACCCTTCATGAACAAATGGAAAAAGCAGTCCCCTACTAGCAATCAAAGAAATACACACTGGTTACCTAGCAAATTTGCAAAGTTAAAAAAGTGCTAATACCCATTGTTCTTGAAGATCCTGGAACAAATTTTCCACAATTCAACTTAGCCTTATGTATTACTTTAAAAACTTCTTACCCAGTAATCTACTTGTTCTGTTTTTAAGGAATCATAATAACCAGGGTAAAAAACCCCAAACAGACATCTGGACGATGATTTATGTTGAAAAATCATCATTGCAGTGCTATTTATTATAGAAGAATGAAAAATAGGAAACAACACAAGAGTCAATCATTAGGAGATCAGATAAATAAATTTTGGTAATTCCATAGACTAAACTGACTGACTGTAAAATAAAGATTTTATAAGACATTAATAGCATGATTTTTTTTGATAAAGGATTATGTAAAAAATATCAAAATCCAAATGTGTATTTACTGTGTGATTCAATGAAGATACACATATACACACACACAAACATATATATGAATATATGCACACATATTTTTAAAAGAATACATGGTAATGTTAAACATGAATATCTCTGTGGCTGAGTCGTAGCTTTAAATTCACTTTCTTATAATTATCTGTGTTTTCCCAAAATAACTGTACATTAAGTTTATATTACTTTTAAGTCAGAAGGAACATAGGTGTTATTTGACCTACGCCTGAGATCTACTGTCTCATTTGTTCATAACATCTCCCAAGTGCCTGCTGTGTGGTTAGCACTCATAAAGTCAGGAGGTACAGAGACAATCAAAACCTAGTGTGAGCTCCTTCAAGGAGCTCTCAGATTTATGGAGGAGGCGAAAGTGGTGGCTGGCCCAGGAACACAGGGCCTTAAACAGGTCTGTCTGCCCAGCTCTGCCCATGGCTATGGTTAAGCAGTCAACACCCTGCCTGTCAGCTGACCTCTCAGTGTCGGTTTCAAACACGTCTCCCTGGGAAGGGCTCCAGGCCCCTAGGTAGACATTTATAGGTTTGGAAATGAAGCTGATCTCAAATAGGCAAAAGCATTTTCTGGCTCTACTCTCAGGCACCTGGTCCCAGCTTTTGGAAACTCAGATCTCTCAAACTCTTCCCTGGCCCTCCACCCCACGCTTGGCCTGCCCTGGAAGCCCCTGGTTTCCCAGCACACCAGGCTCTTTCCTCCTCCTTCCTGCTGTGTAGACGGTTCTTTCTCCAGAAAGTTGGTCCTTGCACAGTTCAAAGCACAGTTTGAATTTCAGTTTCACCACTCACAAGCTGTGTGGTTTAGTAACTGTGCAAATGACTAACCCTCTCTAAAACTCAGTTTCCTCCTTGAGAAATGGAGGTAATGCAATGGCTCTCTCAAATGAATGGAGTCTGTGAGTGTCCATCAGGCGAGCATTTACTGAGTTCTTGCTGTGGGTGGGCCCCAGGACAGAGGGAAGAGGCTGTGCTGGCAAAACACATTCTGCAAAGGGAGAAAAAACACCCTGAGTTGTAGCCTTTGCCAATTTCCATGGTGTAAATACTCCCACCAAGTCCAACGTCAAGCTACCAAAAGTTGAACTAGTTGGCAAGAGTCCTGCATGTTTCGCGATCAGCTTTTGGGATCTGTGCGAGCTTTAGGACACCATTTGTCCCAAGAGGACAAGCTTGGCTCTGGTCCTTATGGAGCTCACAGTTTAATGGGAGGAAACCAAGAGCTATTTGTATAAAAATGTAATATATATCCTAAGTGATACATATCCTACCTCTCAACTAGAAGCTCTGTGATAGCAGGGACAGTTTATTTTCAAAAACTTTTTCTCACTCTGTCCTGATAGATAATACGTACCTGGTAATATGTGTGGAAGGAATGCCTTTTAAGAAAGACCCAAATCATCAAAAGTTGAGCCAAGAGCCAAGATGGCGAGTAACCCCAGGAGTAACTCTTTTAAATAAGCGGCTTCTCTAAGGAAGAGATATTTAAGAATTAAATGAAACCATATAAAGGATATAGCACAATGCTCGCTATATAGAAAGTATTTAAAAATGCAATAGATGATATTTAATATTTCTCTTCCTTTTTTCTTTGAGGCCAAATATCAGTAATACCCCAGCTCAAGTGATATGCCACTTCCCGACACAGGATCCTCCTGCCTGCCACTACCATGGCTTTCTGTGGAGACCCCACGCCAACCCTGCCATAGCTTCCCAGAGGGGTCTGTGTCTTTCCCTCACCACGGCCCTGGTGATTGAGCCAAGGCATATTCATGTCCTCACCACACCAGTGTTCTGGAATGATCCTGGCTGTCGGTGCCCAGCATGGAGCATGGGGCAGGTCTGTGGATTGAGAGAGTCCTGGTGACCCCTCACCTCCACTCCCTCTCGCCACCATGGCTCCCTGTCTCCCCAGTGTTGGCCACCTGGGGTGCCCTGCTGGCTCCCTCTGGCCCAGGAGGATCCCAGGCCACCGAGTATGGCCATAGCTGACAATCCTTTCTTAATACCCCACGTGTACAGGTCCAGTCTCTGCTGGAATGCTTCTTTCCACAGGGAGCTCCCCACCATGGAGAATGGGGCTTTCCATTGTTGGGGGGCTCTGAGAGCGTGGGTGAGGGCAGTGGAGCTGGAGAGTAGAAGAGGGAACCAACCTCCACTAAGCGTTTACGAGGAGCCAGCCACACAGGACACAGTGCTCTGCAAACCATCTCACTGACTCCTCCTGAAAATCTTGGGAGGCATGACTAATTATCCTCATTTTAGAGATGAGAAAATGATCCAAGCTTGGAGACACCAGGTCACTTCTCTGAGCACTATGCATTGTGCCACCTGCTCACAGAGCCCAACCTGGCCTCACTGGGGTGGCAAGCCCTGTGTCATATTCACCTTAAATGTGTCCCCTTGCCACCCCACATTCCTCTCTTAGAGGCCCTGGGCCTCTGGGAACCCTTGAGTGAATACTCACACCACCATCACAGACTCAGGGGAAGGGAACTTTCACCCATTGGGTCCTTATTAGGTGCCAACAATTCTCTCATCTGCTTTTCATCCATTATTGTATCATATACACCTTAACATGGGCTGTAGAGTTTATGGTTAAAGGGACAAAGGCACAGCCCCTGCAGAGACAGAAATGGAGGCTCTAAGAGGCTGGGTGACATTCTGGTCCCACAGCTGATAAGGAAAGCTGGGACTTGAACCCAAGACTATCTGGGTTAGGGCCCAGGCCCCTGTCTCTGCAGGAAGCCTCACATTCTCAACCACATCCAACTTTCCCCCAGCTCAAAGTCCCCAGGGAGAATGGGGCTAATCAGCTGTGTTTGTAAAAGACAGGTGTGGAAGCCTCCGGACACTGGTTACTCATTACCCTTCATTAGATGCTGATATTGCAAACCCTCATAAATGGGCCAAGGGGTGGTAAGTCACCAAAAGGCCAAACCAGACAAACAAGAGCCTTACTTATTAACCAAACCCCTCCTGCCCGGCTTGCCAGCTGCTCAGCAGCCTTGGAGGAGGCTACAGCCCCCGCCTCTGCCAGGGTGGCCAAGGGTCAAGGCTGAACTTGTTTTCCAGGCCTGGTTCATCAGGAATCATGAGAACTAGCAGTGGGAAGGGACCCTTGGTTTGGTGCCAACTCCAGGGACTTCTGGAAGGTATGGTTGCTGGGCACTTTTCAGGAAAGCTGTCCTTTGAGTTCTGCTTCCTCCGACCCCATGAGGGTCCCTGTGAGGAAGTGGCTTTCCTCCTGAGTTGCTCAGGGACATTTAGAGGGCTTAGCTGTCTTCCCTCCCCCTGGACTCAGGGACTCAGCTGCCACCACCTCTCTGGCCTTCAAGCCGGATCAGAGTCAGAGATATGGACAGCATTCTCTGGCAAACCCATGATAAGCCCCAAAGTCTTCTTGGCTTCAAAGTTTTCATGAATAATCTTTGTGGAAAAACAGAAAAAAAGGAAGAAAAATGACCACCCAGGGAAGCAAACAGCAACTAAAAAAGGTTCTGGAATTTCCAGAGTCCTGTGGCCACTGTCTTGGTTGGTGGGTGTATGAGTCTCCCGCGGCTGCTGTCACAAATGACCACTGATTTACGGGCTTAAAGCAACATGCATTTGTTATCTGAAAGTTCTAGAGATCAGAAACCTAAAATGCATCTCCATGAGCTAAAATCAAGGTGGGCTGCATTCATTGTGGACGTTCCAAGGGGAGGGTCCGTATCCTTGTTCTCTCCACCTTCTAGAGGCTGCTGCTATTCCTGGGTGCAGGGCCCCATGTCACCCCACCCCCACGTCTCCTTCTGGGACTATGATTCTCCTGCCTCCCTCTTAGAAGGACCCTGTGATGACACCAGACCCACCCAGATAACCTAATGTAACCTCCCTATCTCAATATTCTTAATTTACTCACAACTGCAAAATCCCTTTGGCTACACAAGATAACATATCTTCAGGTTCTGGAGATCAGGCCATGGACATCCTTGGGGGCCATTATTCAGTAGCGCCCAATGGGTTTGAGCTCTTTCTGCAATGATCACTGACAGACTCTTTGTCCCAAACGTCACCAAGGTCCCCAATGACACAAAGGCATAGGCATCCCAGACATCCCCTTTCTTGGGGGCCCCTGCCCAGTACTGTGGGCTTGGCGGGGCAGGCACTGGACACACCTCCCATGGGCGGCAAGGTGCACCTTCAGGCCTCCAGGTGGGAGGCACTCGTGCTGCCAGCTTCGGCCTCTCAGCAGTATCTCTCTGGGTGTTTACCCACCGTTGGCTTCTTATGGGGCTTTGGCTTCTATTCACAACCATATCTTCTCTGCTGGGCTTGGGTTTAAAACCAGACTTGGCCATGCCAAGGTCATCAGTGACCTTGAACAAATTACTGCCACTTCTGACCCTCCATTTCTTCATGGGCCACAAAAGAAAGGGCCCCATACCATCTCCTTCCCAAGGCTGCTGTCAGGATGGGTTGAAATGGTGAACACATAACTCAGATACCAGTCAAGGTCTCTGGCCCCTTGGAATCAGGATATTGAAAATCACAGCTCAGATTCTGGCACTCCCTGCTTTAAATCCTCCAGTGGCTTGTAAAAGCATTTACAATTAAAGCCGATGGTTGGCTGTGGTGACAAGGGCCCATACTCTGCTGAAGTGGGAGGACTGCTTGAGTCCAGAGTTCAATACCAGCCTAGGAAACATAGTGAGATGCCTTCTCAAAGAAAAAACAAAACACCTAAAGTCTCCCTCCTGGGCCTGCGGGAGCCTGCATGATCCAACTCCTGCCCACCTCTCTGATCTCACACTAATCATCCTGCCTTGGCTCGCCAGGCACCAGTCATACTGACCTACTCCCTGTTCCCTGAACACACCAAACTGGGTCTGTCTTATCTTGGTTTCTGTTGCTGTAACAGAATACCACAGACTGGGGAGTTTGTACAGGAAAGAAGTTTATTTCTTATGGTTCTGGAGGCTGGAAACTCCAAGGGCATGACACTGGCATCTAGTGAGTTTCCGTCCTCCTCTGTGGAAGGCAGAAGGGCAGGAGAAGACAAAAGAGGGTGAAACAGAGATAAAAAGGGGCTGCACCCCAAGATGACAAAGCCACTCACACCAAAACAACAGCATTAATCCATTCATGAGGGGGGACACTCCCAAAGGCCCCACCTCTTAACACTGCCGTGATGACGATCAAGTTGTCAAGACGTGAACTTCAGGGGGACACATCCAAACCATAGCGAGGTCCCACTTCTGGAATGTGTCCCTGCTTTCCTTTCTTCATGGAGCACTCTTTCCCAGAAATTTGAATAGCTGACGACTTATCACTGGTTAGATCTTAGCCAAAGACCCAGCTCCTCAAACAGGCTTAACTTGGCCACTCAGTATAAGTTAGTTCTCCCAATTATTCCCTGTCTCCTATATTTCCTCTATAACATTTGTCATGTTCCTTCTCCTCCTGGGCACCCAGCTGGACCACGTCTTCTGGCCTTGTTTGCAGTGAGGGCTTGGCCCTATGACAATGCTCTGGCCAACTGGTGTGGGTAGGAGTGATGTGGTCCATTTCTAGACCTGGTTTATACAAATCTCCCAATTGTCCTCCTCTACCCCTGTCTGTAAGGCCAGGTGCAGAGGATTCAATGAGCACTGGGAGTTCCTAGCCAATGGTAGGGTCATGAGATAGTGGAGCCTGTACCCAAACACCAGGGGAAGTAAGAAATAAATTTCTATTGTGTTAAGCCACTGAGATTTTGCAGTTGTTGGTCATCCTGACACTTTTATTCGTATTTGCCTACTGTCTATTGCTTGTCTTTTCTTACTAAAATATAAACTCCATGAGGGCAGTCCTGGCCATCTTGGTCCCTATTTTTGCCTCAATGACTAGCAGTCGCTGGTACATTATAGGTGCCCAATGAAAGCTTGCTGAATCAGTGAATAAATGAGCAATAAAATTGGCCCAACTCCCCTTTCTATGTTCTACAGACATCTAAAGCTCACCCCAAGTTTCTGCCAATTTCTAGGGACTTGAGCTCAAGGACTCAGAAAATGCATTTTGCTTTTCTTTGTGTTGAATTCATTAATCTTAAGGGTCATAATGTGAATCTTTATTCACATTACAATACTTTGGATATGGAACTCTATCACATTCTGTGACTCAGCCACAGACACACACACGCACACACACACACACACACACACAGCAGCCCAGGGCCTTTGTGCATGCAGGATACTTGACCAAAGTCCACAGAAGACAGAGAAAAGCATTCACCCCACAGCCATGCCTACAACTTCCAAATGAAGCCAACAACCCATTTTTAAGTGCCCAGAGCCACTCCCTTCACATCCAGGCCTTTCCCACTGCCAGTCCCCTCCACATTTTGCTGTAACCATATGCCAGCTTTCTGGTTCTTCTCTTCCCCTACCACATACCCTCTATCCCCTGGTGGCAGATTATACTTTTTCCCAAAGATATTGCAACCACTTATCCCATCTTGCATGCTCTTCTACTATATGGAGACCTTGCCACCCTCCCAGAGGTGAGTTCTCCTCCCCTCCCCTGGCCCCTGGGCAGGCCGGTGATGCTTCCACCCAGCTAAAGTATGGAAGAAGTACTGCTCCATGCAAGGCAGCTTCTGGCTCCTGCACTGGGACTCTCCTTTTGGAAACTTGAGCTGACAGGTCAGAAGAACCGATTGCCCTGAGCCATGATACTGTGAGGACTCCCTGACCACACAGAGAGGCCATGACAGGTGCTCTGTCACCAGCCCTAGGCAAGGCTCCATCAACTGAAGATGCCTTTTGATGGTTCCAGCCACCTGCAGCAGAGTCACCTCAATCAGTTGAATATTCCCATTTGAGGCCCCAGACCTGGTGGAGCAGAGAAGAGCTACCCCTGCTGTGCTCTGCCCCAATTCCTAGCTCACAGAGCCTGTAAGCATACTAACACTGTTGTTTCAGGTCACTAGGTTTGGAGTGCTTTGCTGCACAGCAGTATGGCAACTGGAACATCCCTTCCCTGCCTCTCAGAGGCAAAAAAAAATCCCAGTTCCTCTCATTTTCTTAAGCAGAGCTGTGTACTCATTCCTTTTGTTGTCCTGGTCCTTGCCTTCGGGGGTCACATTCTGCCCCAAGTGGCTCGTGAAGGTATTTTCCTAAACAAAACCCCTGAGAGGTGCTCTGATGCCAGCAATTAAGATAGCAAAGTGTTTTGTTTCTGCCAAGTTTTTCAGTACTTGGAACATAAGATGCTCAATTAATGTTGGTTTTTAATTCCAAATTCTTCTTTGAACTCCTGGGAATTGGGAAGGTGAGTAGCAGGCTGGGGTAGGGGTGACATTAGGATTCCAGAAATATGCATTGGCTCATGTTAGACCCAGCATCTGTATCAAGCATCTAGCAATTAAAGTGCTCCTACCAGGAAATTTAATAGAGGAAATTTAATACAGGTGCAATGGTATTGGAAGAGTTGAGCAGCCCTACATGTGGGGCTGCCAGAGAAAATACAGACTAGCCAGTTAAATTTGCATTTCACGTAAACAACAATTTTTTTTACCCATTAAAAAATGGGTAAAAAATGTTATATGTCCCACGCAACATTAGGGGATATTTATACTAAAAAAATGATTTGTTGTTTATCTGAAATGCAAATTTAGATGGGCTTCCTGTTTTGTTTTGTTTTTTTTCTAATTCTGATAGCCCGCCTGATTCACAGGGAGAACTTTGAGGCAACCTAGAGGTTAGGACAGCAGGAAGCTTCCTTTCCATGGGCTGGAGGGTGTTAGCAGCCTCCAGGAGCGGAGGCTACGGGCAGAGCTGGAACCCTGGCAGGGGCTGCCTGGCAAAGGCCGGGACCAGGGAGAAACTGCAGTCACTGCAGAGATGCTGCCTGATGCCCTACCTTCCTCCTGCCTTCATCCTCTCTCCCCATGCCTCCTGCTGGCTCAACACAGCCAGAAGCCATTGGCCAGTGAGCCCACCATTTGGGCATAGCACACTGAGTGCTAACTCTGGCACTGTCATTAGTCTCAGGGTGCACAGAGGACAAAAGGGACCAGCTCTGGCTAGGGGGTGAACTGGCATTCCTATTAGGACCAAGGAGGGACTGGTCTTGTAGAGAGCATGGGCAAGGGCATTAGAGGTGGGGAATAGCCAGGGCAAAGGCACAGAGGAGGGCAGACACACAGGGGGATTGATGGTGAGATGTGGGGTACAGTGAGGATGAGATGAGAAAACGGGATGATGCTAGCCACAGAGCCAGGAAAGGTTAGCAAGAGGCACGTGTCGTGGGTCTCACTAGGAGCAGGTTTGAAAGGCAGGCAGTTGCTTGTGCAGAGCTGATGCCAGCCCCCTCCTGGTAGCAGGGAGGGCAGGAGGAAGCAAGCTGGGAGGAGCAGCTCTCCTGATGCCTGTCTTGGCCCTCGGGTACCAGTGCTGGCTTCCTCCTCCTCTCTCTGCCCCCTCGCCACTCTCAGCCTTCATTTTGCTGCTCCTTTGAGCCCCTGCCCTCAAATAGCACCCAAATGTGCAGCAGGCTGAATTCTGGAACTTCCTGGCCAGGCTTGACTCCTTCTAAACATACCTGAACCCCGTCCTCAACCCTCCACACCCTGCCAGGGGCTCAGGAGAGCATGCTAGCTAATCGACACAGAGAAGTCCTGGGCGTCTTGACTTACTGAGCTCCTTCTCCTAGGTCAGTTTTACATTTGAACAAAGACCTTCGAAGTCAAATGCAGGACTGAGCCCTTGAATAAGTCACTGTACCTCCCTAAATGTGGAGCTGGTGGCCTCTGCTCCCCGGCTCTCTGCAAGGATTGTAGGAAGCAAATATGATTGTGGACACTAATGTATAAGGGAAAAGTCAGACTCTCTGAACTTGACTCCTAGTCCCCTACCCTTCACACTGGGCCCCAACCCTTCCATGTACCTGTCTATCCATCCATCCAACTTTTTAAAAAGTGATGCCCTTTTCCATGCAACCAACCATTATTGAGCACCTACTAGATACCAGGCACTGTGCTGGACACTGAGAACACAGAGAGAACTCACGCGTCTCTGACTACGAGCTCCCCATCAAAGGAGGTAGACAGAAAGCAAAGAAGCACTTCTGGTAAGATGAAGGCAGTGGTTGTACTGGGGGCTCTGGAAGCCTGGTAAGGGCTAGGAGGTAGTCTGGAGAGAGCAGAGGGTGATTTCCAGTGGAGCAGAAGGCTGCCTCTATCCCAGATGAGTCAGTGCACAAGCAGGAGCAGAGATAGTCCGTGACAGCTGATGACAGTCCATAACAAACGATAGGCTCCAGAGCTGGGGGCCAGAGTTCTGGGGGGTGGCAGAGAGCCTTTTCCACCACACCTTGGACTTAATGTTGCAGGGATTTGGGAGCTCTGGGAAGAATCCGACCAGAGGGATAGCCTGATCAGCCCTGCTCTTCTAACACCCCCACCCTCAGCTGTGCCTACGTGCCTCAGCACAAGGAGACTCCTGCTGTCTACACAGTAGGACCCAGAGTGGCTGTGTACTCTGCTTTTTCCACTTTTATTTGGAAAGTTCAGCTGGTAAAGGGAAGCCACATTTATGTAACAGGAAGTCTGATTTCCAGGACGTGCCATGCAATCCCAGCTCTATTTGTGGAACAATTCCCTGGGCTCCGATTTCCTTAGAAACTCAAATGAAACCTCCGCCAGTGGACAATGGAAGGGTTCAACTTCTCTCTTCCACTGTTCCTGGTTCGCACCCTCCCTCCCTTCTCCCCCCTGCCCCCTTCTATCAAAAAGAGCTGCTGCTGGGAATGTGTAACCTGTACCCTTGGATCAGGGCTTCTAGAAGAATCTCCACCCATGGAACACAGTACCAGACAGCTGCCCTGAGACCCAGTTTAGCACTGGCTCCCATCTCCTGAACCTCTGGCCACAGGGCCCAGCAAGGGGGACACTCGGCCTCTGGATTTTCTCCCAAAGCAGGACAGTTCGGGGGTCTGGATCTAAGCTTTCCACTGTCGCTGAGACCCTGTGAGACTTCGAGCAAGTCTTTTAACCACCCCGAGCCTTGGTTTCCCCATCCATGAAAAGGGATTGTTAGCACATCTCTGTCCACCTCACAGGGCTCATTTTATCTAATGAAAAAATATATGAGAAATATATTTATTTATTATTTTTAGGTTTTTTAAAAAAAATTGAGGTGAAATTTATATAACATACAGTCAGCCATTTGAAAACATTCTACTCAGTAGCATTTAGTACATTCACAATGTGTAACCACCACCTCTGTCTAGTTTCAAAATATTTTCATCCACCCAAAATATGACCCTGTACCCATTAAGCAGCTCTCTGTGTTCTCCCCAACCCACCACTCACCCAACCACCCCCACCCTGGGCAACCACTAATCTGCTTTTTGTCTTCATGTATTTACAAATTACGGGCATTTCATATAAATGGAATCGTACAACATGTGACATTTTGCATCTGGCTTCTTTCACTCACGTAATGTTCTCGAGGTTCATCTACACTGTAGTATGAATCAGTACTTCACTCCTTTTTATAGATAATTAATATTCCACTGTACGTTCAGTTGGCCACCATATTCACGGGTCCTGCATCTGTGGGTTCAACCAACCACAGATCAAAAATACTTTTTAAAAATTGTGTGTGTACTGAACATATTCAGACTTTTTTTCTTATCATTATTTGCTAAACAATAATACAACATAACAACTATTTACATAGCATTTACATTGTATTAGGTATTAGTAATCCAGAGATGATTTAAAGTATATAGGAGGATGTGCCAGGTTACAGTGTATGCAAATACTACATCATTTTATATCAAGGACTTGAACATCTGCAAATTTTGGTATCCTCAAATTTTGGTATCCTTCAACCAATCCCCTACAGATACTGAGGGACAACTGTATATACCATAAGTTATTTATCCATCCTTGTGCTGATGGACGTTTGGGTTGGTTCCACATTTTGGTGTTGTGAATAGTGCTGCTATGAACATTCATGGACATGTGCGTGAGGACCTGTTTTCTATTATTTGGGATATACACCTACGAGTAGAATTGTTGGGTCATCTGGGTAACTCTATGTTTACCTTCTCAAGAAACCACCACACTGTTTTCCAAAGAAACTGCACAATTTTCCATTACCACCAGCAAGGCACAAAAGTTCTAATTTCTCCACATCCTCTCTAATACTTATTATTCTTCATCTTTTTGACTGTGAAGTGTTATCTCAGTGTGGTTTTGATTTGCATTTTCCTAATGACTAATGATATTGAACATCTTTTCATGTGCTTTTTGTCCGTTAGTAATATCTTCCTTGGAGAAATAGCTGCTCAAGCTCTTTGTCCACTTTTAAATTGGGTTGTTTGACCTTTTGTTGTTGAGTTGTAAGGGCTCTTTATATATTCTGGAGACTAGGCCCTTATCAGAGATATGATTTGCAAATATTTTCTCCAATTCGGTAGTTTATCTTTTAAAAGGACTTATTTTTAATACTAGTTTGAAAGAATTCGAAAGAAAATATTATGTATTAGTAGCTTTTGCATTTTTTGCATTGGCTCACTCACTGTTCATTCATTATCAATTGATTGATTTAGGACACTAGTTATATTCTATAATAGCAACTGTGCTAAGAGCTTTACATGCACTTTCTGACTTATTCTGGAGGCAGTGTCATTCTTACTTTAAAGATAAAGAAACAGAAGAGCTGAAAGGCTTTGCTTGTGTTTTTCTGCCTGCCTGAATCCCATTCTCTGACCTCCTTTCTTGGCTAACTCCTGTTGACCTCACATCTCCCCAGGCCCCTCTACCTATGTCCCCTACGCTTGGCCCGGGCTTAGCATAGGGAGCCATTCTCTGGGTCCCCAAGGCATCCTGACCCCTCCCTATTAGGCTTGTCTATTTAACTGTGATGTTTCCTCCACTAAGGACCCCTCCAATCCTCCCACTCCCTGACCACCAGGGCCTAGGGTTACTCTGTTTCATGGTCCCACGCCTGGCACATGGTGGACATTCAGTAAAGCACGTCTCCTGGATAAATGTTCTTACTGCTATTCAAATGAGGATCGGGAAATAATGTTTCAGTGTGAAGAACAATGAGTTGTAAAGTAACAAGTCAATAAAATAAAATGCAAAAAAAGATCCTGCTCTACGGCTGCAACTCTGTTAGAAT
>VBSM01001124.1:70406642-70431694 GCA_008086735.1 Cheirogaleus medius
AAAAAAAAAAAAGAATCTGCTCCTTTGTTCTGCTGCCACGTCCGAGCTTCCAACACCCATTGGTCCTGGCTCTGTCGTGGGCACTTGCATAGAATGTGCAGAACTCATGCTCCTGAGGGCTTTCTCGTGGAGTACTGTCACTCCCTAAAACACCCCAGGAGACAGGCTTCACAAGCCCCATCGCAGAGATGGGGAGTCTGGGCTTCCGGAAGAGACGGGCTGGCCTGCCTGCCCACCCTCTCCCCCACCTCTCTCAGGCACATGGACTGAGCCCCGTCCTCCAGGCAGCCCGGCGGCGGCAGCGGGAGGGTGACGTACCTCGTCACAGACATGCATGGAGAAGATGACGGAGAGGATGCCGGTGGACGGGTACCGCCCGTGGCCCTGCAGCCAGTTGTCGAAGACGTACTTGATGAAGGCCGGGTGGTAGATCAGGATCTGCAGGGAGGGGAGGGCGTGGCCCTCAGTGAATTCTGGTGGGCAAAGGACACACGGAGCACCTATCAGGTGCCACACACTGTCACGGCCCTGGGGACACAGCCGTGGACCCGACAAACGCCCTGCCGTCGTGGGCTCCCATGCTAGTGGGAAGAGATGGGCGCACATCCGCACCCCTGACACAGGGTGCTGAAGGGGACACGGGCTATGGGAGGATGGGGCAGAGGAGGCCGTCAGGACTGAGAGAAAACTCCCTGAGGTGAGGCTCAAATAAAAATCCAAGGAGGCCAGGCAGTGGGACGTGAGGCCACTCAGGAGAAGGGGTTCTGGGAAACAACACTGAGGCACTGCACAAAACACATGGAGCCACCCACTCTGCCCAGCACTGGCTGGAATCACTGCCAATCCTAGGTCTCCCTTTCCTTGTCTTACAGATAAGAAAACCAAGGTCCAGAGAGGTGAGGTGACATGCTCAATGTCACACAGCCGGCAGTGGCCGAGCTGAGAGGGATCCTGGTGTCAGGCTTGGTCTTGGTTCCACCAGCAAAGGCTGCCTCCAGGACAGTGCCAGGGACTTCTCAGGAGGCGGAGGACGTGCACGTCCAGCAAGCCAAACTCCAGCCCCGTGCACTGGACTGGAAGCGTGATTTATGCAGATCTCCGGTCAACTGTTCCTCACTCAGTCTGGCCTCAAGGGGCTGCTGTCTCTGGGAGCCCCACCCATTCCACCAGCCCGCCCTATAAGTCATACCTGGGGCTGCTTCCCTGTGGCAGCGTGGCCCAGTACAAAGGGCAGGGTGCTGGAGGCACAGGGAGACCTCGGTTCTAGCCCTGTCACGGACGAGCTGTGTGTCCCTGGGCATGTTACCTGACCTCTCTGAGCCTGTCTAATTCTCACAGTGTGTGCAAAGGCCAGGTGGGCACTTCCCTCCTGTTCTTTGCCCATCTCTTGGCCAACCCATCCCAGGGGGCCCACTGGGGAAGACCGAGGCAGGAAAGACATGGAGAGACGCTCAAGCCGCACAGGGGTGATTCTCGGACTGCTGCATGCAGTGGCGTCCCTGGAGACCTGCCGGGTGGCCCCCGGGTTTCTGATTCAGCAGGTCTGGGGTGGGCCCGAGTCATCTGCATTTGCAACAAGCCCCCAGGTCTCCACTTTGAGACCCCACTTTGAGAACCTCTCCACCCTCTCCCCAGCAGGGAAGCCGCCTCCCCCTGCCTGGAGGTCTCTTCCGCAGAGCCATAGAAACGGAACCTGAGCTTAGAGCTAAAGGGGCCTGAGCTCCACTCACCTTATCCTGCCTCACCTTGATCTTCGGGGGCACGGGGACATAGGTGCTGCAGTTGGAGAAAGAAAAGTTGGTTAGTGGTGGGGGCAGGGAGCTCCTGGGCATGCAGCTCGGGGAGGCGGGTGAGGCCTTGACCTGCCCGGATGCCTCCCCCGCGCTGCCCGTCTGGCCCAGGGCAGCCCCGTCACAGACAGCAGAGGGCGATCTTGGCTCACTCCAGGAGTTTTGCTGTCCCGCCCTCACTTCCCTAAAGGCTTGGGTGGGACCTGCTCCCAGCACAGCCTGAAGGAGTGGGTGGGGCCCATGAGGCCCCCAGGGTCCCCCAGAGTCCCCACACGCAGCGTGAGCCTCCTTGGCCTCCACGGCTGGCGCTGACTCCACGCTGGGAGGGCGACTGTGGCCCTGCCTACGCTGGGCTTCGTTCCCCCACCCCGGGGCTGTGCCTGCGGGTGCCGCCCTGCAGTCTCCTGCACCTGGAGCCCCCGGGCCAGGTCTGCACCCAGGAAACCTGGCCTAAGACAAGGGGCCCATGGAAACCTGGAAACCGCAGCTACTTGTCCTCGGGAAGGGTCAGGGACTTAGGAATTGGAGCCAAATGGGAGCACAGGCTGTGCCCAGTTCAACCTCAGGCAGGTGGCTTGGTCAAGCCTCAGTTTCCTCACTGGGAGAACGCAGCTAACAATAGTGGCTACTGTGAGGCTTAAATGCCATAACATGTGCCAAGTGCCACTCAGCTCCTCAGTGCACTCGAGCTCCTCCCTGCCCTGGCCCTGGGGGCGGCTCAGTGCGGGACAGGGGTGCCCACTGGCCTGGGGGAGGGGCAGCGAGGCGGCTCCGAGGGGACTCACTGGGAGATGGTGCCCGTGGTGGTGGCGCTCACCACCCACTCCAAGTCCACGGTCTTGAAGGGGACCAGGACCATGCTGACGTTCTCCCCCAGCTCTCGGAAGCTCTCTGGGTACACCAGGTGGTGGGTGGTCTTGCTGCCGACATCAGCCTCAAACCCCGCTGTGGGTGCCCTGTTCATCCTGGGAGGAGAAGGGAGAGAAAGTGGTGCCGCACGGCTTGGGCACCGGTTCTTGGAGAGCTTCAGCTCCGCAAGCCTGCAGTGTGACCTCAGGGCAGTGGCCACTGCCCTGGGCCTTGTTTTCCTCATCTGTAAAATGGGGACCATGAAGACACAACTCTAAGGCTTTGGCAATTTCCTTCTTTTCTATGACTTCATGTGAGTCTAACCGTCACCGCCATCGGCCACCTGTCGCGTAGTCGTATCCAGAAGGCATGTCACGGTCCCTTTCCGTGGGTGAGGAAACCCAGCTCTGCCCCCCACCCCCACCGACGTCCCCACGGGACACCAGGTATGGTGAGGCTCCGAGAGGCCAGCTGAGTGGTCTAAGGACTAAAGTCAGAGATCACAGAAACGAGAGACTATTCTAGAAGGTTGCTGGGGTGGGCTGCCCCAGCCCTGCACTGCTCCTCGTCCTGGGGCACTTGTGCGTGGTGTGGTGAGAACTACGAGAAACCCAGGACAGACTCCAGGCACCTTCCAGGAATATCTAGTTCCCTCGCTGACAGGGAAAATATATTTTACGTTAAAAGCACATGTGGTTCTATCGTGGCTTAGGTGGCCAGTGGCGATGAACGTTAAAGACAAAACAAGAGTCTTCCGATCATCCTTGCCCTCTCCCAGCCTCCTTGTGCCATGCTCGAGGCCCGCTGTGTATGGTTTCTTCTCTGCATCCAGAGAGGCCCTTCTAGTCCATCCCATCCTGCAATGCAGAGATGGGGAAACTGAGGCAAGGAGGTGCCGAGAGTGGCCTGGGGTCCCTGGGTATGTCCAGAGACATCAGGACTGAAACCTGGACCTTCTGACCACCAGCCAAGGTGCTGCCTCTAGCTCCAAGAGGCCCCTTCGGAGCAGCGTGGTGGGCTTGGGGCGAGGGTCCCAGCACCCACCTGAGCACAAAGTCGTGACTGTCTATCTCCGACCCGTATGAGGACTCCCTCAGGTTGCCCGAGTTGCCCACGACAGCACAGCGCCGACAACCCACAGACCGCTTCTCCAGCACGGGGTCCACGTTCCCAGGCACGACTCTGAACAGCTCCTTGATAGTGTCATTCAAGTTATTGGGCTTCTTCTCCCGCTGGAGCCTCTGTGGGCAGAGGACGGAAGGAGGTCAGCCTGGCTGTGCTTTCTCTGGCTGGCGGGCCCGGCTTCCTGTGGGTTCCTGCCTGGGGCCTCCCCATGCCCTTCTTTCTGCTGGGCCCTGGAGATGGAGGCAGCTCAGATACAGCTGCCCCATCTGCTCCTCCAGGGAGCCCAGGTGCTGCTCAGGGAGGAAAGAGACCATTCATGCAGGCTGCAAATGATTACTGAGCACCTACTACGTGCTAGGCACTGCTGCAGCCATGTGAGACTAGGCTCAGGTGACTGAGCTTGGATCTTCACACCTGGTCTCACAGGCCCCTCAAAATTGACATGTCCCAAGAAAAACTCGTCACCTTTCTTCCAACCTGCTCCTGCTGGGGGGGCCCCTCTCTCTCTGAAAGACCCTCCACCTACCTGCGTGGATCTCCCGAATACCACCACCCCACTCAGATACCAGGTTAAGGGGACTGCATGCCCTTTCTCATGCCTTAAGGAGAAGAGCAGAGGTGGGTGGTGGTGCCGGTTCTCCAGCCCCAGCCAGGGCCACAGGGCCTCTGTGCCCCCTCCCCGCCCACCCCTCAGCTCCCCTAGCCCCAGGACCACTGAGTTCTAGTCAGACCAAAGAACGAGCCATTTGCCCAACACACAAAGGCCTCCGATGTCTGCCTAGCAAATTGTTCTAATCTTTTAAGGCCTGGCTCAAGGCCCAGCTGCCCCAAGACACCCTCCCTGACCTCCAGGCAAGGCTGAACACTAGCTTATCCCAAGGTGACCAACCACCCTGATATGCCCAGGGCTGAGGGGTTTCCTTGGACGCAGGACAAGCTGGTCACACTATAGGTCCCCTCCCTGCATGGGCTCAGGTGGAGCTCTGGCCACATGGCATAGTGACTGCCAGTTGACACATCTGCCTTCCTCACTCACAGTAAACGTGCAAAGGTTTCGTAAGACATGTCGCAACTGACCCTGTCACCACGCCACAGTGCTACCGGTGAGGAGGGATGCTCTGGGGCTGGATGGGTTGAGTGACTTGACCCAAATCCAAACCAGGATTTGAACTCAGGCTTCTAGAAACCCACTTAAGGTTTCTCCCACAACACAGCTACTGCCTCCAACCCTTGGAATCCTAATCTTCAGAAAGCCCAGCCCTGGTGTTGGGTCTGGGGCAAGGTGACTGCCATCAGCTAATCCCAGCCCCAGGGACAGGAGAGTGGCTGAGGGAAAAGGAAGTAGCTAGAGTGGCTTTGGCTACTACCAGGAGATTAGTGACCAGGGACACCCACAGGGAGATCCCTGGGGCACCCAGCTCCACTTCAGAGGGAAGGAGCCAGAATCCCCCAAGGAGAGGCTCCCACGACCCCAGATTGCTCCTCCAGGTAAAACGATGTGCCTCTCTGGCGTAGGACCAGAGGACACGCCACGGGGGGCAGCAGGATCCGGATCACAGGTGACACCCGCTAGCATGTTCTAATTTTAAGAAATGGAAAATAAAAAGTGTTGGTAAGGATGCAGGGAAAATGGAAACTTCATGCATTGCTGGTGGGAACGCAAAACAGCACAGCCACTGTGGAAAACCGTTCAGCAGTTTCTCAAAAGGTTAAATACAAAACTACCATTTTCACTCTTAGGTATTAATATATTCCCCAAAGAACTGAAAACAGAGACTCAAACAGAAACTCACATGCTAACGTTCATTGCATTATTTCTAATAGCTAAAAAATGAAGGCTGGGCACTTGTCCTATGCCTATAATTCTAGCACTCTGGGAGGTGGAGGTGGGAGGATTGTTTGAGGTCAGGGGTTCGAGACCAGGCTGAGCAAGACCAAGACACCATCTCTATTAAAAAAAATGCAAACAACCCAAGAGTCCATTAATTAATGAATGGATTAACAAAATGTGATATATCTATACAATATTATTCAGCCACAAAAATGAATGAAGTACTGATACATGATATAACGGAAATGAACCTTGACATTATGCTACATGAAAAAGGCCAGACACAAAAAGACAAACTACAATGACTGCACTCACGTGAAAGATCTAGGAAAGGCTAATTAAGAGAGACAGAAAGTAAATTAGAGGTTACTAGAGACTGAGGGGAGGGGAAAGAGGCAGTTACCGCTTAATGGATATAGAGCCTGCGTGTGGTTAATAAAAACATTTGGGGAATAGCGATGATAGTTTTATCACACTGAAAATGTATTTTATGCCATGAATTGTACACTTACGAGTAAAGTGATAAATACTATGTAATGTATATTTTACCACAAAAAACAATATCTATATTAAGCATCTGTTTTTTTTTTCTTAGACAAGATCTCAGCCCTGTCACCCAAGTTAAAGTACAATGATATCATCATCATAGCTCACTGCAGCCTAGAACTCCTGGGCTCAAGAGATCCTCCTGCCTCAGCCTCCCGAGTAGCTAGGACTACAGGTGTGCACCACCACACCCAGCTAGTTTTTTAAATTTTTTGTAGAGATGGGGTCTCGCTGTGTTGCCCCGGCTAATGTTGAACTCCTGGGCTCAAATGATCCTCCTGCCTCAGCCTCCCAAAGTGCTGGGATTACAGGTACGAGCCACTGCACCTGGCTGCTAAACATCTGCTTCTGACAGGACCACCGAGGGCAGCTCCAGGCTCCTGATGTGCAGACGGTCCCCTCAGGCCTCACCAAGGCGCAGGTCCTGTCTCAGGAGGTTTGTGCTGAGGCCCAAGATACTGCATTTCTAACAGGTGCTCCTGCTCGCTGCTCTGCTCTTCATGTGGGGACCACACTCTCAGACTCTTGGGGTAGGGGACCACAGCCACGACCCCCTGCAGGAACCTCCACAGAGGTCTCCAACCAGCAAGGGCTGCTGTGCTCCCCAAGCTTGTGGAGACGTGCTCAGGCCACGGAGCACCCTCACGTTGGGCCATTGTCACAAGGCAGCGTGGCACTGTGTGCTGAATTAAGGACCAACATGGCATCTTGTATCCATCCTGCAATGATACTCACTGAGCACCTACTGGGCACACGCATGCACCGCCACGGAGGCCCCAGGGTTGAGGATGTGGGGCCGGCCGGGACGCACATTGGTGGCACGCTGCATGGTTCGTTGCATGGTTCGCCTGGTGTGAGCACACAGCACCACACCGTCTCGCCTATTACTCACTTACTTTTCTTTAATGACTCACTTAAGAAAACAAAGTGAGTTTATTTGAAAAGGAAACCTCACGCCTCTACTACAAGTGGAAAGCAGGGATTACCTGGCAGATGCACAACAGTAATTGTACGATAAGATGAAGACAAAACAACCTCCTTCGGTTCCAGCTCTACCCTGCTGCTTGCCCAGGCAAGTGTCTTCTCTTTGTGAGAACAAGATTGACGGGTGCCAAAGAGGTGCACGGTGAAACACCCAGCCAAATGAAAGTCTTTGCGCGGCAGAGACGGAACGGAAACTAAAGCAGGAATCACTTCCTCGCTCTGCAACATGATGCCCTTTGATGCTCTACCCTGTATCTCTTGGCATCACGAGCTCCACACTTCAGGGATCTCAGATGTGCTCCGGTCCTTCAGTGGCACAAGGGGAGACTGAGGCCCGGACCCCAGAAGGGACTCACTTGAGGTCATACAGTGAGTGTGTCAATGGCTGAGCCAGGGAGAGTTGGGTGGGAAACCATGTTGTCCCTCTCTAGATCAGCTCGCTAAACCTTCCATTCCCCAGCTGAGTCAGATGGGGCAGGTTATTCCACGCAATATCACTGTTTTCCTTGAGAAGGAATATTCTGTTTTTCTCTGCCTTTGGCAATGACAATAAAAATACTCCAAGGCTACTGGTAGGAATAAAGGACATAATGTTAAGAAGTTCAAAGATACCCCTCCCCTTCCTTCCTGATTGGTTTCCAATACATGTTTCTGCATACAATTGGCACTTAATAAATGCCTGCGAACAGGTACAAGCTCCCTGAGGAAGCACCGTGTCTTGGGTTGGCTTCCCTGGGAGCATGCTGGATGCAGGCACCCAAGGCGGGCACTGTCTGGAGGGGAATGGGGAAGAAAGGGTGTGGTCCACAGGGCCTGGGGCAGGGGTGAGTGAGGAGAGAGAGGTGTCGGGCACACAGTTAAGGAGGCACGTTCTCTCTCCAGGAACCACCTGAGAGCAGGCGTCTCCCTGAAGTTCGAGCGCTGGCTGCCGCCCTCACCGCCACACCCTGCACTTGGGCCTGATTGCATGGGTGGGGGTGGGGGGTCTGGAGGGTGAACTATGGCACAGTTTGTCCCACCTTGAGGCACAATGGCCGGCCTCCTGGCCTCCTTCCCTCCCTCTATCAGTCATCAGTGCCTGAGAGCTGCACCCATCCCCTGCAAGAGTTGAGAAGAGTCACATTCTCCCTCCTCCCCTGGGTGAAACTCGCTCCTACTTCCAGGTCCAATGTATGACGCATCACGGCCCCCTTAAACATTAGCCTTCAGCAGGTGGATAGCACCGCTGGGGCCTCACTGCAGGTCTTATTTATTTATTTGTTTGAGACAGGGTCTCACTCTGTCACCCAGGCTAAAGTGCAGTGGCAGCATCACAGCTCACGGCAACCTCAAATTCTTGGGCTCAAGAGATCCCCTGCAGGCCTTATTCTAATCCACAGTTGCCGCTGGCTTGTCTGTCTGCCCCCTTCAGCGTCTGAGCAGCAGGCAGCAGAAGCATGCCACGCCGTACATGCTCAATGTGTTTGTTGAATAAGTGAATGCTGTCTAGCTAGAGCTAACACACATTCATTCATTCAGCCCATTACAACCAAGCCCCCACCATGTGCCGATGCTATACCGAGTAGACAAGTCAGAGCTGGGACAGGTGGTGCTTAGAAAGGGAAGCCAGCATCGCCCTAAGCCTGCAGGGCATGGGAACTATGCAGTTCCCAAGACACCCCAGCCTGTAGCTGCAGCTTCTCCCTGCGTCTGCCCTGACACCTCCTCTCCCTGGCACCTTGAGGGGTAGCTGTGGGCACAGGGAAGGAAAAGCAAAAGTGTCTCGGAGCCTGTGACCGAGTTCCAGGCCTGGCTCTGTCCTTCAGGGCTGTGTGACCTCAGTTGAGTCCTTAACATCTCCGGGTGTCAGTCTCCCCACAGGGATGGAAAGTGGGAGAACAGGGCGTGGACTCTAGCTTGTGTGCTCTAAGCCAGGGCTCTAACATGGGTCTGAGAAAGCCTGTCTGCCGTCTGCTCCTGCGGGCACAAACCACCTTCTCGCAGCTGGCCTTCCCCCCAGGCTCCTGGCGTTTCAAAGGCAGGACTTTTTTCCTCCACAGAGGTCCTGTGGGTGGGGCCCTAAGTCCAGTTCCCTCCATGAGATTGTCCTGGCAGCTTTCAGGCTTTTAAAGAGAGCGATGGTGCAGCCTGGAACTCTGGGATGGTTTTGATGTCAAATATTCTGGGCCACCGTCCCGATTCTTTATTCAAAGGATATGTCTCCAGATTGTGGGTTATTTAGCATCCAGAAGCTCCAAAGCCCTGCTCCTCCTTTCTGCTGATTCCCACAGAGCGAAGCCCTGTCCCTCCACACTCAGCCCCTCCACGTGGCTGCCCTGGGACCAGCCACCAGAGGCCAAACTTTGGAAAGGACTGCAGGTGAGGAAGGGCCGGGCTGGCAGTGGGGCAGAACATTTCATAAACTGGTAACAGCTACATGGAAACAGATTCCACCTCAATTAGTGCTAAAAAAATGCAATTCAGTAGTACTTGCCCATTAAACCAGCAAAAATAAATAGAACTGCTAAAACTAATGTTTGCAGCGTTGTAGGGAAACCTGTGAAGTAACTACTATCCCTTCCACTTACAGAGATGAAATTTGAAATTCAGTGAGATAAAGAGGTTCTTCAAAGTCACTCTTAATAGGACCTAGAAAGCCGGGGACAAAACCCAGGGACCCTGATGCCAGGGTTGAATTTCTAAGTCTTTGAAGATACACAGGTCATATCAAGATCCTTTTCCCCTCTCATATCTTTTCGTCCCTCCAGGGCTAAACCAGCCTTAAATTTTTAGAAACTTCCCTCCCTGAGGACCTTGGAGAAGAAAGATCATATCACCCTGGTTACTCACTCTAATAACCGTGTTTAATAAAGTCTTTCTAGGGGCTGGAACTGGTGTAGTGTTTGGCACAAGTCACTTAACTTTTCTGAGTTTCAGTTTCCTAATCTGCAAAATGGGGATAAGGGCCCCCAAGTTTCTCCTTTATCTGCTGATTGGCAGGGTCGCATCCAGCCTGGCTCACGCCCAGGCTGTGTACACATGCTTTTGTCCCTGAAAAGCCTTTGCAGGCAGAATCCCATGGTGACACTGAGAATCACAGGCTCTAACTCGGAAGACTGGACCCAATCCTGTCCCTCTAACTGTGGGTACAGGGGAATCTGAGACCCAGAAAGGAGAAGGGATACGTGCGAAGCCACCTCTACCATCAATGCCTTCACTTTCCAATCATGGTGGCTCTCAAGTGCAGGGGACTTTGCACATGCACACACACACAACCTGCCTGGGACATGTGACAGCGTCTGGGGACATTCTGGCTATCACAGCTGGGGACTCAATGATCCTGGCATTTAGTGGGTAGAGATTAGGGCCCACTGCACGATGCATAAGACAGGCCCCCATGACAAGAGTGAACCAGCTCCAAATATCCCTGGTACTGAGGCTGAGACCCCACCCTTACCATGCTTGGCTCACTGGCTCCTTCACCAGACCTTCCAATCTTTGAGAAAGCAAAGACCCTGCCTGTCCCAAGGGTCCCCCCATCTCTGCACACAGAGATGCTCAACACGATCGACCAGCCCAGATGTAGCCTGGTCTTCTGAGTCACAGCCCAGCACCTCCCACCCTTCCAAGTCTCACGCACATTTTCTGCTCATTTCAAATAAACAGTAAGCTCCTCCAGCGTAAGGATTACTTAAAGAAAATGCTGTATGGGGAAGTCTGCCTCTTGCAGGAAGTCTCCCTGGTTGTCTCAGCCTCCCTCAACTCCGTCTTCTCCTAGTAATGGCATGTCCGGGAGGTCAGGAGCTGCAGCAACGGCCCCATCCACAGGCGGGTTTCAGCCAGGATGCTCCGCCTCCAGCCCACACATGCGTTCTCACACCTCCAGCCCATAGGCTGGGCCCTTGGCCTGGAGCGTCCTTCCTCCAGAATCCATCTGGATAATCTCTCTGAATCCTCATGCTGAGCCTGGCCAGTGCCTCCTCCGGGAAGCCTTCCCTGATAGCCCCAAGGGGGGTTAGACGTAGCACCTATCACCCCAGCTTGGGATTGTCCATTTTTCCTTCTCTCTCTGCCATGCCTGCAACCTGAGAAGGGGAAGATTGTCTTTTCCATCTCAATACAGTGGTGCCTGGCATTTACTAGCTACTCAATAAATAAGGAATGAATAGATATTTCTTGCTCCCTTCAATCTATTTTGCATTCAACAACCAGAATGACCCTTCAGATGGCTACACCAGATCATGGAAGTCCCTGATAAAAATTCAGCAGTGGCCTCCTGTTGCACTAAGAACAAACCCCAGGCTCCTCGCCTGGTTGGTGCCCACTCTCAGACCCTCTCCTAGCGCCTCGCCAGACTCACGCCACCAGCCCCCACTGGGCCCTGGAGCTTCCCACTCCTGCAACACACCCAGCTGATGCCACTCAGGGTTCTGCACTCTTGGGCCTGGGACCCTGCAGCACATTCTCTGTATGTCCCCAGGGCTGGTACCTTCTCTGCCTTTGGGTCCCAACTCAAGCCCTGTCACCTCAGAGACCCCCCAGACCACCGTATTTTCAGAGGCCCCTCTCCAGTTTCTCATCACCACAAACCTCACCCGCTCTTCCTCAAAGCACTTCTACCTGAGCCTACCTTGTTTGTTTCTTATCTGTCTCTCCCGGCCAGAATAAAATTCCATGAGAATAAAGATTTGACTCATTTTCGCATTTTGATACCCATAGTGGGTGAAATAGTGGCCCGCAAAAATATATGTCCAAGTTCACCCCAGAACCTGTGAATGTGACCCTATTTTCACAAAGACCCTCTGCAAATGGACTTGTTAAGGATCTCCAGATGAGCTCAACTTGGATTCAGGATGACCCCTAAACCCAATGGCAGGCAGCCTCCTAAGAAAAGGAGAGGGAGGCTTGAGACACAGAGAGGGGCAGAGACGGGCGTGATGCAGCTATGAGCCAAGAAGCACCAAGGATTGCCAAGGATCGCCAAGGATTGCCAAGGATTGCCAAGGATTGCCAAGGATTGCCAAGGATTGCCAGCAGCCACAGGAGCTAGGGCAGAGGCATGAGCCAGATTCTCCCCCAGAGCCTCCAGGAGGAACCAACCCTGCCAGCCAACAGCTTGATTTTGGACTTCTGGCCTTCAGAACTCTGAGAGAATACAAGCCACCAAGTTTACGGTCATTTGCTATGGCAGTCACGGGAAACTAACTCAGGACCTCCTGCTCTGACGTATATATAATAGATCCTCAATAAATATCTATTGAATGAACGAAAGAACAATAATCCGAATCCTACTACATGCCCGACAGGGCCCAGGGACACACCAGGGACAGAGCATTGGGTCTGGGACCCCCCACCCCACCCCCTGCCCAGCCCCGATCCCACCCTCGGCCCCGGGTCTCACCAGCCACCATCTGTAGGTTTCCTCCTCCAGGAGCGCGTTCCGCGCTGTCAGCAGCGGCTGCATGGTCTGGTTGAACCTCTCGTCGAACCAGGCGGAGACCCTGCGCTGGCCGATGCAGTGGGCACAGGTGCAGGGCCTGTACTTGATGAGCTTCCTCAGGTTCTCCGAGAGCTCCATGACCATCTGCTTGGGGAACCAGGTGGTGGCCACCATGGTGTGGGAGTAGTTGAGGAAGAAGGAGGTGAGGAAGATGAAGAGGACGAGGAAGGTGAGCACTTTGAGGGTCTTCTTCCTCATGGTCACCATCTTCACTACCTGGTGGGGCCTCCCTATGACGGGCCGGAGGAAATTCCTCCCGACTGAGGATAAAGACAGAAGAAAAATCCCGGAGATGGAGACTCGATCAGCAGGGACGGCGGGAATTCCCAGGGAAGGCTCAGGGGCTGCCGGAGCCAACCTCACTCCCGCCAGGGCACGGCCACCCCTGCGTCCCTGACATCACCGTGTGGTACACAAAGGCCATTCGTGGTATGGTGGCTCTGCTTGTGTGTATCTGTCTTTTCAGAAAATAAAGTAGCCTACTTCTTCTGCAGTCCTTAAAGAGCTGATGATGTCTCTTAACGAGGCTTTAATCAGTGATTTCATTTCCCATCCAAAGGGGTCGAGTGGTAATTAATCTTTGTGACAATCCAGGGTCCCTCGAGGGTGAGGCCTTTGAAAGAAGGGTCTTTGCCACCCCCCTCTGCTAAATGTGGTTTGCGATGATCCTTAATTAGAGCTTTGTCTTTCCCGTGCTGCCGCCAGAGACGTGGCGGTTAAGCGGCCAGCTTGAGGAAGCCAGAGGGTTGGCTGTCTGTCACCTGCACAGAAAAGGAGGAAGAAAACAGGGTAAGATTCTGTGACCTTGCTATAGCAAAATATTTCTCTCTCCACACCTCCACCAGGATGCATTCCATGGTCTTCTCCTCTGGTGTCACACCAACGTGGCAGGAGACTGTGCATGACTTGTTTGTTTTCTAGAATTTCAGTGTGTATGTGTGTACAATAGGATGTTATCGTCCATTTACAAGGTTGTTAAGGGGATGTCCCTTCTGTTTCCTACAACCAGAACTTGGGACACTTAGGAAATTCAACAAACATTTTTGAGATGAGTCAGCAATGCATGCATGGTGCAATTTACACAGGGATTGTTAAATACATGTTACTTCTCTCTCTCTCGCTCTCTCCTTCATTCTCTTCTGGATTCTAAATTTCAGCAACAACAAAAATGGTAGGCTTAGGGAGTGGCCCACCTACCTAGGCATTCAAGCTCTGCCAATTAGCCCCAGTTCCACAGAGGGGCTTTAGATGGCCCAGGTTCAATTTCTGATTTACCAGCTGTGTGGTCTTGGGAAAGGTATTCAACCTCCCTGGCCCTCAGTTTCTTCTTCTGTAAAATGGGATAACAACACTCCTACATATAGAATGGCTATGAAGATTAAGATGATGCACACTGAGCTTCCGGTATCTACTCAGCAATGGCTGAACTTTAATTTGCCTTTATTAATATATGAATGAATGAATATTTTTTGATAATCCCCTAAAAGTTGACAGGATGATATATTCATGCATATCTATCTTCTCAGATAATCCTCAAAATATACTGCCAGCTAGATACTAGTTTCCTTCTTTGTCTTGTAAAAAACTCAGACTCAAAGAGATTAAATGATTTGTCCAAGTGGAAAGGAGGGAAAGGAGGAAGCAGGATCTGAGTCCAAATCCACAGCCCTCCGATTCCGTTCACCTAGAGGGGTCGGGGACCAGGAACAAAGGGCTGGGGGCTCTACCCTGGAGCTGACACCTGTCTTGTTAATTGGTCTTCAGATGACCACAGTTGGAAGGATTACAGACAAAAAGGGGTATATTCCACCAGAGAAAGCACACGGGGCAACTCAAACACCCACAACACAACCCCCAGACCTCACTGGCCTCCTGGGGCTTCTGTAGGGTGCAGCGGCAGTCACACCTCTGCGCTTGAGCATGGCGTCTTTGGCCTTTTCTTGGAGTGCTTCCCCACCCCCATTTGTCTGATCAATTGCTCCCCATCCTCAAGGTGTAGATCGTCAATGAGCAGGGTATGCTTTTCCAGGAAAGTGAGAGTTGAAGGGAGATTGATTACCTTCTGGTAGAAAGAGGGGCAGTTCACAAACCAGGTTAAATCCACACAGCCTTTTTGGAGACATTCAGGGCCTGAGGTGTGCTTGGTGCAGCCCCCTACAGCTTCCTGAACCGCAAGCCCAGCGTACGCAGCATAAGGTCCCGGCTCCTCAGCTCGGCTGGCAGTGCCATTTTGCTCCGTTTTTCACGTCTCATGAGGACCTGGCTCGTATTTATAACCTAGTGGTGTCCACAGGCGTCCCATCCACTTCTCCCCCCTCCTCCCCCATCAAGGAGAAGCTGTATCATTTGAGTTAGATTAACCTCCATATTGTCACAGGTGGGCTCTGACTTCACTCGGCTGGCAGGGGGTTCCCAGCCCTCTTACCCCAGTAATTGGTCCAGGGATGGGCATGTGTCCTAATTCATCCAATCAGAGTGAAACCCCAGATTTTGTAGGAAGGGAAGAAATTTTCTTTTGCTCTGGCTGGTTTTTGTTGTTTAGTTGTGATGCATCATGCTGGCCATTTTGCAAGCTTGTGTGGAAGATGTAACAGCTGAATGAAGCCCAGACAAATGGTGTTAACAGCCTGATGTGGCCATACCTGCAGCCTGCCCTACACCTTGACTTTTCAGTGACATGAGAAAATAAATCCCCTTTATTGTGTAAAGCAGTTTATCTGTAACTTGAAGCGACATGACTGACTCACAGGTCAGAGTTGCTCCTGCCCCTGCGTCCCTGCCCAGGCTGTCCCCACCACCCAGAAAACCCATCCCACCCCGTTTGGCTGATGGCTCTTACTCATTCTCTAGGGCTTGGCTGGTGTCGACTCCTGGAAGAAGCCCTGCCAACTCCTGGGGTGAGTTTAGGGGCCTCTCCTGGCTCCGCTCTGCCTGCACTGTTTACTGTCACTTCCCTGGACTGGGGGCAACATGAGGACAGAAACTCAGTCTCACCACAGTGGTGGCCCTGTCACCCAGCACATGCTCAGTGCTCAGTGGAGGCTGGTGGCATGACGGAGCACGGAAATGAGTGAAGGGAAATGCAAGGGCGACAATTCAGAGAGAGAACTGAGCAAGACAGCACAGACCACGAGTCAGGAAACTGCTTCTCACCAGGCTGCACCCCTCTGTTCACCCGAGATCCTGCACAAGGTACCTCATGCTTCTGAACCACCTCTTCAACTGGAGAGCAGGGCTGATGACACAGATTCTGCCCGCTCCTCAGGGCTGCCAGCCCATTGAGGTGTGTCCGTTCACCCCGCGCACTGGCTGCGTAGGTGCTGGTCCCTACGGTGTTCTAGGCCCTGGGCGAGCTGGTTCCACGGCGAGAGACTCCCAGGCATCAACAGAAACCCAGAGCCTTCCGGAGAAACAAGGTTGGGGTGGCCAGATCCGAGGAAGTGTGAAGGGGAGGGGAAGGTGACAAGGTGAGAAAGGACACAGGCACATGGGTGGCATGAGAGTGTGTTGGGCCGGAGAAGCCACAGTCAAGACTGAGTTTTCTATGAGTGACTCAGAAACCCACCGGAGGGCCGAGCAGGGGAGTGACACAGTCTCACCACATTTGTCTATATAATGAGCAGAACCCAAGTTGCCCTTACTGACTGTACCCACAGTGCCAGGGCAGGGACAGGTTCCCTTAAACAGAAGACCGGTGAGCCATGTTGATCAAACAAGTCTCTGGATGAGAGGTTTGGTTCCCCACGACGCCCTGCTCTGTGTGGGATATTAAAGCTCTGGGCCGATGCTAGGAAGGGTGAGAGCTGGGACAGATGGCAGGGTTGAGCTGCAGAGGCCGTGGGCCTGTGACACTCTCCTCCCCTCTGGAGCACCTATAGCTGCATCTTTGTTTGAGGCCAGGGTGCTCAGGCAGATTCCACTACCAGCAGAGGCTCCTGGGCTGGCACTGATTAGCACTTTCGAAAGCCCTGGGAAAAACTGCAATGGAAAGGCTAGAACACCCCCCACCCCTTCCCAGGCCCCAGGGAAGAAAGGAGGACGGCTGACTTCCCTGTGCTCTACCAAGTGTGAGGAAGCCTGCAGGGCATGGGGACGCCAGCCTGGCTCCCAGAAGTGGAACCCAGGCCAAGACGCCCCGGGCCAAAGATCTCTGCGTGCCAAGCGTGCGTAAGCAGCAGGAGGTGCCTCCTAAAACAGAGAGGAAGCAGGGAGGGGAGAGAACAGGGGAACAGGGAGGGAGAGAAGCTGCCTCTGCAGAGTGGCAGTCATCACCCAGGCACATGCTGGAATGCTGGAGGAGGCACAGAGAATGTGCAGGTGACAGAGGTGAACGGGTCACCAGCACAATACTGACAAACGTCAGCACCCTTCTGAGGACTCGGAAAGTGAGGATTTCCCTACGGAGGGTCCCAGATGAAGACAAACTCCCCTGGCATTAGGGAGTTAGGGCAATTGCCAGCGACCGAGAGAACCGTGTGAAACTCCTGGAAGCGAAACGAATGACCTGCATGTGGGTTTGAGGCTGTAGGAATGACCGGGTGAACCACACAGGCAGCTAGCAAAGTTATGCTTCTAATAGAGCAGCCACCGTTCCCACCATGTGACCCTCAATCCACTGGGTGAAGTGGGTAAAATGGGAAACTCAGGTCCAGAGAAGCCAAGTGACTTATCCGAAGTCACACCTGCTTTCATCTTCACTGTTTCTTTCCTCTTTTCTTTGGGTTTGGTTTATTGTTTTAGTATGACATGAATGTAGAGGCTCTGCACAAGGCTGTCCTCATTCGGGGAGGACTGGCTGTCTCCTGGGAAGCTGGGACAGCTGGTGCATATTACCTTGTTCCAACTGGGTTTGTGTTTCGCTTTTCACGATAACTGGTCTGTATCTGGTCTGCCCGACCCCTAGGCATAGTCCTTCCCAAAGGATAGTGTAGGACACCTATTGAGGCACCTCTTCCTTATAGGCTCCTATCTCTAATTTCTGTCTCCCCTGTACTGCAAGATCACCATGAGCTTAGCTGTTTAGATTTTTAGCCTCTCAGTTGTTTTCTGCTTGGTTTCTTAGATTCCGGATCCATGCAATATAAATACTGGCAAATGCCTTGAAAGGCGGGAAAAAGGAAGGGAGCAGAAGAACACCGGGGGTGCCCAATTCATTTCCCTTCTCTCCGGGATCTTCACTCCCCCAAGTCCTAGCTGCCTTGGTTGTCCTCTAATGCCTTCAGAGAGCTGGATTTCTATTTAGGTTGGTGCAAAAGTAATTGCAGTTTCAGCATTGTTGAAATTTTCCGTTTGGTATTAGAATACATTCTTAAATAAATGTGGTTACGTTATACATCATTTTAATGTGCATTTTTCAGGTTTTTTTGCTAATGACTTATTACTTGCTGTTTATTTTGTATTTATTTCAGACTATGGAAATGATGTTAGATAAAAAGCAAATTCAAGCAATTTTCTTATTCGAGTTCAAAACGGGTCATAAAACAATGGAGAAAATTCACAACATCAATAACGCATTTGGCCTAGGAACTGCTGACAAACGTACAGTGCAGTGGTGGTTCAAGAAGCTTTGCAAAGGAGATGAGAGCCTTGAAGATAAGGAGCACAGTGGCCGGCCATCGGAAGTTGACAACGACCAACTGAGAGAAATCATCGAAGCTGACCCTCTTACAACTACATGAGAAGTTGCTGAATACCTCAATGTTAACCATTCTACGGTCGTTTGGCATTTGAAGCAAATTGGAAAGGTTAAAAAAACTCAATAAGTGGGTGCCTCATGGGCTCACCAAAAATCAAAAAAATCATCATTTTGAAGTGTAATCTTCTCTTCTTGTACACAATAACAACGAAACATTTCTAGATCAGATTGTGACGTGCGATGAAAAGTGGATTTTTATGACAACCGGTGACAACCAGCTCAGTGTTTGGACCGAGAAGAAGCTCCAAAGCACTTCCCCAAGCCAAACTTGCACCAAAAGAAGGTCATGGTCACATGGTCACTGTTTGGTGGTCTGCTGCCGCTCTGATCCACTACAGCTTTCGGAATCCTGATGAAACCATTCCATCTGAGAAGTATGTTCAGCAAATGGATGAGATGCACCAAAAACTGCAATGCCTGCAGCCAGCATTGGTCAACAGAAAGGGCCCAATTCTTCTCCACGACAACGTCCAACTGCATGTCACACAACCAGGACTTCAAAAGTTGAACGAATTGGGCTACGAAGTTTTGCCTCATCTGCCATGTTCACCTGACCTCTCACCAACCAACTACCACTTCTTCAAGTGTCTTGACAACTTTTTGCAGGGTAAACACTTTCACAACCAGCAGGATGCAAAAAATGCTTTCCAAGAGTTCTTGGAACCCTGAAGCATGGATTTTTACGCTACAGGAACAAACTTATTTCAGGTTGGCAAAAATGTGTTGATTGTAATGGTTCCTATTTTAATTAATAAAGATGTGTCTGAGCCTAGTTATGATTTAAAATGTATGGTCCGAAACCGCAATTACTTTTGCGCCAACTTAGTATTTTTTCCCCCCAGGATTTATAGTCTTCAGTGGGAGAAAAGGTCTAAAACAAGCGTCTGCCATAGCCAGAAGTAGAAGCCACAGCATCTTTCCTTTGCCTCTCTGTGCTCCGGTTCCTGCAGTGGTGTCCCGCAAGTGCCAGAGGCTTGGCAAATCCAGAGAAGAGGGTGGGGCCCAGCGAGGCCCGAGAGATGCCCAGGCAGATCCTCTCACACCAGCTGGGTGTGCAGATGGTGGCAGGGAAGGGAACGGGGCAGATCTGCAGGCTGGAACGTTGCAGCCACAGGCAGCTGCCACCACCTCCCTGCCCCCGCCCTGAGGAGCCCGGCTGCATCGGCTTTCACTTTGTGTCAGCACACCCTCCTCTTGGGCCAGTGAGGGTGATTTTCTGGCTCAACACACCCAGGGACTTAGCTGCCCTGAGCCTTCCCATCACTGAAAAACAGAACCTCCTATATCTTGGCCTTTGGAGTCCTAGCTGGCTGGTTTCATACGGTGGCACAGGGTGGTACCGAGTGAGGCCTGCCAGGTGAAGGTCCCCCAGGCCTGCCAGTAAGAAGGACTCTCCTGAACTGCTCTCCAGCCCTGGCCTGGTCACTGGACACTTTTTATCCATTGACTCTGATTTTGTGAAGCATTTGCTCTTGGATCCTGGCCAACAGCTATTGGAACAAAAAGTGACACAGACAGACCTGGGTTCTCTTCCCCCTCCTGGCTGTGTGTTCATGGGCCAGGCACTTCACCTATCTGACCCTCAGTGCCTGAATCCGCAAAATGAGGGTAATAATGTCTGCACGGTGGGCTGCTGCAGGGGAAAATGCCTTGCACAGCAGAGATCGGCTCAGTTCCTCGCACAGAGTAGATATGGCAAAGGTCAATTCTGTCCCTCCCTGCTAAGTTTCCAGATCCTCATTTGTCAAAAGCTCAACAGGCATCAAAGAATGCAAACCAGGGTATTATGAAAATGAGGATTCCAGCTGACTGCACTAGTTAAGTCAAGCCCTTGAAGCACTGGACAGTTAACCCTTCATGCTTTCTGCTTCAGTGGCCAAGAACTCACAGGACCTGCACGGAAGAGGTCCTAATGCAGAGTGCGGGGGGCATGTCAGGGTTCTCAGGGGTTCACAGACCCAGAAGCCTCAGCAACAGCCATGCCTGGATCAGAGGGCAGTGGACAGGCTTCGGGGTCAGGCCCACTGAGTTTGCAAACAGCTTTGACCTCCCCGGAAGGAGGTTCCTCCAAGTGGCTCTGATGGCTCCAATTTTCCACTCCCCAATCACTCCGAGACTTTCTCCTCACATGCTGGGAAGCTCAGGTGCACTGTCTTCCGCAGCACCCAAGACTTACACAACCTCAGAGAAGGCTGGGCCACCCTCACAACCTCCAGCTGCCAGTGTTGGATTGGGGGCCATCTTGACCTTTGCACTTTTTTTATAGTTTGCAATACACGGTCACAGCTGTCACCCATTTGAGGCTTTCAGCAGCCCTGAGCACTGAGTGGTGAACAGAACACAGTCTTTGGGGGTCAGCCAGGCCTGGGCTCGAATCCTGAATCTGTTTCCTCCCAGCCAAGAGGACCTTGGGTAACACCATCTACCTCATTGGGTTCAGAGCCTGCAGCAGCAAGACGGGGACACTCACATCTCTTCAGAGGGACACACGAGGATTAGGTGCAGAAATGCCTGACATTTAATAGATGTTCAATACATGGGAGTTACCTTGACTCCCTATTTCTAGGTGAGGAAACTGAGGCTCAAAGAGCACCTGGATTGAGTTCATAGAACCAGGAGATGGTCTTTCGTATGAACTAAAGAGTGTTTTCCCAGATTTGGCATCCATGTCTAGATGTTTCCTTCCCTCCTTCCTTTCCATATTCTAAGCATCGACTCTGTGCTAAGCATCACTCTCCAGGAAGAAGATGCCCTGGAAGCTGAGTCTGTGGAACTTGCATGTGCAACTCTCCCGAGCAGAGTCCTGTGGGGCTCTGTGTTATTGCAGGGGTGTGTCTGATCTCTGCTTTAATCCCACATTCAGAGAATAGGCTTAATGAGAAACCCCAGCTGAGTGAGTCAGAACTGGAGAGGCACCTGCCTGGAAGGCTTGCTGGGCTCTGCAGAACCCACCCCTGTCCCCAAGATTCCTGCCACCCGTCCACCCCTGCAGCTTAGGAGTACTTCAGGCCTCAGCTGGGGCTGCTCAGGCTGGACCCCAAGGACTACTCTTTACGGATACCCTTAACCCTTTCTGCACCCTGGCTGTCACACACGGGGCATGTGATCGGAGAGTGTTCAGAAACCTTCAAGGAGAACTGATCAAATCATGGGGCTAGAGGCTAAGGAGGCACTGCAGTTCAAATGTCTTAATTTCCTATTCAAATGTGGAATTTCTGCATCAACCCTGCCTGCATTCAAGGGCTCTTAGGCCATCCTGTTTCTTGCCACCTGCGAGGCTCCCTGTGCGGCCCACTGTCTACTGCAGTGAGAGTGTGTTCCCACCCGGCTGTGCTCCCCTCTGTACTGCAGGGGCTGGAATCCTGGAAACTACATTTCCCAGCTTCCCCTGCCCATTGCTCCCTGGACACAGGAGCGATTCAGCCAATGATGATTGATGAGGCAGGCGCCCTCCTCCCTCCTGCAGTGGCAGGAGCCGCTGTGTGGCTGCCACAGAGAGCACTGGACCCCATGACCTGCCCTCCTCCACCTCCAGGCTGCAGGCACCTGAGGATCCTGTGCTGGCTTTGGAGGCTTCCTGGCCTCTGGGCCTCTACTTGAAGCAGCGTGACCAAAACACCTGAGGCTGCCCTTCCAACAACTTCGTGAGCACCGGTTCTCTGGAATTCAATCCAGACCTTCTGCTTGAAGCTGCTGTCCCGCTTCATTTGACAGATGTAGAAGCTGAGCTCTGAAAGGGGAAGTGACTTGTCCAAGGACACACAGCAAAGTTGTGCCAGAGCTGGAAAGAGAGCCAGATCCCCAAACTCCAAGACATGCTTGGCTCCTTAGACAGAGCCTGCTCTATTCCATGCATGGTGGCAGCCCTCACATGGCTTCCACCTTCGCAGGAGGAGGATCTCAGGAAGTATCTTAGGCTTCAGTGGATCAGAGAGAGCGCAGGCAGGCAGAGGTGTGGTGAGGAGAGGGGGCTGGGAGCTGGTTGGCTGCAGCTGCCAGGGTAGGGCCCTGCTTGGAACATCCAAAAGGCACTCAGCTTTGCTGTGTGACCTTCAAGACCCTCATCTGTAAACTAAGGGTTAAAAACTATCCCTACTTCCAAGGTGGCCACATAGAACAATAATGTTAATGCTATCAGCAGTGAGGACACCTGCCACTAACTGAGGGTTTTCTCTTTGCCAGACCTGGCTGTAAGCACAACACTTCGGCGCAATGCCCGAGCCCACAACGATCTCCTGGTGATATGCTGGGCATTACCTCCATCTTTCAGAGGTGGGGGCAGAGGCCTACAGCAGTCAAGCGACCTGCCCAAGGCCCTTTGGTTGGAAGGTGGTGGGGCTGGGATTCCAGCCAAGGCAGAGCTGAGCCCAGTGGGCAATGACAGGCTAAGGTCCACCCCTGCCCTGGGCCTCGGCGTTTGAGCTACAGAAGAGGGACGGGACCATCCCCACCCCATGGTGGCAGTGCAAGCACTGAGGAAGCTTTGCCTGTGATGCCCACACATGGCCTGGTGGGGCTGAGCTTGAATCCTCATTGCCCTTGTTTCGTTTTCTCGCTGGTCAGTGCTCCAGCCCAGCCCCACCCATCTGAGTCACCCCTGCAGTTGGCAGCTGTGTTCCTGTGGCCGAGCCCAGGCCCGGCCCTGCTCAATCAGCCAGGGGGCAGTGGACCCAGTTCCCTCCAGACATCATCCAAGAGAAGCTGGCCACCACAGCAAGGGGAGGCCTGAGAGGTGGCCCTGGCCACCACGGGGTAAACAGGTGGCAAAAAGCTCCCTGTCACTGCTGGGGCTGGGGGTGGCCATTTCTCTCCTTCCACAGAGTAGAAAAAAGGTTCCAGATGAAGCCAGCCAGCTCCTGTGCTGCCTTGAGGCTCCTCTCCTCCCTCTGCCTTCCAAGAGAGGCAGGGACATCCCCACCCTCCATGCCTCACGGTGTGACATGGAGCCACCTCAGGACTTCAGGCCACTCAGTTCCTCATCCGTAAAATGAGACAATTATCCCAGCCCATGCTCACCCGACTCAGCTGAGTGAGCAAATGAGCGGATAGCTGGTTAGACTTGGCAGTCACTTTCCAAAGATACAGCCCCAATATTGCAATCACGGTATGTACAGTCTTGAATATTTAATGCACGCTGAAATCAATGCTATTGGCTTGTGGATATATATAAAGTGCATAGAACAATTCCTGAAAATATCAGTATTACTATCAGAAAATGTCACCTGCTTTGGAATCATCATTCCTTTGAGAAATTAAGAACAGCACGTGTGTGTGGACAGTGGACGGTGAGGTGTAACATGCAGGAAAAACAGCATGTCCGAGTTGAACGTGTCCCACGTGCCAGGTGCTTTGCATCCACCATCTCACTTTGTCTGGGCAATGCCCCTGATCTGACACTGCCACCCCGCTCTGCAGATTCTCTCTCTCTCACTTTCATTCTTTCATTCAACAATCACTTATTGGGCACCTGCTATCTAACGGTCAGGTCACTGTCAAGTGCTGGATAAAATAATGGTTAGAGAAAGTAGAATGACCTTCACCCCTGCCCTCCTGAAACAACACTGCAGGGTGGGACAGAGGCTGAGATCTTAAGGAATCATACAAAAAAGTTAGAATGGCTGCGATGGTTAAATGTGATGTGTCAGTGTGGCTAGGCCATGGTGTCCAGGAGTTAGTCTCGGTGTTGTTGGGAAGATCATCTGCAGATGTCATTAACCTCTACAATCAGCTGACTTTAAGTAAAGGAGATTGATTCAGGTGGGCCTCATCTAATCAGCTGACGGCTTTAAGAACAGAAACTAAGGATTCCCAGAAAAGAAAGCAACACAGAAGTCAAGCCCTGCCTGAGTTCCCGCCCTCTGGCCTGCCCCACAGGTTTCGGACTTGCCAGCCCCCACCACTGCCTGAGCCAAATTCTTAAAATCAATCTCTTAATATACATACATAAATATTCTACCGGCTCTGCTCCTCTGGAGAGCAGACTCACGCCACAGCCTCGGCACCAGGGAGCAGAGGGGCTCGGGAGGGGCCGGTGGGTGTCCTGAAGGAGTGTAATGGCCCGAGGCCTGTGGGCTGGATGGGTGACTAGACAGAGAGGACAAGAGCCTCCTGGGCAGGGGAAGCTGCATGTGAGTCCAAGGAACTTAGAGCAAGAAGGTCAAGTGGCAGGGAAGCCAGACAGAGAGACAGTGGATGGTACTGGACAGGGCTGGGCCACCCCCTGGGAGCCATAGGAAGCCCACATGGGGCTTCCTGCCCAAGCTCAGGTCGGCTGTGCCTAAGCCACAACTGGAGGCCAAGTTGGGGCTGCCAGAATGGCCCCTCCCCCAGGGCCACCCCACAGCCTGCTGCTGCCTGCCAGGGAGGGCTGTGTGTGTCGCTGCAGCGGCCTGGCCTGCCAGGGGCTCAGGCAGTAAGCCGGCATCTTTGTTTTCCCTCCAGATGTCCCCTTTACCTTCTCTGCCCTGCTCTGTGCCAGGGGCTGGCCTTAGGGACAGACAGCGTCAATGGCTCCCATGCTGTCGTCTTCCTGCTGCGTCTGGCCAGTGGAAAAGTAGACAAGAGGCTGGCCGGAGAGAAGGGATGAAGGTCAGGGGGTGACTGTCCTGGTGTCCTCTCTGTGGGGCAGCCAAATGCTGGCAGTTTCTTGCTCCTGTCCACATACGGGCTCTTTCTGGGGTTTTAGTAAGTCTCCGTCCTCTTGTCCTATCAGCCCCAGGGTTGGAAACACCCCCACTGTTTCCACCTCCAGGA